>PQWD01001812.1:6452-399021 GCA_019425675.1 Leucinodes orbonalis | reverse complement strand
GTCCTAATTCTTCTTTGATTTCTCTCAGAGCTGTTTGTACAGCTGTCTCCTCCGATTCACT
The DNA here is from genome assembly GCA_019425675.1 of Leucinodes orbonalis. NCBI lineage: Eukaryota > Metazoa > Arthropoda > Insecta > Lepidoptera > Crambidae > Leucinodes > Leucinodes orbonalis. The sequence continues at coordinate 398,960 of PQWD01001812.1, read as the reverse complement.
TTTTCCACCGGGAAATGATATCTGACCACTATTTACTCGAAGATTGGTGGAGCGCACAGTGTACAGTAGTGAGGGTATCCCGTCCACGCGGCAGAGCGGGACCAACACGGCGGCAGTGCCACTCGCAACTTTACCTTGCGTTGGGAGTGGAATCAAGGTCCTTAATTTGGCCATACATCGGTCACGGCATGCTAAAGAAAATATGTTTTGTATAGTGAAAGCCATTGTAATGATATTTACTTTAAAATTTCATTCTGTAGCCAAACTGCCATAATCAATATTTAGAAATTTGAGATAACGTCAAATATTTTCGTCTTTTTTCCTTATAAAAAGAACATAAATGCTAAAACTTTTACTAAAGCCTTTTACTAAAGCTTTTACTTTTGATATTTCTTTATTTCACGTTTTTTTAAAATTTGGCTGTTCTTTATGAGCTATCTTTGCGTAATTTGTACTTCATTTGATAGCTGTCACTATCAGATGATTTTGACAGTCATTGCTAGAAATTAAATAAGACAGAAAATATTCGAATTTTTATATTATTGGACTTTGTACACATTTGTTATAATGTAATAAAAAATAATTTCTATAAATGGTATGTATCATGTAATGTTACTTTTATAACAACTCAAAAAATGTCACTGACTCCTCAAGTTTTACTATCGACATTAGCCAGGGAACGCTGTGTAGCAAAACTAAAGGAAATACCCCAGTTCATGTTTAATAAGGTTAAACCAAAGCAACGTGCCGCAGTTCTTGTGCCGTTATGCGTTGATAACGGCGAAGTATGTTTGTTATACACGCTTCGATCGTCGAACTTGAAAAACCACAGTGGCCAGGTATCGTTTCCTGGAGGGAAGATGGATGAAAACGAGACCGTGTATGACACCGCACTCAGAGAAACAGAAGAGGAGATAGGTGTTCCTGTAGCCAGCGTGGAGGTGTGGGGAGAAATGCCGAGAGTGCAGGGCCGCAACAAGGAAGTGGTTATAACGCCAGTGGTCGGATTTATACAAGACTTCGACATGAACAAACTGAACCGCAGCGTCGACGAAGTAGAAGAGATCTTTAAAGTTTCCATGAAAGATCTATGTAATAGAGAAAATCATGCTCATATCATGTTTGAAAAACTTATGTTGCCTGTGTTTGTAAGTGAGAAGCATAGAATATGGGGAATAACAGGGCTTATTACACATTTGTTTTTACAATGTTTTCTCCCTGAAAATGTATATAAAGTCCAGTTTGATAGAAAAAAATTTAGTATTGATGAGCTAATGCCATCAAAATTATAGATTTTAAGTTTACTATGTGTAGAAGCATAGGTTTTATGTGTTGGCTACAGTTAGTAGTAAATAAGAAAAGGATGTGTCTATCACATGGGTATGGCCTATCTTATATGCTCAAATGTTGAGCAAGGAAAGTAATATATACAATATTAAGTTTGTGTGTTACCCCTGCAGCACATTATCAAATTTCTTGACTTTAACCACACACATAATTAGAGCATCAGCTCGTGTAATTGTGTACAAAATCTTAAATTTGTGCATTCAAACATTATGGATATCATCATCATCAGCTCATTAAACGTCCCCACCGAGGGGCACGACCCTACCCGTATAGGGTGATTAGTCTTAGTCGTCCACGCGGGCCCAGTGCGGATTGGATGACTTCACACACAACCTTCGAATGTCTTCGCAAGCGTGCATGAAGGTTTCCTCACGATGTTTTCCTTCACCGTAAGAGCGTCGGATAACGTACATATTTTCGAAAATTCGAAAATACATTGGTACGTGTCGGGATTCGAACCTCAGCCCTCCCGATAGGAAGGCGACAGTCCGCTCCACTGAGCGGCCGCTTTTTGATGGTCGTGCAAACTTGGTCGGTTTATCACGGTTTTGCGCGTCGTTATTATTTCTTATTATATCTCCATAAGTAATAGGCATATTTTGCTGCAATATTGCAGGTGGATAACTGAAGGAACACTCTAGTTCTTGGAACATCTTAATTAATGGTAATAAATGGTAAACAATCCCTACCAAAACCGTACAGTCTAAGAACAAACTTCGTCAAAATTATGCATCGATTTTTAAGTTATTGGCTTACAGTAGGCTAACGAGACTTAACTATACGTTGCAGGCGTTCAAGAGGTATGCACCACTGTCAACAATTCATCTCTATGACTTCTATGTACTAGGGCTCATTATAGTTTTTTTTATTTTAATTTGTTACTTCTATACGGTGCGTTTTTTAAAATTCTGTTTTTGCTCAAAATACGCACAAATTCCTGAGATTGTGTGTACAAAAAATGAAAATTGTGCGCTGTACCGTTCTTGAGATACAGAAACTACGCAAACGTTACCCCAGCGGCATTTTGAATAACTTCAAAACCCTGAGGTGCACAAATTAAAGACAAACATGCTCTAATTCCTTGCCCAATTTGTTTTCAAAAAAGTCTTCAGGAAAGAAAAAGGTGCCGCTGGCGTAACGTTACCTCAGCGGGAAGTGGTTTTTGCGAATATCTCCATAACGTTTGAATGCACAAATTTAAGTTTTGTGCACAATTACACGAGCTGATGCTCTAATTATGTGTGTGGTTAAAGTCAAGAAATGCGATAAAGTGCTGGCGAAACGCACGCATTAAGTTTGTGGGATTTAAGTCTTATCATATCAATATGTATATTTAACTGAGCTTTTATGATTGTTAACTGTGTTCAGTGATGATGTCTTAGGGTTTGGAACTAAGACATTGAAATTGCACCTAGCACCCCTAAAGGTATGATAAAAAGTTATAAGTTGCTCTTCAAATTTTGTTAAGTCAAAAAACCCAGTACACTGAATCAATGTGTAACTGTTGTCCTTCTCTCCTCAGTTGTGTTCCTCAATATACTGTGGGTTCTGATTGGCAGGGGGTATTTCTGTTCTGTGACAATTTATCTCAAGCTGATTTTATTAATAAGGAGTAAACTGGTAAAAAGAACGTATAATCTGCTAAATATCTGTAATAATTTAATTATATAGAGCGTAAGTATATATTGTACAAAATAGTAATGTTTTTTATATTGTCTTTGGTGAAAATTGTTTTGAACATTTTTTTTTGTTAAATAACGAAATACTATTATTGTGTTTAAAATTAATGTACTCAAAAATAGTAACTAAAATTAATATGATTGGATAATGACTATAATAAGATGCTTTCTTCCTTTTTATTTTTTGGAAAAACCAATTTTACAAGAACTATGTTATCATAATTGTCAAGACCATGGTGATATAAATTTATTAAATTTGTTATCTTTTTATTTTATTAACACATTTATGATTAACAATTTTATATGACATAATTATAGTAGTAATAGCACATAGGTATTTGTATTAACTTATAAATCAAAAGCAGTACTATTTCAACATTCGGTAGGCACTGGGCTATAAGTTCAAGTCATGGTAGCTTTGCACAGTAATTTATAGCAGTAACTAAGATTTATATATTTTATAAAATAAGAGTGAATAAAGGAGAAAGGTGTAATGAAGTGGAGTAATATTAATAGCTCTTATCACTATAGGTTTTCAATTTATGAGAATGATAATAGTTGATGAAGTTACTTTTTATGTTAGGTGAATCCTATTAAAATAATTTTGATATTTAGTCTCAATTCCGCCTAGGTGATTAATAAAACAAGGCACCAAAAAATTACGTCATCAACTTCTAGCAGATCTATTTTTAAAACGATTGCCACAGGTTTAGTAACTGTTATCCTTCCTTAGTAGCGGCAGGTTCTGCAGTCGACTGGACTTATGAGAGTCTGGTTGTTTTGCTGAAGGTACTGGAGACGGCATTGGTACACGCAAAGGTTGTAGTAGCGGTTTAGGTCGGAGGCGCAGATTGGGTCGTAGGGTGGTAAACAGCCACTCGTGCGGCGTCCACCTCGGCAGAACTGCGGGGCGCAGCACGCCACACTTATACCTATTAAGATAATTACTGAAAACAGAGATGCAGGATTTAGGCCTTAGAATAATTTGCGTAGATATTTTATATGAAACCTACAAGTGTAACTAAGCAACTCTAACAGAAATTAAATTCCCACAGCCTTATTTGAAAGCTTTAAAACATTACAATAAAATTGCACACCTTCGTTATTATAATCGCGGTTCGTGATGTCATTGGTTACCTACAGGTCAAACTCGAAAAGGATAAGCGTGCTTATGTATAATGCGGTGTATTGTATGTGCAATGTCTATGCACGTACAGGCTTCTGCACAAGTTTAAGATTATTTTCATGATAGTGAAACAATGGAAATATTGAAAAAAGTCATGAGCGTAAACATACAAAGAATTACCGCTGTCGCCACCACAGCACTCCGAAGGGACAAAAAATTACTTCAGCGCATTGGTTATCTTTCGTAATCGTACTATACATGCTGTCTGTTCCGTAAAACACTACCTTACATGTCTAGTTGAAACCAGTACCTACCCATGCATCATGAACTTTTCAGTCGGTGCAGTGACTTAGCTAGCTATGTATCAAAATTTGTTGTGGGCTTAGATACAAATCACAGTCATTATTGTTATTTACTTAACGTCCCCGTTAAGTGATGAGGATCCCCCACTGCTACAATCATTGAAGGATGCTGCCATCATTTCGCCCAAAATTTACTGAACCAGGAAATAGACACTTTTTTTACTTTGGTCATTGCTGTATTTAAAACAATATACATGTAGGACAGTATTTATTTATATTTTGCTCTTGTAACTTGAAATAAAGTGACATGTGGGCACATTTTACCTTTTTTTCAAGCGGTAGCAACCTACGCCCACGCACACAAATATAAATTCACGATAATACGATTAGAGCTCACACCTACTTAACTTTAAGAGTTCTCCTCGCATCTGCCTCTTTTGACGACGTAGACCTTAACGCCCATCCCTTGAGATATTCAGCCCTGCATTGAAACTGGCACAGATTGTTGGAGGTGCGTCGTCGGAGCCACAGACGGGACGGTAGATCTTCGTGCACGGACACGGCCGGGGCGTCGGGTTAGCCAAGGCACAAACCGTCAGCAACGCTAGCACGAACGCTGCGAGAGAAATTAATCACTCCTAACCGCAATGTTGTTTGGCACAAACTAGTTTGTTGCAGAGCAGTCAGTTTTTGATTTCAAAACATCAGTGTCACTTTGGGTACCTACATTGCTGAATGACGCATCTAGGTGCTACCGAATATGGCTGTGACGGGTTAAAGGGTTCGTGCTAACGTGTTGGCTAAAAGTTTGGTAACCCTAAACCGAGCCCTAAATATTAAATTGATCCACAGATTTCAGGGGATGTAACTGCCATCTTTAAAGCAGTATTACTATAATATTAATTGGCTTTTTCTGGTATAAAAATGCTGAAGTATCATTCTACTAATACTGTTTTAAGAGATGGCGGCACCCACTCTCCCTCCCTTCCTTATAATATCTAAACGCGACTTTAGCCAATCTCACTAACTTCAGGACCTTGAGGTGCACCCTTCTTACTTACACCTTTCCTATGGAACAACAAACGAGGCACTAGTAACTACGAACCTGCTGGAGCGCCGTACCGATGACGATAAAGGGATTTGACATACGTACCTACTTCCGTCAAGGGGATACTAATCAATTCTACGAATTCTATTCTAAAAGTTCTACGTCAATAAGTATTTGAGAGTTCGGATTTTTTAAAAGGATGTTTCTTTTGTAATGTAAGATGTAAATTCAACAATATAATTAGACAAAAGGTTGACACATATAAACATCAAGCCTGACGAACGTACTTTTGTGCAATCGTAATTGTGCTTTATAGTAACTTATTCGTTTACTTAAGGTTTAATAGGTAACTACTAATGTTTTACATAAGTACTATATGGTTTTCCATATTGCTATTATGGCATATAATCGTAAGATTTCCTTCCAATATGGGCTCATAAGGTAATAATGTTGGTAATAGATGTAATGAAACGTTAAAGTGATGATTCCAGGAGTGGAGACTGCGTGCTGTACTACCTGATAGACCGGTGACTTTCAATGGTCATTAGGGGAGTCTGGATGAGGTAGGTAAGCAGAGGTCCGAGATATTTAGGGAAAAAGGGGAGAATCATGTCCAGCAGAGGATTGCGATATAAATGAGATCATATTAGTAGTAGGTAATGAAATTTAAGATGGCGAAAGTTTAGTTGCAAAGCCAAAATTCAAGAAGTCCTGATTTATACGTTTAGAAATAAACGTTGGTCAGTATCCCTTTTAGTCAAAATCATTGACACAGTAACCAATCTGCATGGTTGGTCGCCAGAGTCACAAGGATTTCAAGGGGATGCACCACGACCAGATAAGGTTGGCCATTTGGTACACTTTACGATAGGTACCTTTCTACTCAGTCCACTCGCGTCTCGCATTAGCTTAAGTTGTTCGTAAGCATTATTTTGTTAATAAAACAACATTATAAGTAATAGGTATGATACAAATTGCAAAACTCTGCAAACCATAATTATTTTAAGTTAACCATCAGTTATTAGTTATAATTAATGATAGCAATCTAACCACATAGGTATTGATCAATTACGTAAGATTTATTGGATAATATTTCGTGTAAAGTCACTTAGTTCAAGGATTAGATGGGTACTTAAAAAGGTTGTTACTAAGTGTACAGGACGGTCAGGACGCTCATATGATGGTAAGTAAGTCGCCTAACTATTAGAGCGGCGTTGATGGACCACACAACTGAGAAACAGTTATTATTCTCCACCAATGTACTTTTTTTTTATATATAATATCATTGAGTGGGCAGGGCACATAGTGCGTAGAACCGATGGGGCGGAAAGGTTCTCGAGTGGCGTCCACGTAACGGAAAACGAAGCGTAGGCCAACCCCCAACCAGATGGACGTATGACCTGGTTAAGGTGGCGGGTAGCAGATTGATGTCAACTGCAAAGGATCGGCCCGCGTGGAAAACATTAGGGGAAAACTTCGTTCAGTAGTGGACATATTAGGCTGTAATGATGATGATGAAATTTATAACATTTCAGTACTTCAACCAATCGTTATAATTATACATATTATATAGCCAATTTTTTTAAATTACCAAAATGGTATTAAAAGAGCGTCAGTTGATAAAATCCAACACCGGTGTTTCTTGAAATCCCCGGCTATGAAATTGTCGTCGAATTGAATAGTAAATTTCGTTACAATAAATAACAAGTTTTGCAAAACTTACTATGATATGCGCAAATCACATTGAAGTGTCAGATGGGTAAATAAACTCACACTTGAGATTATTGCTGAATAAGGTACTTATAAGCAAACGGTGTTCATTTAATATCAAACTAAGTTACTATGTTTATGAGCTATTGAACGGAGGTATTATTCTCAAACACTTGGAAACTTTTGTCCGATCATACAATTCTGTGCCTTCAGGTTGGACACCTGAATTATGTAATTGCTTACAATAAAATACAATAAATGCCCTTATTTACGAATAAAACACATACCCCCCCCCCCTTCCCTTTTGACTCAATAAGGACAGAGGACACCGTCTTATCACTCTGGTCTGCTGTTTGCATTGCATTTGATCAAAACTATCATAAGTACAATAACTTTACTCTTAACATTAGGTATATAGAAGTTTATGGATCCGGTCGTACGGTCCTCTAGTAGGTATATGGCAATACTTGAAAGAGGAGTTTTATGCACTTCTTTGTTAAGAGAGGAGGGCAGCGTTGACGAATAATAATATAGGTAATGCTTTACATTCATTTGACAGAAACACCTAGTTACATTAGTATTATACTATAGAATATATTTTATCTTATCTGTGGTATTACTTACAATGTGTTTATTAGACAGCGTGGGTGGGTCGTTATTTGTAAGGAGGTACATATTGTTACGAATTGACGTATTAAAATGTCATTAAATATGGCGGCTAATATGTGACGTCAGTCCACAGACAATCCATAGAGTATGACATGCGAATTGTCAAATAGCAAAGAGTGTAGTATGTTCTAGATAATTCGCGAACTATGTAGAATGACGTCGACGCTTCGAGCTCAGCGGCCGGACAGGTATATAAGGCGGGCCGACGGGTGCGCCGGGAGTCTTGTGTTCTACTCAAGAGCGAACGAAGAGCGAAATACCTGCGACTACAAGGAAGAAGCGAGTGATACAGCGATATCTAAGGGATCGTCGAGTGTGATATAACAGTGTGAAGAGTTAACGTGTGATTATTACGTGTGTGTGCGGAAAGTGTTGTGTTATAGTGTGCAGTGTTAATTACGGATTTTAGTGCGTGCGTTAATTGATTAATTAGTACGAGTGTAAGTGTAATTGGTGTTGTGTGTGATTAATATTGGTTAAATAATAAAGTGTGTTACCGTGTTATTCTTCGTGTTTGGCAATAATTTATCCGGAACCCCCAGCTCGTAACATTTGGTGTCAGAAGTGGGATAAATTATGCCTGTGCTACCGAAGGAAGATACGGACGTTGTTCGTACTAGAAGCCAGCGACAAGCCGCTATGGACAGGAGCCGGTTTGAAGAGTCGCCATCATCGGGCAGCCCAGCGACTGCAACAGAAGGTGTGCCGGGACCTCTACGCAGCTTCCACTTTCGATATGGCTGCATTAATGGCGTTGCTACAGGAACAAGCTCGCCGGCAGGAGGAACAGGCTCGCCGGCAGGAGGAACAGGCTCGCCGGCAGGAGGAACAGGCTCGCCGACAGGAGGAGCAAGCTCGACAGTTACAAGCGCAACTCCAAGCCGATAAGGGAACAGGCTCGCCGGCAGGAGGAACAGGCTCGTCGACAAGAACAAATGCTCCTTATCAAGGATATCCATAGCAAGTTTGGGAAGGATCTTCAAGAAGTTAAGGAGCAAGTCGGCCATCATGAGAAACAGATTACGGAAGCTTTCAGCGAGATTGCCGACATCAAGAAAGAAGTGAAGGAGCTAAAGATCACTAACGGTACCCCGCAATCCGTTGGTTGCGCGCCTTCAACAAAAGGCGTTAAAGTGCCGCCATTCGATGGGACAACGTCTTGGTCGGCGTACAATCTACAGTTCGAGGTGGTTAAGGAAACAAACTCGTGGTCGGAATCCCAAGCTTTGACGGCGCTAACATGGGCCTACGGGGCGAAGCGTTGTCGGTGCTTGAAACTCTTGGCAAAGATGTGACATATGGGCAGTTGGTGCAAGCACTGGAATCCAGGTTTGGTGATGCTCATTTGGAACATGTGTTTCGCGCGCAGCTTAAAGAACGGGTCCAGCGCGTTGGTGAGAATTTGCAACAGTGGGGATTGGAAATCGAGAAGCTTGTTCGTAAAGCATATCGAACAGAGCCCATACTATCCCAGAAGATGTTGGTGCAGGCCTTTGTGGATGGCATCCGGGATTTGGAGGTGAGGGCAGCTGTGCGACTTGGACATCATGCTACGCTAAAGGATGCTTTGGCCCATGCGTTGGAAGTGGAAGCCGTACGACAAGATCAAAGAACCCACCGCATCAGGGAAGTTGTTGAAACGGCTGAGTGTGAACCTTTGCGGAGATTTATCCCTAGATGTTATTCATGTGGGCTCAAAGGCCATCTCCGCTTGAACTGCCGCAAACAAATTAGCGCTAGGCGGACTGAGGATCATGAAGAAAGGGCGGCAAATACAACTGCCCAACATCAACAGGGAAACGAATAAGTGCCAGGACCGTGGGGCGGGTGCTGGCTGGTGTTCGTCGAGCCCGAAGATTTCGATTCGCCAAGCTCAAGACGGGAACAGCCTGATAATAAGAGGTGAAATCAACGGGATATCGCAGGCTAACGTTGGATACTGGTGCTTCACGTACGGTCGTCAGTTCTCAATTAGCAAATCGTCTTCTTGGGGCAACAGCGGGAACTTCGACCATCAACTGGTAACAGCTACTGGTCAGCATCTGCCCGTACATGGCTGTAGAAATGTGGAGTTCAGGTTAGGCAACAACGTGTATGGACATCGAGTCATTATAGCAGATATCGTCGATGATTGCATATTGGGCCTAGATTTTATGCGAAATCATGACTGCAAGATCGACGTTAATGAAGGTGTTATGAAATGTGGCACAGAAGAACTGATGATGGAAGGTGCTTCATCAGGAAATGTGTACTGCTTACGAAGAACAGTGCTTTTACCAAGGTCCGAAACTATAGTTCCAGTACGTCTTCCACATTATTCTGGCAAAGAACATCGTTGTGTGCTTATAGAAAGTTCAAATCATTTAACACCGTGGAAGATGGCACGAAGTCTTGTGAAATTTAGTAAAGTTGCAGCGGTACGTGTATTAAACCTTTCCGCTGAGGAACAAGTAATTAAGAAGGGTACCATCATGGGCACTTGTGACGGAGTAGCGTGGCTGCGTCGATGTGAAGATCTACCCAGATCTGGCAAAAGACCCGACCCAGGCATTGATGTCTCTACTGTGTTTGAGGAATGTCAACAATACTTGACGAAGGATCAAAGAAGGATGGTCGAAGGATTGTTGGTCAAGTATAGCAACGTTTTCTCGACAAATGATGCAGATATTGGAAAAACTGGGTTGGTAAGACACAAATTAATACTGGCAACGAGGCACCGATCCGCCAGCGACCGAGAAGATTACCAGTGGCCGTGAAAAGGAGGTTGAGGCCATGATCGATGGGATGCTAAAAGATGGCGTCATCGAACCCTCGTCTAGCCATGGTGTTCACCTGTTGTCCTTGTGAAGAAGAAAGACGGTAGCCTACGGTTTTGCGTAGATTATAGGCGATTAAATGACATACAAAGAATGAATTCATCGTCGACACAGATGCCAGTAATGCTGGAATTGGTGGTGTATTATCGCAACGGAAAGGAGAGCATGAAGTTGTGATTGCCTACTTTAGTAAGGCCTTATCCAAACCAGAGAGAAATTACTGTGTCACCAGAAGGGAGCTTCTTGCTGTGGTTAAGACTTTACAGCACTTTAATAAATATTTGTTAGGGCGTAAGTTCCGTCTACGCACTGATCATGCTGCATTAAAATGGCTTTTACAGTTTAAGAATCCTGAAGGACAGGTGGCCAGATGGATTGAATTACTTCAAGAGTTTGACTTTGTGATAGAACATCGAAGCGGAAAGTCACATGGTAACGCCGACGCGCTCTCAAGAAGACCTTGTTCCGAGGATTGCAAGCACTGTGTTCGGCAAGAAGCCAAAGAAGAAGTTCCCATTCGAGTGATCAAAACAAACATAAGCGATGAATGGAGGTCAACATTACGACAGGCGCAGAAGGATGACAGGGACATAAAGCCCATCTTCGAGTGGATTGAAGCTAGCACTCCTCGGCCCAACTGGAGTACTGTCGCCTCTATGAGCTCTGTCACGAAGAGTTATTGGGCACAATGGAATAGTTTGCTCATCCAAGATGGCGTCCTTTGCCGAAAATGGGAAAGTACTCGCGGTGATAACTGTCATCTACAAATGGTGGTTCCGAAAAGTAAAGTACCGGAAGTATTGCAGCTATATCACAATGGATGTTCCGGCGGCCATTTGGGAGTAAAAAGGACTTTACTGAGAATTCGTGAAAGATTTTATTGGATTCACTGTCGGGCTGATGTTGAAGATTGGTGTCGCAAATGTACTAGCTGCGCTGCTGTAAAGGGCCACATACACGCAGCCGAGGTGCGATGCAATTATACAATGTGGGAGCTCCATGGGAACGTATAGCATTAGATGTGGCGGGGCCGTTTCCCGTCAGTGAGAGCGGCAACAAATACTTCATGGTTGTCATGGATTATTTCACGAAGTGGCCTGAAGTTTTCGCGATACCTAATCAAGAAGCTACTACAGTTGCCGACAAGCTCGTTCAAGAAGTCTTTTGTCGGTTCGGGTACCCTTAGAAATCCACACCGACCAGGGAAGAAACTTTGAATCGCAAGTTTTTCAGGAGACTTGTCGTGTAATGGGTGCCCACAAGACACGAACAACTTCTTATCACCCACAATCGGATGGAATGGTAGAGCGTTTTAACCAAACGCTTGAGAGATACTTGGCGAAAGTTGTAGATAGCAGACAGAAGGATTGGGATAAGCATATACAGCCATTTCTCTTGTCTTACCGAAGCGCTATCCATGAAAGCACATCCGTAACCCAGCATTTGCAAATTTCGGTCGAGAACTGGTTGCCTGCTGACCTTATTACTGGAATACCTCCTGATACACCTCGTAGTATAACGGAGTACGTAAGTGATTTAAGAGATAAGATGAATGACGTTTATGAGCATGTTCGACAGTCAAGTCAGCAGTCATCAGAAAGGACCAAAACACGTTACGATCGCAACGTAAACAATCAAGGTTTTGAAGAAGGTTCATTGGTATGGCTACATAACTCACTTCGAAGCAAAGGAAAGTCTCCCAAACTTCAAGCTAAATGGGATGGACCGTACCAAGTTCTAACCAAAATTAACGACGTCACGTACCGTATACGCAAGCACCCACGAGGAGCATCCAAGATTGTTCATGTGGATCGATTAGCGCGTTTCTATGGAGATAATGCTCGGGACGAGCATTTCTTGGAAGGGGGCAGTGTTACGAATTGACGTATTTAAAATGTCATTAAATATGGCGGCTAATATGTGACGTCAGTCCACAGACAATCCATAGAGTATGACATGCGAATTGTCAAATAGTAAAGAGTGTAGTATGTTCTAGATAATTCGCGAACTATGTAGAATGACGTCGACGCTTCGAGCTCAGCGGCCGGACAGGTATATAAGGCGGGCCGACGGGTGCGCCGGGAGTCTTGTGTTCTACTCAAGAGCGAACGAAGAGCGAAATACCTGCGACTACAAGGAAGAAGCGAGTGATAGCGATATCTAAGGGATCGTCGAGTGTGATATAACAGTGTGAAGAGTGAACGTGTGATTATTACGTGTGTGTGCGGAAAGTGTTGTGTTATAGTGTGCAGTGTTAATTACGGATTTTAGTGCGTGCGTTAATTGATTAATTAGTACGAGTGTAAGTGTAATTGTGTTGTGTGTGTAATATTGGTTAAATATAAGTGTGTTACCGTGTTATTCTTCGTGTTTGGCAATAATTTATCCGGAACGCCCAGCTCGTAACAATATATACCTACTTCATCATCATTGTCAGCTCATATACGTTCCACCGAAGGGCATAAACCTACCCGTAAAGGGTGTACGCGGATCCAGTGCTAATTGGCCGACTTCACGCAGAACCCTTGAATCTCTTCGCAGGCTTGCGCAGGTTTCCTCACGATGTTTTCCTTCACCGTAAGAGCGTCGGATAAACGTACATAGAATTTCAAAAACGCATTGACCCGGGTTTGACATGCACCCTCCAGATCGAAGGCAACAGCCTACATCAATGAGCCACTGAACGACCTACTTCATACTAACATTGAATTCAATATTCGTTGTTAGTACATCAAACGTGATAAAGCGATTGTTAACGATAGTCCCAGTAAAACAGAAAACAAGTAGATTACTTACAAATTTTGCAATCCATCGCTTTCAGTATCCTTTCCCGCGTCGTCTTCTCCACTGAAGGAATAACTATGTCGTATACTTTATATTGACTTATTGACTTAATAACATTATCAATTTCCGTTGGATAATCCGTACAGATAAACAGTAAAACACTTAACTTGTTGGCATAAAACATTAAAGTACAAGTTAGGTCGATTCTCACCACACAGAAGCCGTTAACCCAGTTTTAGAGGCTTAAACTTGAAATGAATGTAATCCAATTTGGGTTGATAAGAATTAATTTAAAAGTCAGGGCACTGAAACTAAAATATCAACAAATAATTTACCATAGTCGATCAACACCACACACAATCGTCTATATATTTATCTCGTTAATATTAGTTTATACTTTACTTAATATATATATAATTAATCAATAAATATCCACTGACACTCGCACAGCGCATCTAGCTAGCCCATATTAACGAGGAGCTTGTAGTTAGGGTACTAAACAACTGATAAACATACTTATTTATTCCCATATATTGACTAGCAATCATCAGTTATCCGCCACCTAAACCAAGTTATTGAACCTCCTAGTTAGTAGCCGTTTATTTTTTGTTATTCCTCCATCCGCAGTGGTCATTTGAGAATCGTCCATCCCAACGCCGGTCTGTGTTTCGGAACATGTGCCGCCATTGGCATGTCAACACAGGAATCTGCATTTTTGATGTGATTTAAACTTATTATAATGTCTATAGGTATATGACATCCCACTGCAAGGCTGATGAGCCGATAACTCTGCGGCGGGCTGGTATTTTCCAGACCTCGACAAAAATAATTTTAGAGATGGCATAAAGACTTTGGAACACCGAGGGTCTAAGTTAATTGAGGTTCAAGGAGATCATGCTTGTTGATAATGGATATTTTTTTTGTTACATAAAATGTTATACAATGTAACTGAACTCCCTATCGAGCTAAGTACTTAACAACACGCCTAAGTAGGCCCTCTACAGTGAAGGGTTTTACTTGTAGGGTTGTACTTGTGTTTTTATTGTATGAGAGCTGCTACTTGTATCTTTTGTCCCTAGGTTTTTTAGTTATATTAGGCAGTTTTCAAATGTTCAAGTCAAAATCCTCACCAAGGTGCCTTTATATATCGAGAACCTCTTAAGACTATTTCTCGAATTTGGCAAATCGTTGCGACTATTTCATAACTATTTTTTGGAACCAATTCGATAGGTTTTACTGTTTGCGTGTACCAGTGGTGAGGATTGCAACTTGACGTTTAAGCCATTATCCTTCCTTAACCTATAGCTATAACTCCGAAACTAAAGAGGAACTATTTTTTTACTTTTAGCGCTGTTAAAATTAGTTTTAATTGAGATTTCAAATATGAGGATTAAATCTTTAAGCACACCCCTTACGGCTTCCTCGGGAAGAGTAGGATCTAATCTCCGATTATATTAAATCTCCATAAAACGTTGTTCAATTTTAGCGACAGATACAATGTACCAGGGCCGGATCTAGGGGGGGGCAGACGGGGGCACGTGCCCCGGGCGGCACGGTTCAGGGGGCGGCAAACCGACTAATGGATCACTCATCATTTACCTTACTGGCCCACGGAATAAATAATAGTACAAATGCCGATATTTCATGGCCAAATTCGACCGATACCCGGAGCGCGGAATAGGCATGTTACTCAACCATTACATTTTTTTTGCATAGTTCTAAATAGGCGCCCGCAGGAATCGCAGATCACGGTCAGCAGGCGCAGGCAGCCGCGATCTGAGGAATGACGCTATATACGAAAACTCTCTCGTCAATATCTATCCAGGGCAGCAGCGTATTATTTCAAAGTTACCTAGTTGTTTCTCTATGTTAATTGATGCCAACTTAGCTGCTTATAGCTATATCATTTTTATGATGGACAGCTACAATTGAAAAAAAATTAAGATAAACATTTAGCACCTTTTCATTGCATCAAGCGACCACGTTTTTAAAGAGAATATATAAAATAAATTGGAAATAAAACGCCTTTTTCATCCAGTGTGACTTCGAAAAAGCTGACTATTTTATTATAGAACTTGATTTATTAATATTGATTAAAATCAATACCAATAATTGATAAATTGTAACTTTTTCACGACTTCGCTTTTATTGCCGAGATTAGGATGGCTCTGAAACAGCTTAAGTGTTATAAGACCCTCCGCGACGACGGATTTACCGCAGAGCTTTTGAAAGTAGGGGGCACGCCAGTGCTTAAGACCCTTTAGAAGCTCTTTCATTCCGGAATCGGTGATGGCGTGACGCCAAAGGTGAGGAGCAATAACGTGGTGGTGTTCTTCTTCAAGAAAGGCGATTAAACTTTTTCCCTCTCTATTCAATCTATCGCAGTCCACTGTTGGACATTGGTCTCCCCCATTTTACGCCAGATATTCTCCGGTCCTCCAGCCTCCCCCAGCGACTTTTCGCAAGTCGTCGGTCCAACGGGCCGGAGGGCATCCTACGCTACGCTTGCCAAGCCGCGAACTCCGCTCCAGAACTTGTCTGCTCCAACGGCCATCGGTTCTGCGACATACGAGTACGTTACCCACTGCCACTTCACTTTGCTAATCTGGCGAACTATGTCGGTAATTTTAGTTCTCTTTCGGATAACATCATTTCTGATTTTATCTAAAAGAATCTCCCAGCATAGCACGCTCCCCTATCCCGTAGTCAGTGTCCATGTCTCATCTGCGTATGTTGGTATGGGTAGGACGTATTTCTCAATGACTTTTGTCTTTAAGCGTTGCGGAATCGTCGACGTGAAGACCTGATGTAACTTGCCTAATGCCGCCCAGCCTAAGTGAATCCTCCTACTAGCTTTCCTGTTAAATTGTGCCGGTCAAGTTTTGGCCCAAGTAAACGTATTCTTGGACAATCTCGAGGAGGACGCCACCGACGTATACTGGTTGTGACAACTCTGTATAAACGTTTATCAGAAACGCTATGGGTCTATAATTCTTCAAGAGAGTTTTATCAACCTTCTTGAAAAATAAGACGACGCTTCTGGATCACGCCTCCAGTGAAGTTCCCTGGTGGATGACGGCATTAAAAGAGCTCACCTAATGCCCTAAGGATGGGTTCTCCACCGGTGTTTAGGAGTTCTGTCGTAATATTCCCCGGTCATTCCCCGGGGCCCTTCCAGTTCTCAGTTGCTCCAGTTCTGCACTAATTTCGCTGACGTCAACATCCGGGATATCCTACGTACAATGGTGCCTTAGTGGGGCACGTAATCTTCGCTGTCTTCGGTCTGTGGCTGATGAGCGCTCGATGAATACAGTCGTCCATAGAATTTTCTCAACTTCTTCCAGGATCTGTTGGCGTAATGTGAGTAGTTGGCCATCTGCTATCTTAACCTTTACCAGAAAGCTCCTCCCAAGTGGAGTTTTGGAAAACTTTGGGCCCTGTTCCCTTAATAAGGTCCGTAATTAACCTTGTATTGAAACAGTAGAAGTCCTGCGAACGAGTTTTCGTATCCGCTTGGAGAGAGCCTAATATTCCGGCTATGATAAGTCAAAGTCAAAATTCATTTATTTAAATTAGGCTTACAAAAAGCACTTATGAACGTTAAAAAATACAATAAAAAAACGTTTAAAATACTAAAGTCAAAATATTTTCGATGAATTAGAATTTCGATGCTTGAAAAAAAGCGCTTCAATGGTTTGCCCTGTTGAGAAAGAAACACACAAGAAAACTCAACAGTGCAGCCTTTTTTTAGACAATTACTTAATGTTAAAATATATTATAAACACTGCTGATAGCTGAGCAGTTTAAGACCACGGATATTTATCACATAAATATTCTTCTAGTTAGTGCCTTTTTTTAACTCTACATTATAAATTTTGCGGTACCTCTTTGAACAACCTTATACATCTTCCTATAAAATATTTACCTATTTTATGTAGGCTCAAGTAGTAAGTTTGTTTTTATTGCCAGTATTAAAATTGTGTTATTCTGTTCCTTAAGAGAGTCACGTGGTCTTAGGTGAAAGATAATAGCTCTTTTTTGTAGCACAAATATTGTATATTGATATTGTCGGCAGCCGAATCCCAAACAGTAGTCCATACGACATTACACTATGAAAATAACTAAAATAAACCAATCTTGCCGTTTTTACATCTGTTAAGAGTTATCTTAGATATTAAAACCTTATTGAAGAATTAACGACATTATGCTATTGTGTCACATCTTCAAGTTATTCTCCAGAGTCATCGATCCGTCTCGCGCATAGTTTTGACGACATCCAGCCCTCCGAACAAGCCGGGATCCTCAAGGCTTCAGCACATAGACTACATATCACATACGCTGCGGCAGGTTATACAGAAGACCGGAGAGTATAACTGACCATTATGTTTGGCGTTTGTGGACTATGAGAAAGCCTTCGATTCGAGACTTGGGCTGTGTTTCATTCCCTCCAACGGTGCCTGACTTGACTACTGCTATATCGAATTGTTGAGATGTTTGTACGAGTGCGCTACTTTGTCAGGCCGAGTACATGAAGAGCTTACACAATCATTGGCACTGAGGAGTAAGACAAGGGGATGTAGTTCATGTAATATCTCTGAAACGATCACAACTGCGTAAAAAGTTGCAGCTTTGTCCAAATGTCAATCAATTAGAAGACTTATTATATATAATTAGTGAAATTATAGGATGATAAAGGTAAAAATAAAAATAGTGGGCGGGGGCGGCATTTCTCAATTTTTGCCCCACCCAAAAAAAATTGAAGATCCGGCGCTGCAATGTACCTACTATCAAGTTATAAATTGTTCTCGCAAGTGGAACACTACCACTATATTCAGAACGTATGCGTCATTTGAGTAGCATTTATAGTAAAATGTCAATTGTATGTAAATCAAATGCAAAAAAAAGTTGGAAGCTGGGTATCCCCTGAAGGGATTATCAGCCTTTTGAAGAGTGCCGATCTCAACGCCAATGACGCGTTAAGCCGGCGGATTATCGGCGTTCAATGGGTTAAACCACTAACTTTTAACTTACTTGTCTAATTTCAATTTCGTAAAGTGGGATAGGTCAATGTTAGAATTTATTTATGAAATTTGGATACATGGTGCCTAAAGACTTTTGAATTCGAAATTACATGTACGCTGATCGACGCTCTTACGCTGAAGGAGACATCGTGAGGAAACTTGCGCACGTCTACGAAGAGATTCAAAAGTTGTGCGTGAAGTCGGCCAATCCGCACTGGGCCCGCGTGGACGACTAAGGCTTATACACTCAGTACGGGCTCGTGCCCCATAGTAGGGACGTGTAACAAGCTGATGATGATACCATGGTGCAGAATGGAGATAGCTATGTTGCAGCAGCAGTGGACTGCAGTAGCTAGAAGAGTGAGACCATGTGCCTTGTAAGGCATTGCAAGAGTAAATGATAGAGAGAGAGGGTTCTATTATTGTCCTTGAAATACCTTATTGATAATATAATGAGCGGTGTGCAGCGTCTTGTGATTTGCTGTAAAGAAGAAACCTGTTTTGTACGTTTGATTGTCTTTATCTCTTACAATTTAATTCTGTTTTATATTGACTTTTTACATACCTACTTATTTCTTGCCTTGTGTCTTGTTATTAATACACCTTTCCCGTGGGGCTCCACGGGAAAGGGGTGTTATTTTAGTAGATTACCAGTATAACGCCACCTTAGGTATATTATTTTTATTGCATACATCATTTTAGTCGGCAGGTAGGTACACGCCGTACAGATATCTTGAAAACAAGTAAACAAAAATAGGCATTGTAAATAACCGATTATCTGATAAATTAATGTTCAGTAAAATCTTTACATAATAAAAAATGGGTGTCCCTCTATCATGTGACACAAGTTTCGTTGAATACATTCGGATTACGGACTAACAAAACTTACAAGAATAATTTCATTTCAATCGCAGTTGTTGTCTAAAATAGGGGTGCATACAAGTTATAAAATAAATAATAATAACTTCGTACGATAAGCATATATGTACGGATTTGTATCAATACCCACATATAAAATGCAACAACAATTGCTCTATCTACCAATAACATACACACAATCATCATTGCATCATAATAAAGTATGACAACGACAGTGATTTCCCTGAGCTTAGTGCGTAAACGAAAAATTTTATTATTCATGTACAAGCAATAATGGTTATCCTTCCTATATAAAGGGGAATCCGCGTTTATTTGACTTAGTCTACTATAAGATACTAAATAGTGAGAACTGAAATTATGGTATCTAGCCTTGGTGAGTGTTTGCAACTTGCAGTTTCAGTACAATTATTACAAATATTCGTTTTCATTATGCACTTAATTTCTGATAATATTCATACTTGTGAGTTAGCAATCATTAAGATTTTGAATTGATAGGTACTCATTCTGCAGAAGTTGTTACTGTAGCTTTTTTAAACAATTTTTTTTTGTTAATATTATAAATGGATGTGGAAGTGTCCTATATATACATTAAGTGAGCTATATCTACCCACTTGCCTTCGGTGAAGCATAGAGCGAGATTCTGGCAAGCGTTTTTTAAATAAATTTGAGTGTCTTGACGTGGACACTATGTGCCCGAGATAGTGATGAACATGTGTTAATAAATGCTCATGTAGATTAACCTAGTACTATAGTATATTATATTATATGTCTACCTGAATACGAATTTAAGGAAGTAATCAGATTTTTCGGATAAACTTCCTTGTAATAGGGCAAAGATGTACGAGTATCTATGTTACCAACCTACAAACAAGTAACTAGTAGTTTAAATAAAACCGATTTAAAATAGTAATTAAAATTTAATACGGTTGATATTCTCGATGACTTCGACTATATATTATTATTTTCTAAATTTTCAAAATACCTTTCTGCTTTGACAATTTCCTAAAGTATCTGCTGCAACGTCGTAAGTAATGAAAGCAAATAAAAGCCATTGAGTTGACTAAATTAAGGCAATTGAAATTTAAATAACACATGATATCACTATACATTAGTATTAATTCGTTTCATTTATCCACAGGAAAACTCCTACTTTTGGCGGGGTTGACGGTGGTCGCTAGCGCGCGGTCCCCGTGCGCTTGCACCCGGGAGTACCGTCCCGTGTGCGGCTCGGACCGCATCACCTACAGCAACCCTTGCACTTTCAAATGCGCCAAAGCTCTCAATAATCACCTATTCCTAAAACACAGGGGGGCATGTGCAAATACCAGAGGTAAAAGATCAATGAACGATGACTGCATCTTCAAAGAAAGTTCACCTGTATGCGGCACTGACCACATAACGTACGAACCCTGTCTATTAAACGCGCCGCAGAAACCACACAAGACCTGGAAATCGCCAGTCAAGGCCCTTGTAAGAAACCTGCGCCTGTCCAAGAACTACGACCGGTTTGGGTTCCGATGGAGAAACGTATGGTAATAGTTGCACGTTCCAATGCGCTCAAAACTCCGATCCTGGTCTGACCATGATTCGTAAAGGCAGTGTGCGTCGAACAGACCTTGCGATGTCCGTTGGACTACAATCCAGTTTGCGGCTCCGATGGGGAAACCTACAACAATCAGTGCATTCTGGACTGTGAAAAAAGGTCCAAACCTTCGCTGAGTGTGTCCGAAGGCTCGTGCGAAGAAAATGGTCGAACGAAACGGTTCGTTGTAACTGGGGGATTATGTCCGTGCACGAAAGAGCTTCACGAAGTCTGCGGAACCAACGGTGTGTCCTATGGAAACCCGTGCCTGTTAAGGTGTGTTGCAAAGGAAAATCCTGGACTTCATTTCGCTCACGAAGGCAGGTGTAAGAAGGGGTAACCCTAAACCGAAGTGAGTTTAAACTCGTTGCATAAACTTTTTTGAGCTTAGCGCTCGCTACTTGCACGGTGAAGCTGCAAGACCAATTACGGCCACAACGGAGAGGCCAAAAAAGGTACTTAAAAATATACTTTAATATTTATTTAGTGTAAACAGTGGAGTTGTTAATTTTTATACTTTTATCATTTTTATATTTGTAATTAAATACTGTTATGTTGACTGTGCGTTTTATTACAACTTAAAAACTGCATTTTATCAGTTTATCTTGTAGTTGCTTATCTGCCTATTGTATGTGTGTAAGTATTGATTAATTAGTGCTATGGTAGTATCGGAGCGTCGGTGGCTCAGTGGTGTGGACTGTCGCCTTCCTACCGGGAGGGCTGAGGTTCAAATCCCGACACGTACCAATGTATTTTCGAATTTTCGGAATATATATGTACGTTATCCGACGCTCTTACGGTGAAGGAAAACATCGTGAGGAAACCTTCATGCACGCCTGCGAAGAGATTCGAAGGTTGTGTGTGAAGTCGTCCAATCCGCACTGGGCCCGCGTGGACGACTAAGGCCTAATCACCCTATACGGGTAGGCTCGTGCCCCTCGGTGGGGACGTTTAATGAGCTGATGATGATGATGGTAGTATCATACAATAAGGAACCGTGTATAGCATCTGTATGTAAAAAATAAAATAAAATAAAAATAAAAACTAAAGTATTGAATACAGTGAATACTATAGGTATAGATATACTTTAAGTATATAAAAACAATACATCATCACCAGCCCATTATACGTCCCCACCGAGGGGCACGAGCCTACCCGTATAAGGTGTATAGGCTTTAGTCGTCTACGCGGGCTCAATGCGGACTGGCCGACTTCTCGCACAACCTTTGAATCTCTTCGCAGGCGTGCGCAGGTTTCCTCGCGATGTTATCCGTCATTGTAAGAGCATCGGAAAAACGTACATATAATTTCGAAAATACATTGGTACGTGGCGGGATTTCAACCTGCGTCCTCCAGATCGGAAGGCAACAGTCCACACCAAAGAGCCACCGACGCTCATAAAAAAAGTACATATACGATGATTTTCGGTAGGCAGTATAATTGTCAGAGATGTAGTCTGATTAATAGGTATATAAAGTAATTTGCTAATTACTTATAGTCTCTGATATTATTTAATCTATGTTATTGTCAGGAATAACTGTAGGTAAGCAGTAATTAAAAAATCGATTAAACAGCACGCAACTAATAAATTAACATCTCTCTGAAAAGACTTATAAAAACACGCTAATTATAGATTGATTCAAGAATAATTTAACCAAATTATAATAAGTATTCATTTGACACTAGTCAATTAAAATCTCAATTGAAAGGAATTTCTTAATTAACACCCTTGACCGTTCTTAATTTATATCTATCCTTACTAATACTTTTTATTTCGTGTGAACTACAAGTTCAAATAATTACTTACTGTTACTGTCAACTAGTGCAGAACGATGACCGTTGGTGCAGACGAGTTCTGGAGTGAAGGCCGCGTCTCGGCAAGCGTAGCGTAGGACGCCCTCCGGCCCGATGGACCGACGACTTGCGAAAGGTCGCTGGTGGAGGCTGCATGAAAAAAGCGGAGGACCGGGATATCTGGCGCAAAATAGGCGAGACCTATGTCCAGCAGTGGACTGCGATGGGTTAAATAGGAAAACTGTCAACTAATTACTTAACATGAAAGTACACATATTCTTGCCTATACGTTAATCCACACGTGTCAACCATATAGTCGTATAGACCTGCCACGGCTTAATTAACTCTCCTCTTTATACGGAATCTGGGGGCACGGCAGTGCCCCCGCCAAGTCGAGCGCGAAGCAAACACTGCCGTACCATACTTTACAGGATCCATTTCGCCGCATTTTCAGGCCCCGATTTGAGAACCTTTGGATAATACCAGAGCGCTGAAATTTTCGTCATCTAGTAAGATATAATAACTTACTTTAAATCCAAAATTTCAAGTCTGTAGGTCATTTAGTTTCGACGTTACATAAAGGGAAAACTATGAAAACTTCGAAAATCGAAGATCTGGAGTACCTGGTGACCCTGCTTAGATAACAAAATCATCAAAATAGAACTAGTACTTCCATTAACTCACAGAGCTGAAATTTGGTACAGAGTCAAGGTTTAATGGTAACATAAAGGGAAAACTATAATAACTTGGTAATCGAAGATTGGAGTACCTGGTGACCCTGCTTAGATAACAAAAGAGCCCATCCAAACTATAAGAGATTGACATCCTTTAAACAATATATTATTTAACATGGTGGGCCGCTTCATCCGATGTCAAAAATCGGGGGGACGGTAGTGTCCCGCCAAGTCGAGCGCGCTAGACCAATACAAACAGACATGTTGGTGCACACAAATATTTGTAGGTACTGCCGGGGATCGAATCCGGAACCCTTGTGTAGTAGCCGACGTTTCAACCACCCAATGGGTCGTCTAATATTCCTTTCAAGTTTCTACAAAAGAAGTAAAATCCCACCAAAAACATTCTGTAAAAAATCTAGCCAAGTCGATGCGCTTGATTATCTCTAAAAAGTAATGAAATCAAGACAAAGACGTGCCAAGTCTAAGGTTCCTTACTGCAATTAATTAATTATTATGGTTAATGTTGTATGAACTTGGCCGTTGAACATTCTTTTACGTTAGTGGATTTATCAAGCCTACAATCGATGGCTATTGAATCACCGTTTTCCAAGTGGCAAATTGTACCGTCAATGGTAGCGGTTCTGGCGACAGATTCGTGCAATAGTGTCATGAAGCACCTAGTTTTGTATCCTTATTACTCTTCAACGGCCAGGTCACACAACATCAACCATAATAATTAATTAATTGCAGTAAGGAACCTTAGACTTGGCAACGTCTTTGTTGATTTCATTACTTTTAGAGATAATCAAGCAGCTCCATCGAGACTTGGCTAGATTTTTTACGAATGTTTTTGGTGGTAACTTTACTTCATACCATAATCTCAAGGCTTCATACAATCTAATGAATTTACTTTGAAACAACTAAGCACTATTATGTGCCCTTGTCAGATTATCCCGATTTATGGACTGGTAGTAGCTAACTACTTAGTAGTAAGTACGTTACTCAACTTACTAAGTGGCGAAGAAAGTCGTAATACTTAAATGCTTAGGTATATGTTATTATAACATATTGAAGATCCTAAAATATGTAAACTTATAAGGTCTATTTTTTTTAAAACAGTCAACAATACCTTAACTACTAGGTGGTAGACTCGATACTGAGTCGTCTANAAGCAATATTCGGAGACTGTATGGCAGATACTAGCGCCCACCTCACAGAAAACGGGTAGATTAATGGGTAGTAGGAAGATTTTTTTATTAATGTTTGTGATTACAGAACCCAGTCGAGATCACAATTATGGGAGTGTTTACTGTATCTTACCAGGCTTTTTTGTCCGTAAGTTTGTTTGACTATATTGGCCCAGTGTGGCTGCTTGTGTTTGTCCAATAAGCACTCTATCGTCAAAGCGGTTATAGTCGAACCGAAAAAATATGCTCGTGAATTTCATGGGTAGGTAGTTCAAACCACGTATAAAAATGGTTGTAATGAGTGTTGCCGCTCGATGGTCCCCTATCAATATGCTATCGACAGTTGGGTTTTGCCTCAGTATCGTAAAAAGGTATCGATTTTGTCGAAAGTATCGATAGTCCTTTAAGTGTTAATACTATCGAGCAGGAATTCGATCGATAGTATCAATTCCGTCGAAGCTTAATACCCAATAGAACATTTGTTTATGTTATAAGTGTACAGCACGGCCCGGACGTTCACCTGATGGTAAGTGATACGCCAGACCATGACAGAGCGGCATTAAAGGAGACCAACAACTGATAGACAGTTATTATTCTCCATCAATGCCGCACTACGCCCGTCACCCGAACAACAGATGTTACGTCTCTTATATCCTGTTATTTCACTAGCTACAGTGCCCTCATCCCGAAACACAAAAGTGCATAACACTCCTGTTTCACGGGATGATATCTGGCACTGCGGTGGTACCTATCTAGACGACTCAGTATCGAGTCTACTACCTAAAATCAAATTGGCTTTACGCACATATTAAACATCGATGATATCGAAGTTAAATAAGTGCGTAAAGCCAATTTATAGGTCCTCATAAGTGATGAAATCAAGGTGTTCCCACCAAAATATATAAAGTCGTAATTTGTCTGTAAAATAGGCATGCATCATCATCATCATCAGCTCATTAAACGTCCCCACCGAGGGGCACGAGCCTACACGTATAGGGTGATTAGGCCTTAGTCGTCCACGCGGGCCCAGTGCGGATTGGACGACTTCACACACAACCTTCGAATCTCTTCGCAGGCGTGCATGAAGGTTTCCTCACGATGTTTTCCTTCACCGTAAGAGCGTCGGATAACGTACATATATTTTCGAAAATTCGAAAACACATTGGTACGTGTCGGGATTTGAACCTCAGCCCTCCCGGTAGGAAGGCGACAGTCCACAACACTGAGCCACCGAAGCTCTTACAAATAGGCATGCATTTACTTGAAACAAATGTTTGGTTTCTTTTTCAGATCGTGAAATCATCGTACACAATCTTCACAGTGTTGTACTAATTACATTATTAAGAAGCAATAAATAATTAAATACAATTTATTTTGAACGCTATCAGCATGTACCTTGAATTTAATTTTAAATGTTCTTATCAGTGTAACACAAATAATCACTTTCGTTATTGAAATAAACAACCTCAATCTATTACAATTAAGTTTTATTTTAATTAAAACAAACTTCACGATCAGCTCACAGCTATAGCCTGACAGTCTCACGTAAAGGGTGGCCTTGGACGTCCACGCGGGCCCAGTGCGGATTGGCTGACTTCGCGCACAACCTTTGAATCTCTTCATGGGCGTGCGCAGGTTTCCTCACGATGTTTTCCTTCACCGAAAAAGCGTCGGAAAAACGTTATTCCTGGACCCAAATTCCAATAAATTTTTAAATGCACTAATAAAATCGTAATTGTGTCTCAATAGTTAAATTTTCCACTCCTTGGTTCTGCTTTATGGTAGGATTTAAACATGTAACACGATGAGACAATGTGTTTTCGAAATTACATTATTATTACGTGTGTGCTAGCCACATATGTTGCAAAACCGATGGGGCAGAAGACTTCTAGTGTAGTGTGTGACACACCTCTCCACACATACGTAAGATAAGTGTAAGTATATAAGCTTTGATTATTGTAATTTAAGAGACATTATGAAAACATACCACGACGAGTAAAGACTCCTTCATTACTGCCGGTGTCCATTATTACACTAGAGTGGAGACCTCGTCTTTACAAGCGTAGAGTTGGACAACTTCCGGCTCAATAAAATAAATAAATAAATATCAACTGACATACACACAGTGCTATCTAGTCCCAAACTAAGCATTTAGCCTGTTATATGGATACTAAACAACGGATATGCATACTATATATATGTATAGACATGATCATGCACCCAAATGTTTGTACTACCCGGGGATTGAACCCGAAACCCCCGGTGTAAGAGCCGACGTCTCAACCATTGCACTAAATGGGTCGCCAATGGACTGACGACTTGCGAAAGGAGGCTGAATGAGGTAAACGGAAGATATTTGACTTGCTAACTTGTTACATTGTATTAATTAATATAAGACAATAAAAGAACAGAAAGATGTTTCTACATACAAAAAGGTCTACATAGCTATTTTCCAATCCCTTCTAGTTAGCTTATTTTGAGAAAATCTTATATTTAGAAAAGAGGGTCATCAAAACTTTTATTAGGATGTGTTCGACATTTCGACTTTTTTATTTATATTTTTCAAAGTGTACAGAATTGGACGGTCAGGACGCTCACCTAATGGGAAGTAAGTGTGGCGTATCGTAGACCATGGCAGAGCGCACAACTGATAAAACACACCGCGCCCGTCGCCCGAGACAGCAGATGTTAGGTCTCTTATACCCGGTAATTTACTACTTCGAACCAAGCCGGAATTTCCGTCACACTAAATCAAAGGGTCTTCAATTAAAGCCCAATTTTGTAGCTGATTGTATAGAAATTACTCAATAGCTACACCAACGAGCAAAAATTTCTTCCTTTTTTTTGATTTCTAAACCCGATTTTTGACAAGTGAGTCAAACGAAATAGTTAAATGCAAAAGAATTTTATTGCAATTACGAAACATGTTAATATGACGAAAACTAAAGACTAAGAAAACCAACTTCGAAAATATAAACAGAAATAAATACAGGTGATAACAAGAAAAGCAAAAATCATGAAATTCACCCACCTTAACAATTATGTAAGGCAATACCACTGACGATATCCTCATTAGGTTTTGTACTGTACTTTCAGAGTACGAGGAAGTCAGTGCGTTAACGTGTTTAACTTTAATTTCTAACAACTTCCCGAGGTGAAGTATTGTCGTATACTTTCCCAATCCACGGAATGTACACAAAAATATTAGGTCCTAATGCTAACTGCTTAATCACACCAAGGCCCGTATACTAAAACGAGACTCAACGTTGCTCTCATCATATATTGAGTAAGAAAGGAATAGTGCTATATTCGATAATTAAAGCCACCCTATCTAACTCGTCCTCGGCTATCCTAGAGGCTCTGCAGCGATGTGGTATCGACTGGCAATATCTGATGAAGTATCTCTCCAACGCAGCGACGATTACAGTTAAACAATACCAATCCATTTGAGACAGGGGATATTCTTTCCACGGCAAAATAATTCCATTTTCCATGCGACAGCCATTACAAATTATATAAAAGAAAGAAAGAAAAATCATTTATTGACCGTACAAAGACACAAATACAGTAGTGTAGTGTATTGTAAATAAATAATAAATAAATTAGCTGCTGTGACGCTATACGCCGTACCACCACTGTTATTCTGGCCCTCTTGAGTGTACAAATATGATGTTTGAATAATCATTTTGGCAACAAAAACATTGATCCGAACACAACACAGTGCCACCACGTGCATTGTCCTGTGTCCAAAAGTTGATTCGAAGATTCAAGTCCATTAAAAGATTGCTCTTTGGATGTAACAGCGTCAAATGACGTTTTCGACAATAGCACAAGCCACCAAATATTTGAGACACTAAACATTTATAAAATGATATTTTTTAAATCTGCTAAGCAGACGTAGCTTTATTTTTGTTTGCTCGCAAGTGTAATAGCATCATGGAAGTTATGAGTTAATTGAAAAATTAATGCTCTTACAGTCTAATTAAATAAATTGTGATCGCCCTACTAAAATGATTACCTGGTACCTGAGGAATTAATCTAGCAGCTGTCGACTGAAGCGCTGGTTATCTTTAATTATGTCAAAATCAGATAAAATTGATCTGACTGACGAAAGTGCTGTTTTTTTCGCAAGGTTATGTCGCTTTGGATATCTCGCCGGCTTACCGAACTTGTGGATTGTCGACCTCAAGTTTTCCACATCCTTCCAAAAGTTTCACTGCATCTTTTTTAAAATTGTTAATATCCTAATATATTTATTCATCCTATCACAGTGGACGGCTTCTATCACACAGCGCAATTTAAACCCGAAACAAGTATCAGACAATCTCTTATTTAGTTACTCCCATCCCACGTTGTTTGCGTATAGGTTTGTATTGAATTACCACCAGGACAAGATAAAAGAGCTGATCTACAACACGTTTGTGAAATTAAAGGAGTTGCATACGGATAAGAAGTTAGAGGAAGAAATGATAAAGAAAACTAAAATATATTCAATTGTATTTTTGAGTATGGTCTGCAGTTCTCTATTGTTCTATGGGTGCCAAGGATTATTTGCGCATGGTAAATTATTTTATATTTGTTTTTGTAATTCTTCATTTGCCTCCAAAATATTCATTTTATGTAATGTAGTAGTTCCGTTTCCAATAAAATAGGTAAATATAAAGGCAATTCTATTATCTGGAAAGGATTTTGTGCGGATTGCTAAATAAATGTAATTATTATTACTTTTAGGAACAAAGTTTGTCACAGTCATCACAGCCTGGCCTGATGTCGATGACAGAAGCATCACAGCATATGTAGGAAGGGTCGGGGTATACATCTTATGGTGGATATTAATATTAAACGTGATGACATCATACAGTACAGTTCTAATACTGATGGTATCTCTTGAATACCAGTTCAAGTACTTGGCGAAATACTTTCGCGACTCAGATCTCATATTCTATGAAAACATATGTCAAGAGGAAAAAGGGAGTAAGTACGAGGAACGTGTTAAATCAGGAATCAAACTGCATGCTGTTATTCTCAGGTAAAGTCAGCCGCCATTATAAATTAAATGTTTTTGTCTCTATAAGATTCCTTCTTAAACCTATACATTTTCATTAACTTGAACACTTGAAATATCAAGGCCCAGGTCTACTGTTTGCACCTTCGACCCGTTTAGTAATAATTCACACAATAATAATAAAAAAGTTAGGTTAGGATACTTATTATCATCATCACAGCCTAATACATCCACTGCTGAACGAAGGCTTCCCTTAATGATTTCCACACGAACCAATCCATAGCAGTTGATGTCTGCTACCCGCCACCTTAACCAAGTCATCCGTTCATCTGTTTGGGGGTTGGCTACGCTTCCTTTTCCGTTACGTGGACACCACTCGAGAACCTAACCGCCCCATAGGCCATCGCTTCTATCGATTAGGATATTGCTCCTGATTAACTGAAGCCATCCGTCATACGTTCCCCAAACTCTGTTATGGTCACTTACACCCTCAAAAACATATTTGGCTCGTTGGGTTTTGACCCAGTTCTGATATCCTGATTATCTTGCTGTTTGGGAATGGATCGTCGGGCTGATTAAAAATAAAGATGAAACAATGTCGTATGGAGGTTTCAAAATTGATACAAGGGTTAATTTTAATATTTACGAATGAAACTATTTACAAAGTCATCTTACGAATAACATCATTTTTATTTATGCTCTACGAGAGACCCTCAGCATCGCTCGTTACATTGCCCGTTAAGTGAATTTGATCTTGTGAACCGGCACGTGAAATAAATCATTTGACTTGACCGCAGATGCGTCCAGCTGACACAAGACTCTTGCAGTAATGTATATTGTCTCCAAATCCTCGTCAACGTATCTTGTGCTGGTTTTAATTATGTCCCAAATGATGGTAAGCATCAGTTATTTTATTGGTCTAAAATATTGTGTATCAAGTTGCAAGCATCAAAGTAAGTTGTGGCGTATTTTTGGTGGTAGACTCGGTACTAAGTTTTTTCCGGATGTTATACCGTGAAATAGGAGTGTTTTCTGTGTTTCGGGATGAAAGCACTGTAGCTAGTAAAATTACCGGGTGTAAGAGACCTAGCCTATGTCATCTCGGGTGACAGGCGCAAGATATAATATTGTTGACGGAAAATAATGGCGGTTATTATATTCCACACACACTGCAGTTTAATTTCGTCGAGTGAGTTTCGTTTCCTTCTATTACACACGTAGGAAGAGTAGGAACCACAAATGTGTTCTAATCCTTTTAAGGCTCGTAGCACCACCAGCTTGCACCACCGGGAGTGTAATGGACTTTTTATCATCTATAGTCAGCTCGGAGTAAACAGAACTACTCCAAAATAGTCAGGCATTCGAACCCCATCTCACCTGATGGCAAGTGATGATGCGGTCGAGGATAGATCGCCTGTCTAGAAACAGCCTATTCACCTGGTTGTATAAAGCGGGTTGTGCGAATACGTGGAATGGCCACATAACCATGTCGCCCTTACGTGGTCGCCTGCGTCTTGTATCTCGAAGGTGGAAAGGGGCTGGTGGAATTAATTCGTGTAATTCCTTCGCACACTCACCGAAATGTAACCTGTGAAAAACCGACAGCCGTGCATCTTTATGGCAGTGCTCGATGCAGCTTAGCGTCAGTCACAATAAGGCCGCCAATAAGTTGCGCAACGCGCCTCTCGATCAAGTCTAAAGCAGTCAGTTGGTATTGGGCTGATCCATTCTATAGGTTGCAGCAGTATTCCGCAGAAGTATATGATATTGATATAGAGATGTCTTGGGGTTACAAGAATATTTTTTCAATGACACCGGTGCAGTGGTGCAAACTCGGAGTGCTTGGGGCTTGGAAGGTTCGAATCTGCAGTGCTGTGCTGCTGTGGGTTATACTTCCGAAGCGTATGCTGAGGCTTGTACTTGATTGGCCACTGGGTTCTGTTTTATGTGGTTGTCTGTGTGTGCTTTTCTTTGTTCTACGTAATTTATTTATTTTGTTCGTGGCCAATAAAACTTTTCCTTTAATACTTTTAATACTGGCATAAATGAGAGCGACGATGGCTTATTGATGTGGACTGTTGCCTTTCGATCTGGAGGGCTCAGGTTCAAATCCCGCCACGTACCAACGTTTATCCGAAGCTCTTACGGTGAAGAAAAAACATCGTGAACCTACGCACGCCTTAAGATTCAAGGTTGTATGTAAATGGGCCAATCCGCACTGGGCCCGCGTGGACGACTACTTTCTAATCACCCTTTTCGGGCAGGCTCGTGCCCCTCGATGGGGACGTGTAATGAGCTGCTGATGATGATTGGCATAAATCTATAGAACACGGGGCGCAACCTGGACAGTGTGTTTTCAACCCTGGCGACTGGCACGGCGATGCTGATCAGCACAGGATACTTCATGTGGTCTGCTGGTGACGTCACCGTTGAGGTATGCCACTTATTCCACCATTTTTTGCAGATACCTTGCATATAAGTCTAAAAATTTGAGAACTAACTTAGGTCACTTCCCATCCATTAAAATAAAGATAAAATTCATATGTTAAGTTCACAACGCCAGTTTTAGTCTTCTTTGTTGGTCCTAGCTGGCAAGTATGAGTAGAAAATGTAAATAAATAATTATGAGCGGAATCTGCCGTTAGCAAAGTCATATAGGTGTGCATGCCGTGACAGCCTTTAATTAAGGCAACACTGCATAACATTTATGTTTTTATAGATTTAAGTTAAGATTATACATGTATGTATGGTTGTTTGCTATCTTAAATAAACAATAATAAAAAGTATTTATTTTCTTTTTCACAATATATTTATGTCAATCATGTTTTGTAATAAGTTTGTTTTTGTTATTTTATGTAATAATAACGAATATCCATATGTAATAGACGGAAAAAGCTAATTCTAATAAGCTATCTTTCTATATCATTCAGCTTTCTAAACTGTAAGATAAGAATGTATTGTGGTCTTGTCTCTTCAGCCTGTTGCAGTCCACTGCTAGTCAAAGATGTCCCCCATTTTGGGCCAGATATCCCGGTCCTCCGCTTCCCTCATCCAGCCTCCACCAGCGACCTTTCGCAAGTCATCGGTCCTTAAGTTCGGGCGTTCTACCGCAGTAGACAGACAGTAAAACATCTTCATACAAACGTGCCGCTCTCGGATTGAATGTGTGCGTGCGCGCCGCGCGCCGTGTCTGCACGCGATTTCACGCTCACGCTGGTATAATATATCGGGGAATTTGGTGGCGGCAGTACGAGCCAGTCCTGGATTAACCCTTAAGCAAATTAAGCACTAGCTTAGGGCCCCACGTCCAGGGGGGCCCCCGACGAAGCACAAAAAAAATGAACAGAAGGTTTACTGGGAAATCATCATCAGTGAATGCCCGAAAAAGCCGCAAGGCGCATATTTTTTTGTTTTTGTGGCACCTACTCCACTTCCAAGGTATGTTTAATATATTTTCATCTTATTTTACAAAAATACTAATGTTTTTCAATAGTAACCTATGCTCGCACTGCTATTATGTTCGGTGAAAAATAATTTCATGCAAAATCGACTTGCGCTTTTTTCGCAGTGCGCGGATTCGAGTATGTTACTCTTGTTTTTTTTAATCGTGTAGGTTTTTTTAAAGACAAATTCTTGTTCTTTTTCTTAGCGAGTGGACTGACCACACACAAGTCCCTGTTTCAGAGTTTTGAAACCGCTTCACGGCCTTTGACGTGGTTTTCGATTAACGACAATTCGAAGGCGGCCGGGACCGACGGCTAAACGTGCCCTCCGAAGCACGGAATCGTCTTTTTTTTAGGAGAAACAGGTGATATAGCCTGCAATGTCCTAACCTAACTGACAAAACTAACACTCACAAAGTGAAAAATCATTACCTATGTTGTCAACTACTGCGCTATGCTACTAATTCCTGTTGACATACTGACAGGGGGGCCCCACAAGTGTGGATTGCTTAGGGCCCCGAGTAGTCTTAATCCGGCACTGGTACGAGCTGTGCAGCGTGACTGTGAGCACGCGCGAGTTATGCTCGCATTTGTCAACTCTCGCCGGCCACTCACCATAATATTAATTATTACGAGTATCATCACCTCAAAAAGGGCAAAAAAATATTGTAGTGTTTTCGGGTGCCTGAATTACAATTTCGCAAACCCGGACTTATCATTCTTCATAGTTCCTTCTGAACCAGAAATGTAAGTACCTACTTATACTTAAATCTTATTAGAAAATGCGATATTTGTATTGTTTATTTCACAGTTTATTTGTTTTATTAAGCGTAGCCGAGTCCCATTTTCAATATAAATGTATTCCCAAATTTACTTCCTGAATACTATGTTTAGGCTAAAGTTTATTTTAAGAAGCCTAGTTTTACTATAAAACAGGATTGAGTACGAAATATCGTTAAGGTAAACGTATTTGTCGCGTATAGTGTAATAAGGGCAATATCACAATAATTAATATTGCAAATTACGATTCTATTTTTTTTCTATTGTCTTATGTGTTGGTTGATCCAAATATGGCGTCTTAATCATAATATTATGAACTTAATTAAATTATAATAAGATGGGGTCTGATATGTAGTTTCGAATACCGTGTGGTACGCCCTTTCGAAAAGCCGTTGTATCGAAAATCGCTCAATCGAATGGCGGCGTCGCGAACACGCTGTCTAGAAGTACTTTTTTATATGTAGTACGCTAGATCGATAGTAACGGTTTCGAATTCCATTGTTATTACTGGAGTCCTTGTTCAAATTTTTCGTGAAATGGGAATCAAGCTTACTTTCCTTCTTACTTTCCTATTTATAATATTAGTAAGTTATTAGATCAAGTGCTGCTTGTTCGAAAATATTAAAAGTGACAACCCTGGGGATCAACGCAAGAGTAGGCAAATAACTCGGCGGGCGGCCTTAGATGACCTACTGTTCTGTGTCTACTGTGGTTCTACGCTTGACAAGACGCGGTCTCCACTCCAGAACTCGTCTGCTCCAACGGCCATTGGTTCTGCGACTGCAATCCACTACGCGCACGTTCTACTTCCAAGAGACCTGATATTTTGTAAAATTTTTACTTCACAGCTGCAATCATGATGTTTTTTTTATCCTTTAACTTTTAGATTTGTCAACTCAAACCACGATTCTGTCAAAGTTTTTAAGTGAATGTTATTCTTCTTTAAAATAAATAAATATTCACTGACATTCACGCAACAGTTTCTAGCCCTACGTTAAGCGTGAAGCTTGTTATATATTTTTTTGGGAATACATAAGTACGTATAAGACATCGAAAATATTAATATGAATATATAGATTGGTATGTTTTAAATTATACTACAAGCCATGAAGCAAAGCAAGCATAGTCTTTTTAGTGAATTGTAAGCAACCATGTCTTACACGTGTGTCTGCTAAAGTCACTTACAAGGTTAAAAAGGTCAAACTCATTGAAGATGCAGACGTAACCGATGACGAGCGTTACATTAAAAAATGCGCTAGGGCTGCCATGTGTCCGGTTTTCCCGAATTTGAGTTATCCATACTAATATATTCATGCGAAAATAATTCTGTCAGTTTCTTACGCTTTCACGCCTAAACGGCGGAACGGATTTTAATGAAATTTGGTATGATGATAGATGGTAATTTGGAGACGGACATAGGCTACTTTCTGTCTAATTCTAACCCCGCACTTTCTGAAAATAGGGAGTGTAAGTTTGTATGGAGCATTCTATAATTTTAAAGGTAGAAAACTAAAATTGGTATGCGGACTATTTGTCACTAACAAAAAATTGAAATTGCCCCCCCAGCCGTCCTTGTCCTGTTTTGAACACAATTTTTTGTTTGTTTTACTGGTAAACTGGGGGTCACAAAATTTGTAAGTAAATTCCCAGTAGTACGATTGGTAAGACTACACAGGAAATACCCCGATTCATGTGGTAGTAATGATACTAGTTGGTAGTCACTGTACCACCGCCACATATCGTCCCGTGAAAAAGAAGTGTTTGGCACTTCTGTGATTCTGTATGGGAGCACTGTAGCTAGTTAGCTAGTTAGATAATATCACGGTCGCCATGTACTGTTGGGAGATGAAACGAATCAATATCGGTTTAACACTGTTTTATTATTATAAATCAATACAGAACACATATAATACTTATTCTAAGTATATGTTAGGGCCATCAAACTACACTGTCATGGTCAGGCGAATCACCTAGGGCCAACGTGTAAGTGATACGCCATATGAACAGTTTTTTCACAAAATAATGGCAGACAGTTTTATAATTTATGCTAATGTAGTCCCGTCTATCTATCTAACTATTCAACCTATCGCAGTCCACTGCTGGACATAGGTCTCCCCATTTTGCGCCAGATATCCCGGTCCTCCGCTTTTCTCATTCAGCCTCCACCAGCGACCTTTCGCAAGTCGTCGGTCCATCAGGCCAGAGGGCGTCCTACGCTACGCTTACCGAAACGCGGTCTCCACTCCAGAACTCGTCTGCTCCAATAAGTACAAATTATTTCCAGGCATCCAGTCTATCGACCGATATGTACGGCTCAGGTTGGCAGAACTGCGCCGCGAGCGCCCCTCGACTCCGCCGTTTACTGGCCGTCGCTATGGTGCAGGCGCAGGTAATATTATATATTACATATGAATAAATTGGATTAGCTGTTTGAATTTTCGAAATTGTAATATTCCTTATCTGGGATCGCAATGAGATATAAGACTGCCAGCAGCGGCACATACCTGCACGAAAGAACACGAATGTATTAACGTAGGTATCTACACAACATCCCTCCACCACTATTTACACAACATCCCTCCACCACTATTTACACAACATCCCTCCACCACTATTTACACGACATCCCTCCACCACTATTTACACGACATCCCTCCACCACTATTTAACAATCAAAATAAGACTCATCTATTAAATGTGTTTTTTTAATGACTATTAAATGATTTTTTTTTAAAGAAATAATAATAATAAATTTATTAAGTCTCTATTTCCTAATGGCCCGGTTGGACTTTTTGTGGCAGGTAGCTGATGTAATGAGGATAAAAAAGGCTACTTTTATTATAGCAACTTTTTAATTAAAAAAAAAATAAGCAATGTTTTACTGTGCGGCGGAAGTGAGTCGCGTGGTCTACGTGCTTAGGTTAGGAGTAGGGGGACCGGGTAC
This sequence comes from Leucinodes orbonalis, assembly GCA_019425675.1. Classification (NCBI taxonomy): domain Eukaryota; kingdom Metazoa; phylum Arthropoda; class Insecta; order Lepidoptera; family Crambidae; genus Leucinodes; species Leucinodes orbonalis. Next base: position 362,167 of record PQWD01001812.1, on the reverse strand, counting down.
AAAAGTAACACTTTGTACTTACCTTGATTTCTGGATGGTTTTACTGTAGCTATTAAATTAACAAAACTAAATACAAATTCAGTTTATGTTCTTTACTATAGCAACTCGATTTATTAAATTTATTGTGTTTATAAGAATTACATAGGTTTAAAAAAAAATCAGTCCTGTTACTTTCGACCACGTTACGGTCGAAGTAACACGTTGTGGTCAAAAGTAACAAAACAAAGGAGTTGGTAATTAATACAATCCAAGGTAAATCAACAAAATATTTATTAAAGTTTATTACTCATAACACCAATTAACTTCTGCGTTCAAAATGTTCATAAACTAGAAATTAACATAATAACAAATTAATATAATTAGTAGTTTAAGAAATGAGATCAACTTAGTTTTTGAATCAGTCTTTTATAATTCAGTCATTAATCTTAATCAGAATCGCAATGATGGCACACATAATGCCGTCATCATCCACACATTCAAATGAGACCACATTTTACATTCGATACATTTACCCATTTTCATTAGGTCGACTGTAATTTTCTAACAGACAAGACAAAGTAATCGTTGTCGTCAGATTCTCTCCTTTCTTTGGTGCCTTCTCTTTGTTTGCCTTTTCCTTGCCATTTGTAGATAATTTTCTTACTTCATTATTATTGTTTTGCAGTACCATTTTCTTGCTTATTTCGTTGTTGATGTTCTTGTTCGATTAAGTTTTTTCGGAGTGTCCGTCAGAATTGCAGTCTTGCGTTTTTTACGACCTCTATTTGTTTCAATTCTGGACCTGCTTGTGGTAAAGGTCTAAGATCTTTAGGCGAGAAATTAAACGGATTGTGTAAATTCGCTTGTTGCAGCCCGCTGGTCCAGGCACTGGTGATTTGATTCTGTTATCCAACATTGAATTAGCTAACATAAAATCAGTGTCAGTAGAGATGTTGACAGAGTCTGGTATATTTTGAACATCCGATGGTTGGTCATTATTGTTTGATTTGTTTGAAAAGTCATTGCTATCTTTATGAACAGTTTGGTCAATTGACGTTCGAAGATCATCAACTGGAGTACTTGTATCAACTTGAACGGATGAATTATTATTTGTCAACAAATCATCTGGGGAAATTGGTCTGTTGACTTGTAACAGCCGGTCAGTCACAGATGATGGCGCATAGTCAATAGCAGTAAATATATTCCTATTGAATGGACTTATACCAGTACAAGTAAATCCAGCAATTGCATTTCTATCAGTTAGAGACAGGGGAAATGCTTCTCTAACAATCCCAGGAATGTGATGGACAGTCATCGTTTGACCAGGATGATTTAGCATCCAATTGTCTTGTGCGGTGTTTACCATTTTTTTAAATGGCCCAAATACTGCCCTATCCAAAGGCTGAAGTTTGTGTGTGCAATGTGGTGGAAACGACAGCAACACTATTCCATTTTCTTTACAAAACTCTAGAGCTTGGATAGATATGTGCGATGCATGGTTGTCGAGCAGTAATAAGCATTTTTGATCAATTGTGGGTCTTACTTGTCTTTTAAAATGTTGTAGAAACTTTATAAATTCAGCTTCCTGCATCCATCCACTAGAATTGCCAGCTCCAGCACTACCAACTGGACCTTCACGTATCATGTGGTCTTGGAAGCGTTTCAGTGGGAATACGAAAAAAGGGGGGATGTGTCCGCCTTGAGCATTGATGGCAACAGCAACAGTTACTAATTTCCCTCGCTCTCCCGACGTGACTGCACCTACTTGCTTAATTCCTTTTTGGGCTACAATTTTGTTAGGTTTTTGGACAGTTGTCACCCCTGTCTCGTCCATGTTCCAGATATCTTTTGGCTGGAATTGGTACCTCTCCATTACAATAGCAAGGTTATCAAAAAATTTACTCACATTATGTTCATTAAAACTTGATGCCGCGCAAGACTTGTTGCTTGAGGACATCTTATAGACAGGCTCGGGTGTCGTTTTAAAAAACCAGTGAACCATTCCTTACCCGCCATTTTAGTATCGTGCCACTTTGTAGGAAATGATTTTTCATTTTTAAGTGCTAACTCGTATGCCAGTTTACGAACTTCAGTTGGAGATAACCCAAAATAAACTGCAGAACACTCAATTAAATAGTCGCGCAGAGCAATTTCTTCACTGTTAGTAAAAACACGGTTGACGCAACGGTAGCCCACAACTGCGGAATCATTACCTGCCTTTAGTTTTTTTATAAATCTATATAAAGTTACATGGCAAACATTATATTTTTTTGCCAGGCTTCTGATTGCTGCAGCATCCTTAAAATGCTCTTCAGCCGCCCTTCGATACACTTCCGTATCGGTAGTTCCTCGTTCAGTTGTTCTTATGCGTTGTCGTGGCATTCTGTAAAAAAAGGAGGTACATATAAAAATATGATAAATAATTAAATCACTGCGGGGACAAAAGTAACATGTTACTTTCGTACCCATAGAGCTATGTTACTTTTGTACCCATCCACATTTTTGCCAAAACTTGCAACATAACCTTAAATCAGAATGTGCTTCATAAAAATGAGTTTACGCAATCTACAATCACTTTAATGGAGAATAGATATGCAAACATTCAGATTACAATCATGCTTTTAAGACTATCAAAACATCGAATAAGAATACTTCAAAAAACTTACTTTTGGTTAGCAAATTCACTTATTGTCCTGTCACACATCCAAACAGCTCGCGGCGTGCGCGGCGAATAAACGAAACTGAGGGGGGCGCTCCCGGCTATCGCCTGATAGCGGCCGAGCGGTGTTCGCCCATTGGATTAATCTAAAGAGCATTTGTTACTTTCGACCCGCCGTTACTTTTTGTACCGGTCTCCCTATGTTTTACTGCGGGAGAATAAAAAATCAAATAACGCGGGTAATACCGCGTTGTAAAGCTAGTATAATTATATAATAGCGCAGATAACCTGACCGTCAATAAAAGCTAAGCGATGCGCAAGAGCATTCCTACCTTTTCTCTAAGTGTTTCGTCGTTTTTTAACTCTAGGAAATTTTGCTCCTGTATAAGTTTTAATGCGTCGGTGGGTCATTGGTGTGAACTGTTGCCTTCCGATCTTGAGGTACAATTACAATTCGAATTTTCGAAATATACTACGTTTATCCGACACTCTTACGGTGAAGGAAAAAAAAATGTGATTCAATGCGCACGCCTGCGTAGAGATCAAAGGTTATGCCCGCGTGGACGACTCAGACCTATACACTCTTCACGGTAGTCTCGTGCCCTGGGGGGACGCTAATGGTAATTAGATTTAAACGAACAAGTTTTCATTTCAGAAAGCCAGTAGAGATAAAGGCCTGGGTGTGATAACTATATCGTACCAGGCTTTTCTTTCGGTAAGTATAATATCATAAATATTACTGCCGTGACCATAAGATTTTGCGTTCAAAATATAGCACTAATTTCTGTTTTTTTTTTTCAGATTGTCAAAACATCGTACTCAATATTCACAGTGTTGTACTAATTGTATTGTTATAGAAGCACTTTTTTCGTATTTAAAAGGCATAATACAAAATCTGTCCAAAAACTACTCATTTAGTGTCTTCATTGCCTTAAAACATGCTGTATGGGATATTAATGTGGTGTTTTAGATACTAGTTATTTAGTATAAGGAATAAATTAAACATTTCCTTCTTTCAATCTTCTCTTTCATAATGCCTTTAAAATACCTATGGCCACTGTGGCAGGTAGTGTTTTTTATTGAAATTTAATAGGATCAAGTTCAGCTCAGTCTCGGCTGTTGGTAAGCGATGATGAGGCTATGTGGTACACATATACCCAGAAAATTCCTTCACTCTAGCCTTGAAGACGCCAAAGAACTACTACTACTCACTCAGGCTCACTGGATATCTGCGTCAGGGTCCGATTACCGGGCCAGGGCACATGCTGAGTGGGGAGTTACTTTGGACATCATCGTACATTGAAATTATCTTATAGTGTGTTTTTACATGTCGTAGATACTTGTGTTGCTATGTGCAAAACAAATATTCTTTTTTTTTTAAGTTGTTTCCCAACTGCCGCATGAGGGTTATTTTAAATGTTACAATTAAATATTTAAAAAATATTCAAACTTATCATTTAAACCCTTTGCCTATTACAATTATCTTAATCTGCTACACTTAATATGATACGAAATTAAATAATCAAATTAACAAGAAAATTGTGTCAATTTGTATAATTGTTTCGTTATATAGAAAATTGGGTATGATCAGATACTAAATGATAAATAATAGCTTTATTAGGCCATTTATCCTCTCTGGAGTCCAATCGAGTCTAATTACAAGGTACTGTAAAAAAAATATTGAAACCCTTACTCCTTACCTTAATAGATTGAACATATATATTATGCCTGGAGCGTCGGTGGCTCAATGGTGTGGACTGTTACCCTCCTACCGGAAGGGCTGAGGTTCAAATCGTGCCACGAACCAATGTGTTTTCGAATTTTCGAAATAACATTGTACCGTACATATAGTACGGTATCCGACGCTCTTATTACACAATAATTTCATATGTAAAGCCACGAGCGCACCGTGTTCATACGGTATGTCAATATTCACATAGACTTAGCTGTCTACAATCTCGCAGTACACTTAATTTGGCGTCTAAACGCGTCTTCGACTCGGCATTCAAACCCACTCATTGTCTCCTCTGCTATTATACAATAGGAGTAATAATAATATCTCACCTCGCGCAAACGACGGAAATCGGCGTCATTAATGTTAAAAGTATTAACGTGATATGCTCACAAAATAATCGAAAAAAGTGTTCGAATGAATGAAAAAAATACTTAAACTAAGATAAGTAAAATTTTCATATCATTATGGAATGAATTATCTGAGAATATGTAAGTTAGATTAGTAGGATTACCGTCAGAAATATTTAAAGACGAAACCAACTGGGCGACTTTAAAAAAAAGGGCGCATCAACTCTATGCCCAATGGTATCTTCAAATGACATGGCGGCGCGGCATCTCACATAAGAAAAGCCATCTTCTCGGTTACTAAAAGAAATACACAAAAAGTTAGTATAACGCGAGGACATGCGGTAGTTATAACAAAAAACATATAAGTATTAACTTAGGACAAAATTTTATTTCATTTTCATTTCATTTATTCATAGGTAAACAATAATATATTGTGTTTGAAGTTACAAGCTTTTTTAAAATAACAAATTACAATCAATAAAAGATCACCTTAAATATAATACAGAATTTCACCATAATATAATATAATACAGAAATTAGAATGACATATAAAATACTTCTTAATGTGATGTCAAATCATAAATTAAATAGGATGAAACGGAAATGCATATCAATAGAAAGAATATTTAAACTAATAATAAATAAATCACAATGTCGTTTAAATAAATATAGTCTACTATAACTCCTCAACACTGTACAAACACCTTTCCAACAAGAAGGTTTTAGGGTTTTCCAAAGCGTGTATGATAAACTTCACTTTTTATGTGTAATGGTAACCTGTTAAATATTTACCCCTGATACAGTACAGAGTGTTACTATATCATTACTTGCTTGATAGTATTGTTACGAATTGACGTATTTAAATTCATTAATATGGCGGCTAATATGTCGTCAGTCCACAGACATCCATAGAGTATGACATGCGAATTCAAATAGCAAAGAGTCTAGTATGTTCTAGATAATTCGCGAACTATGTAGAATGACGTCGACCTTCGAGCTCAGCGCCGGACAGGTATATAAGGCGGACCGACGGTGCGCCGGGAGTCTTGTGTTCTACTCAAAGCGAACGAAGAGCGAAATACTGCGACTACAAGGAAGAAGCGATGACAGCATATCTAAGGATCGTCGAGTGATACAACAGTGTGAAGAGTTAACGTGTATTATTATACTTGTGTGCAGGAAAGGTTGTGTTATAGTGTGCAGTGCAGTAATTACGGATTTAGTGCGTGCGTTAATTGATTAATTAGTACGAGTGTAAGTGGAATTGTCTTGTGTGTGATTAATATTGGTTAATTAATAAAGGTGTTACCGTGTTATTCTTCGTGTTGGCAATAATTTATCCACCCCAGCTCTAACAGTATTGTGAATACATATAATTTGAATAAATAATAAATAATAATACATTCCACTGACATTCACACAGCCCATCTAGTCCCAATTTAAGCGTGAGCTGTATATGGGTACTAAGCAACGGATACACATACTTATACTTTTTTTGTCAATACGTACATATTATACATAGAAAACACCCAGACCATTACAAACAGACATGTTCATGCACACAAATGTTTGCACTGCCCGGGGATCGAACCCGGAACCCTTGATGTTGCGTGGACGTCTTAACCGCAACACCAAATCGTCAATTAAAAAAAAACCGTTTTATGGTCACGTGAAGTTTAAGGCAGCTGCAAATCGTCTTCTCCAGGAATCTTCCGAAAGAAGCTCTCCACATATGTAGAGTCGACGTCAGCCAGCCTGGCGTGCTTCCATCGGGGCTGCCTGTTTTTGTCAATCAGTATCGCACGGACCCTGGATAAATAAAAAGGATAAGAACAATGAATCTTTTACATATCATATATAATTGGAGTGTGTTAAATATGCAACCTTTTTAGATGACAAGGACGTCAAATGTAAAAATAATATGTTTAATTGATTGTTTTTTTCTCTTCTCATTCACTATTGTAAATGGCAGACGCGTTTTCTTCTTATAATATATTATTTTAATTTCAAGAGTTGTTTGGCTGCATAATCGAGTATTCTTTATCTGCACATATTTTCTATGTCTTCGAGCCGGATATTTGTAAAACAGTGTAAAATGAAAATGAAAAGTGTTTATTTAGTTTATTCATCCTCATAAATGTTTGTACTGCCAGCGATCGAGGCCGGAACTCTGGATGTAATAAGCGACAACTCAACCAGTACACCATATGGGTTCAATTGGGTTATAAAATAAATGAAATCTAGCACACTCGTACAATATCTAAAACATCGTCCAAGCAACGAGGTGCCTAAAATGCTTGTAGCATTACCACGCTGAATAGCCAAACTAATATCGACCAAGAAAGTGTTTTATTTTATTAGTAGTGTTAATCTCGTTATTTAACTAAATAGTTAAATTGATGTTTCAAAAGTAAGTATCTATAAAAGATTACTTTATAAGGACTTTGACACAAATATGGGGATTCATCATCATCATAATCAGCTCATAAACGTCCCCACTGAAGGGCACGAGCCTACCCGTATAGGATGTATAGGCCTTAGTCGTGCACGCGGGCCAGTGCGGGTTGGGCGACTTCACGCACAACCTTTGAATTTCTTCGCAGGCGTGCGCAGGTTTCCTCACGATGTTTCCCTTCACCGTAAGAGCGTCGGATAGCGTACATATGTTTTTCGAAATTTCGAAAACATGGGCATTATATTGTTTTAAATATCTTGTCCTTAGAATAAAAATAATTCATTAATTTGCTGGAATATAGTACATAACAAGTTGTTTATTAAAAATAATGCTTCCGACATATTCTTCCGAAATTCAATGTGCACATACTAGTAGAAATGATGTTCAAGTTACACATTACAAATATGTATCATCATCATATATCATCAGCTCATTAAACGTCCCCACCGAGGGGCACGAGCCTACCCGTATAGGGTGATTAGGCCTTAGTCGTCCACGCGGGCCCAGTGCGGATTGGACGACTTCACACACAACCTTCAAATCTCTTCGCAGGCATGCATGAAGGTTTCCTCACGATGTTTTTCTTCACCGTAAGAGCGTCGGATAACGTACATATATTTTCGAAAATACATTGGTACGTGTCGGGATTTGAATCTCAGCCCTCCCGGTAGGAAGGCGACAGTCCACACCACTGAGCCACCGACGCTCTTATATACAAATATGTATGTTGTCAAAAAAATATTTAATATGTAAATCTCTATACTGTCAAATTTATGATATCTCAAAGCTATGGAATTAATAAAAACATATCAAAACATGTTAAAAACAAACAATAATGAAATAAATGTCAAATGTAGTGCAGTAATTAGTACATTTTGACATAGCATTTGTAAAGATAATAGACAAAGCCATATAATAGACAAGGGGTGTTTTATCCTGCATACCTTCGGGGCCATCTTGACCACGATGATTGTGATATCCCACTCGGAACTCCATACGTAGACAATCCGCCAGATCGAGTTTGGCGCCCAATTGCAAAGCACGGAATGTAATGCACAAAGCGCCTGGACACGACTCGTTAAATTTCTGCAAAAATAATTAAGAATATTGAGAGATATGGATTTCAATAATTTAATTAATAAATTGACTGCCGAAATCACATACACAAATAAATATCCATTGTTTGTACGAGTATTTAGTCTAATTAACATTCATTTTTTCAACTTACTTTTAACATCAAAACCCAATCATTTACGTGAATTGATCAATTTTCTATGAAATTGACAAACTCTCGTGGGCTTCTACACCAGAGATAAGTTGCATTTTATTTTACGCTTACATTTTCGTAAATTGATCAACTTACAGAAATCACCAGTAAAGTACTATGAGGTCTATGAGTGAAATTTACCACAGAGCTACGAAAGTTATAGGGCCATAACCAAAACAGTTGCTAATATCGTCGTTGTTCAGTATTTTATAACAAAAATTGTTTATGCCACAATAGATGAATATTGGATATATATTATATATTATAATATGACCGCGTCTTGGCAAGCGTAGCGTAGGACGCCCTCCGGCCCGATGGACCGACGACTTGCGGAAGGTCGTTGGTGGGAGCTGGATGTGAAAAGCGGAGGACCGGGATATCTGGCGCAAAATGGGGGAGACCTATGTTCAGCAGTGGACTGCGATAGGTTGAGAGAGAGAGAGAGAGAGATGAATATTTATCGGATAAAATTTGTGGTTTTGCACAAAGTGAGATACTTTTAGATTATTTGTTGGTAATTGATAAAATGAAATAAAATATCTTATTCGAATAAATTGTATTTTGAGTGTGTACAAATGTTTTGTAAACACTGAAGTAGCTGACAAGTTTAGAACCAAAGATTTTTATCAGATATATAGTCGTCAATAGTGTATACATATGTTAGCAGGCAATATGTTAAAAAGTCTGTCCTTTTATAAATAATCGCGTAATGTTGAAGGACGCCGTTTCCCGGAGTATGTTATTAGATTCATGTCAATTAAGCAAAATATAAATCCTCGGACGCAAAAATGTTTACTTTAAAATAATAAAAATTCTAGTGGATATTAAGGGGAATGTTTATTAAATAAAATAAAAAGGACACAATATTGTGCCCTGAGAAACACCCATTAATAAAGGGGCTCCAGAGGAAGATTTCAGATAGCGCATGTCAGTAACCTTGACATGCGCTATCTGAAATCTATTCGTTTAATAAGACTCAATCAAACTAAGATAATCATTAACAACTCCGTAATGCTCCAACTTCATTGGACACTTTTGATGATTTACACAATCAAACGCCGTCGACAAATCGCAAAATATTCCAACAGCATCCTATATATATATTATATTTTTTAGTATATCTACCAATATCTTATATTTCGCCTATCGTATACCAACCTGAATCAATTTCCTTGACCAATCATTATTAACGGTTTCCAACTTCTGTATGATTTCCTCTACAGAGGAAGCGCTAAAACACTCCTCGATGTGGTCCATGTACGGCGTTAGCGTGAATTCATCTGAATGCTCGTGAAACTTCCGCAAAACATCCGCAATTTCAGGATCACATGTGCATTTTGTTAGAAGTGTCTCTAGTTCGGGCAACCGTTCACTTGGCACGTAATGCGTCGCGATGCCAGCTTTAACCGCATCGTTTCCTTTGAGTGAATATCCTAAAATGTATATGGTTTATTATTACTTAAATATCTCCAGCTCTGGACTTGCGAAATAAATAGATTCTAGGAAATAAAACCGCGATGACACCGAATTCTAGGAGCTTTTTAATATTGCACAAAAGTTCTGCGAATCATTGTATGGGGAATTAAAATGGTTGAAAGAAATTGCCATAAAATTAACCATACTTGAAAAATCTCATGCATCTTTCACTGAGTGGTATTTTCGTGTAACCCACGACCTTCGGATCACGCACAACTCAACGCTCAGACCTCTAGACCATGGATGTAGTTTCGAGTATAAATAAGTGAAAGCATGAAGAGCCTAGTGTGGCTAAGAAAATTATTTTAGTAAGGAAAAAACAAATTTTAATTTTCACGTTGAATTTGGAATTTGAATTCCACTCAATTTAATTATTCCGATTATAGTCTAGATTCCAATAATATGAATGTGCTCACCTGTCAGTCCGAGAAAGATGCCAAGTTTTCTGGGCATCCTCGGCAAAAAGTAAGTAGCCCCTGTGTCAGGCATTATACCGACTTTGATTTCGGGCATTGCTGCGACAGTCCGCTCTGTGGCCACCCTGTACTTGCCGTGCACCGACACGCCGACTCCGCCGCCCATCACGATCCCATTCAACAACGCCACATAAGGTAACTTGTACTTGGCAATTTGATAATTCAACATATACTCATTCCTGACTATGTCAGCTCCGTTAGGTGCCACAATTTCTACCAAGTCGCCACCAGAGCAGAACGATTTGCCACCGTTACCCTTTATAATGACTAAAGACTTCTCATTCTCCCAATCTTTGAGCTGTTTCTGCATACTCATGATCATAGAAAAGTTAAGTGCATTGTGATATTTGGGTCGATTTAGAGTTATTATGCCCACATTGTTTGTCACTTCGAATAAAACATCGTTTTGTTGTGTTGTCAACGCGCGCTTCGATAACGAAACAGCGGATCCAACGAAATTCATTCTTGATTTGAACATCTATAATATAAATCACTCAAAATTCAGAAACGGTATCTTCTAAATCAACGAACAGCGTCTTTACGACTGGTATACGAGTAAAGCATTTGTCTTTTTTGACACAAACATTTAGAACCGACGTGAAATATATCATTCACCCTTTAAACTTAAAGGTCATGCAAAAAATATGTACGTATAATGAGCCTTAATTATGTAAACATGATTTTTTACAACTATAACCAGTAGTATGTTTATTCTTTGTGCCACTTGTCGACGAGTGTGCTAATTTGAGTTATATTTTTTACAAATTTCATTATTCATTCATCCATATCCCTACATATAGCACAATTTATTTATTATATCTAATTGAGTAGGTACATAAATAACTCTTTAATTAAAATATATTACACCCTAAACACTTAAAAATAAATAATTCAAACTAAAAAATAAAATTAAAAGAAGTCCCTTTCGGCAAGGTACATGATTAGCTTTGTAATTTCATTCCTATACAATTATTTGTTTCAGTGCTTTCGATAGACTTATTACGAAGGAATTTCAACATGAATGTTTCCAGTTATAACTTTATGAACCGAAATGTGGGCGTAAAAGCAGTCTCTTAAATTTCCGGATTAAAAGAAGGCTATGTTCGGTGTTTAATCTACACGAAGATATCCGTAGGAAAACTAAAGTGATTAACATAACCCCCTCGCATGTTAAAGTTGCAAGACAAAACAGTGTGAAATTTTATAGATTTTATGAAAAATTAATAAACAGAATCTTTAATTATCATTAGAGTTTTCAAATGCTAGAAGACACTTTAAGAAGCCTCGGAAAAATCCTTACAAATCTAACAAGCGTGAAAACCCGATCACCGATGAGGCGCAAAGGAAAGTATAAAGACCGATGACTTATTTATTGACTACTAGACACCGGATTGCTTGGATGTTATCAGATATTAAACAAATACCAATTATATGCCACTGGCTACGATAATTATTCTATGCAGATGAATATTTATTTAATCACCTATCAAAATTCGGTTTGAAAGTTACACTAGAAGACACTATTAAAAGCCTTTTTTTTAAATTTAAGAAGCCTGCATATTGGTTTGGACATACAACCAGTGTTTGAACTAACCAGTTATTCCCTAATACCTTACGTTTAAGAGCGTCGGTGGCTCAGTGGTGTGGACTGTCGCCTTCCTACCGGGAGGGCTGTGGTTCAAATCCCGACACGTACCAATGTATTTTCGGATTTCGAAAATATATGTTCGTTATCCGACGCTCATACGGTGAAGGAAAACATTGTGAGGAAATCTTCATGCACGCCTGCGAAGAGATTCGAAGGTTGTGTGTGAAGTCGTCCAATCCGCACTGGGCCCGCGTGGACGACTAAGGCCTAATCACCCTATACGGGTAGGCTCGTGCCCCTCGGTGGGGACGTTTAATGAGCTGATGATGACCTTACGTTTCATCTTTGAGCGGTTTCTAGACATGTCACACCGGTGCATGTTCCTAATTTACCTGGGTCGTAGACATTACTCGCGTTTCACGCGCTATCACTTAGGTATTGTGAGTTTTGGAATATGAAATTAGGGTTTTTACATCACCATCCGTAAAAAACGGTTTAAACGACGTAATATCGTTATTTTTTTTTAACTTTTTTAACGCCAACGACACCTTTTGACTTTAAAAATATTACATTTTCTATTGTGTCTAAATTCAATGCGTCTAATGGTTTCGTAGTTTCTGCAACTACCACTTTGATGAAAGTTTGAAACAGAAGAGTTCTGAAGTGGATAAGAACCCTACAACGTGAAAGTCGAAGACTTGCGAAAAGAACTAGCTGGTGGTGGCTACATAAGGAAAGCGGAGGATATCTGGCGACCTATGTCCAGCATTCGACTGCGATGGGTTCTAGGGAGAGAGCTTTGTAATATATATCATCATCAGCTTATTATACATCCTCACTGAGGGACACGAACCTACCCGTATAGGTTGTATAGGCCTTAGTAATCTTTGAATTTCTTCGTAGGCGTGCGCAGGATTTCTCACGATGTTTTCCTTCACCGTAAGAGCATCAGATAACCCTACATATAATTTCGAAATCGATAACACATTGGTACGTGGCGGAATTTGAACCTGCACCTCCAGATCGAAAGGCAACAAAAAAGAACAGTCCACACCAATGAGCCACCGACGCTCTGTAACATGTGGTGTAGAAGTCATGGCGTTGGTTTCAGATCGCCTACGTCAGGGGTCGTGAGTTCAAATCATACGGGAAACTGCATAATGAAATGTCACCTTGTGCAATTTTTCCCAGTGATACCGAATTCCTTTAATTTGACACCATTTTCGCATCAGCGCAGTCAGTTTCAGCAGGGCATCTTGTGGCGAGCTGTTGGTGCGAAGCGACCCACGGACCCGACACCCCCGAGAGTGAACACTGACCGTCTCCGGCCACCCAAGGTCAGGACTCTCACCTCTGGCTTGCCTTCATTGGCTGTCCAGAGTGTGATTGCAAGAGCTACATGCTCAAGGGGTGGAAGTAAAAGATGCGTAAGTCGCGAGTTTGCCTGCGCAGAAAGCGGTGTACACTTTTCGACGACGCCCAGTTGCACCTGTCGCCCCACTGCAGGCGACCATTAGGGAGCCCATCTAGCCGTGGCGAGTCACCGCTTTCTCTATTCACTTTAATAGTAGTTTATGGTAGGTATCCGAAGTCTCTCCATAACCAGGTATCCAGTCCCCCAAAACTCTATTTCAAAGCCAAGTATCATAGTATCCATATATTTGCAATGGTCTTTACGCCAGGCCATCATGGGTTGTTATCATTATGCATTCTGTGATGGCATCCGCCACGTGTAACACATACAAAGATTAAACATTCGAAAAGGGCCGCTGTGCTGTTGGTTTTCAGCCCTACACATGCCTTCCAAAGGACCGGGCCACATTTTAGCCCGTGAATTTAAGGATTTCGAAAACAATAATAAAATTTTGATTGCATTTTTACAAACTACCACTTTGATATCTAAGCAACATAATTTTTTTTTTTAAAAAGCAATTGAATGTGCTCAGCATTATTGATAAATAAGGTACAAGAGAGAAGAGTTTCACGAGGTTCTTGTCTTGTTTGTTTAACAGCTATGTTGAAATCATTGTTATTCTTCTAATTTTAGGCTTGTAAAATTCGTTTAGATTCAATGTGTGCGAATCGCCAAAGGTTTACTTGGACATTTGAATAATTTTTAATGGACAAAAATAATTTAGTTTCGGTTATTGCGGTGAAAGTGTAGCCAGACACGTACCTTTTTTTACTTGACGATTTAAAATGAAACTGAAAATGCAGCGCGGTCACACTAACGTTTTAGCACAGTCTGCCGTGTTCTCTATAGTAAACCAATTGCACTGAAACAATACAGAATTTTACAATAACGTTCGAGAAAAACAAAAGTCATTCGGATTTTTCAAAGGTGTCCTGCGTTTAGGTATTGTTTTGACACTAGGACATTCCTCTCTCTTCGTTATATTTTAGTCAATTAGTATGTATATCTTTGAAAATTAAATCGATGACATTGGTGCAGCGGTGAGACGTCGGCTCCTACACCAGGGTTTCGGGTTCGATCCCCGGGCAGTACAAACATTTGTGTGCATGAATATTATAATATTTATGTATTTCAACAATCGTATAAGTATGTTTATCCGTTGTTAAGTAACTTTAGTACCCGTTATCTCATTATCTGTCCGTATGCAGGCTTTATCCTCAACGCGCGGATCCAGGCGCCAGGGGGGGGGGGTCACGTAGTAGTAGTTAAGTTAAGCACCTATAAGGCATTTTGTTAATGTATGTAATAGGTCATGACCCTCCCCTGGATCCATTCGTTTTACGCTTAAATTGGGCTTTAGAATAGAAAAAGCTTTATAGATGAATGTAGTTACAAAAATAGTAGTATATAAGTACAGTGGCGCGCACAGAGATTATGAGTAGGGTATTCAAAGTGAGTGACACTAATCGCAAAAACAATAAACTATTACTTTTTTGCGAAATTCAGTGCTGTCGATGACAGCAGATCGCCTTTGGTTTCAAAGCTGTAAAGGAAAATAGGCAAATAAGTGGGAATCATTTAATATGTTGGCGTTTTACCGGGTTGTGTGGGTGGATGCACAGGGTATGCACTGCTTATTTGCATAATTGGAGTGCACGCCACTGTTTAAGTATCATCATTCACATTCCTGTAGGCATATTTACAGTTGTGAGATTTTACGAGCCGACTTTTACTTCCTAATTATACCAACGTTATAAGTAAACTGATGGACTAACAAAAATAAATTTAATGTATGTGTATGTAACTCTGTCTGCTGCAGAAGTCCCCCCCGCAACGCCCTAAGCTGAGGTTTGAGTCCCGTTCAGGAACGCCTTAGGCTAGTTGTATAAATTTTAAGTCTGATAGCCATCTGTGCTCGCCACGCGCCCAGTGAAGCTGTAAAGGCCATCTGCGGCCAACAGTCAAACCGAAAAAAAACTGCAGAAGATTTCAGTGTATCATGATGTGTACACTATTTATGGGTCTGATATGACGTTTCGAATGCCGCGACGCACGCTGTTACGAAAAAAATATCAAGTGGTACGCCCTTGCCAAAAGCCGTTGTATCGAAAAACGCTTAATTGAAGTCGTGAGCTTGATTCCCGCTTTCCGACAGATTTGAACAGGGAATCTTGTAACAACAATGGAATACGAAACCGTGACTATAAATAATAATAATAAATAAATAAATATCCACTGACATTCACACAGCGCCATCTAGACCCAAGTTAAGCGTGAAGCTTGTATTATGGGTACTAAACAACGGATAAATATACTTATATACATTTTTTTTTTGTAAATACATACATATTATACATAGAAAACACCCAGACCATTACAAACAGACATGTTCATCCACACAAATGTTTGTACAGCCCGGGGATCGAACCCGGAACCCTTGGTGTTGCAGCCGACCTCTCAACCGCAACACCAAATGGGTCGTCAATGACTATCGATCTAGCGTTCTACATCATCATCATCAGCTCATTAAACGTCCCCACCGAGGGGCACGAGCCTTAGTCGTCTACGCGGGCCCAGTGTGGATTGGACGACTTCACACACAACCTCCGAATCTCTTCGCAGGCGTGCATGAAGGTTTCCTCACGATGTTTTCCTTCACCGTAAGAGCGTCGGATAACGTACATATCTAGGAAGGCGACAAAGTATTTCGCGACAGCGTGTTCGCGAGTTCGTCATTCGAAACGTCATATCAGACCCACTATTTATATATTACTGTCACGATTTACTAAAAATCTATTATTTTATGTATGTTTGTATGACAGTAATCTGTCTGTGTACCAAAGTTAAATAAATCAATTAGGAAGACCGTGCCCTCACAAAAAGTCGTATATAAGGTCTCTCTCAGAAACACAAATTATATGAAAATTGTGAGGTTATTGCCATCCTTAACCAGACAATCAGTCAAACCACAGATTAAATAATATATACTATGTCAAATACAACTTGATTCGCACTTGGTCTATGTAACACAAATTTGAATTTGTAATTCGTTAAAAATGTTAAATTTAAAGGTATATGCAAATGTTTTGTACGCATGCGTACAGAGCACGTACTTACATATATTGAAATTTTAATACGTAGACCGTAAAAAAAAGCGCATGACTTATCGAAAACTAAAAATGTTGATTCTTTATTCCTGAGGTACGTACTGTACTTAAAACAAAAATTATTTTTCCTTTCCGGCAACGATATTATATTTAAAACTAGCGTCCTGCCCTTGCTGAGCACGGGTGCAATAAGTAATAGGCACGCTCCCGCCTTCCCGGTCAACCGGCCCGCCGCAAACGCTATGTACCGCAATTTTGAAATCTGTAATATCTTCGAAAATATTCATTTAAATCATATACTGTACAGGGCCATATAGATCTATATTAAATCAACAATTTATTTAGGATATACTTTTTATATAATAGCTTTCGGGCATCACAGATTAGGTTGTCTCAGATTACCTACATTAAGTTCTTTATAATTTGAGCTCGTAAGTCTGATTTTCTAGAATGCCTAATCTGTCTTGGAGGAATCTGATTCGTCCCAGGTTCACACAGTCAGACCGGATTTTGTCTCGGTGAAAACAATTGTGAATTATTAGTGCAACCGCACAATAAATAGTGCTTCTGTAGTTTAAGAGCACAAAAACTTTAAATAGGGACTGCTGCGGAGCATCCTCTCCAGCAAACCATACTGCAAAGAAGGCTTCTTAGGAATTTTAGCACAAAAGTAATATAAAAAATGTGCAAGAGATAAATTATCGAACACTAGCGACCCGCCCATGCTTCGCACGGGTGCAGTGGTGATATTCGTAAAAGGCACGCTCTTTTTTATCGCAACTTTTTTATCTTCTAAAATATTCATTTAAATCATATGCTGTAAACGGCTATATATATCTATATTAAATCAACAATGTGTTTACGGTATTTAATTGGATAAGGATTCATGCTGTTTTGGTTAAAATCACTTCAGAAATTTGTCATTATTTGTTGTAGAAAGTAAATGACCAAAAAAAATAGTGGGATATCCATAAGAGATAGACATATGCCATGGCGGAGTTTCTGTAGACCTTTTCAGTGTTTACAATACTAAGTGCATTATTTTGATAAATCTCGAAGGGTTCATCCTACGTTTGCAAAGAAAGCGACAAAAATGAATCAATATCGCATTAGAAACCTAAAAAATAACAGTATTTCCCTACTTTTTAATGGATATTTTTATGCATATAAACCTTCCTCTTGAATCACTCTATCTATTAAAACGCATCGAAATCCGTTGCGTAGTTTTTAGGATTTAAGCGCACATAGGAACATGGGGACAAAAAAGTGACTTTGTTTTATACTATGTAGTGATAAAGTATTTGAATTAATTACGGCTGCAACTAGCAATTAGTCGCCGAATAATAAGATTTTGTAAACTGGATGCGCCTGGTCCGAATATTGTAGCAAAGTGCATTTTGTGCACTCTAAGGAATATTCATGTAGGCGCTTATCCTTTCCTCCATTTTCCTGCTGTTTTTTTCATGCTGAAATACAGGTTAAAAACCTTGTTCAGCAGAAGATGCTACGATAGGTTCAAATAATTATAAATATAGCAAAATATGTACTTTCTGTCACTGTTAGTAAAATTTTATAGTGTTTGTTATTTGTGTGTGTTCTTGTTATTATGCGCTACCAATTTATTCTTTTTCTTACTACTTTCATGCTAAAATTCTTCACAAAAACCCTTATTTGCAGTATGGTTTGATGGAGAGGATCCTCCGTAGCAGCTCCGATTCAAAGTTTTTGAGCTCTTAATCTACTGCGCACAGCTCGCCAGGATTGCCAAACGTACGAGGTTCCTCGTACAAATACGAGATTTGTGGTCTTACGTAAGAGGTACGAGGACACTATCAACCTCGTACAATTATGTACGAGATTTTGCAATATGACCATGCCACATAAAAAACCTAGTGTCTTCTATTAGAACTTGAAGTATTACACAAAAAAACCATAGGTCGCATTTAGGCGATTATTGTCTGCATACTGTAGTAGCTACGTCAACCGGGAAAACGCCGATTAATAAAACATTTTGTTCTCCGCATTAGTCGCCTCTATCACAAAGTATTGTATTTTTACTTAGAGGCTAGGAAATGTTTATTTTATTTAGTATTTAAATGATAAAAGCGTGTTTAGATGTACGGGGTTCGAAAGTCAAAGTACGTGATTTTGAGCTGCTTATGTACGAGGAATTTCAAGGTTTGGCAACCCTGCAGCTCACGTAACGTGAGCTGTGCGCCGCGGTGTTACCCTCGGTATAAGGTGTTCTCCCGCAAATAAATCGTAACCTATGTGTTTATCCAGGATGTCGGCTATTAAAATCGCTTAATAAGGCGCGCAACTCGCGTAACGTGAGCTGTGCGCCGTGCGGTCCTTTATCTATCCAAACAAAAGATATTTTGAAAATGTAAAGTAGCTTCAGGTTTTCCTTATTTCAACAGCCTCCTGCCAAAAAAGCTCGTTCAAATCTGTCCAGCCGTTTCAGGGATTATCCGGAACAAACACAAAAATAAAAAAATAATGTTTTTTTTAAATAACATATTTATTTATACAAAAATAAATTATTTATAAGTACCTATAGATTACGTTAAAAAAAGTGAAATTAATAAATAATTTTTGGTTAAAATAATAATAATAGCTTAGACCTGTAATGATTATTAACCTATAACGATTAAAAAACAGTTCGCATCATGGCGATGTTAAATTAAAGGCAGCTGCAAATCGTCTTCTTCGATCATCTTCCGAAAGTGGCTCTCCACATATGTGGACTCAACATCAGCCAGCTTATTGTGCTTCCATCGGGGTCGCCTGTTTTTTTCTACTAGCAACGCGCGGACCCCTGAAAAATTAAAAAAATATGTTGGTAAATTCATATAAAAGACATGTATACGGCACGGCATCTGTAGACTATAAATAAATAATAATAATAAATATCCACTGACATTCACACAGCGCCATCTAGCCCCAAGTTAAGCGTGAAGCCTGTATTATGGGTACTAAACAACGGATAAACATACTTATATATTTTTTTATAAATACATACATATTATACATATAAAACCCAGACCAAAACAAACAGACATGTTCATGCACACAAATGTTTGTACTGCCATGGGATCGAACCCGGAACCCTTGGTATTGCAGTCTACCTCTCAACCGCAACACCATATGGGTCGTCAAATGTGAAAAAACTACTATGTATGTTTCGAGTTTAACGAAACCTGGACGAGTGTCAGTGGCTCAATGGTGTGGACTGTTGCCCTCCTACCGGGAGGGCAACAGTCAAATCAGTTGAAATCCCGCCACGTACCAATGTGTTTTCGAATTTTCGAAATTATGTACGTTAACCGACGCTCTTACAGTGGAAAACATCGTGAGGAAACCTGCGCATGTCTGTGAAGAGATTCAAATGTTGTGCGTGAAGTCAGCCAACCCGCACCAGGCCCGCGTGGACGACAAAGGCCTAATCACTTTATACGGGTAGGCTCGTGCCCCTCGGTAAGGACGTTTAAGGAGCTGATGATGATGATGAAACCTGCACTATTCTGAAAGGCTCTGCAGCGATTTAGTATCGACTGATACATCCATTTGGGTCCTGGATTGAGACAAGGGCATGTTATATCCCCGAAACTGTTAACAAACGTAATGGAGGATATATTTAAAACCCTAATGATATAAACAACGTTGCAGAGTATACAAAAAAAATTGAAGAAAATTTGAACAACTTAAATAAAACAGCAGAGTTGAGAGAGACGCGTTGTTCTTGGCATGTATCTAGACGAGATGAAAGTCAAGTTCAATGACAAATGACCCGAGGTTGTATCATTTGTACCATCAATGGTGTTAGTCGAGTACAAATGATCCAACGTTTTTACACAGCTGAGACAGGCAACTGTAGGATTGGCTCACAAGTCTAACTCATCGGACATGGAGCAGGGTGTGCTCGAGGTCTTTTTTGGGCATTAATTGAGTAATTTAAACAAGCGTTGAGCGTCGGTGGCTCAATGGTGTGGACTGTCGCCTTCCTACCGGGAGGGTTGAGGTTCAAATCCCGACACGTACCAATGTGTTTTCGAATTTTCGAAAATATATGTACGTTATCCGACGCTCTTATGGTGAAGGAAAACATCGTGAGGAAACCTTCATGCACGCCTGCGAAGAGATTCAAAGGTTGTGTGTGAAGTCGTCCAATCCGCACTGGGCCCGCGTGGACGACTAAGGCCTAATCACCCTATACGGGTAGGCTCGTGCCCTCGGTGGGACGTTTAATGAGCTGATGATGATGAGTAATTTAAAAGTACTGGGCCCGCGTGGACAACTAAGATCTAAGTAAATAATAATTATTTGATATTATGTACTGCACACCTTCAGGGCCGTCGTGACCACGATGATTGTAATATCCCACTCGGAACTCCATATGTAGACACTCCGCCAGATCGAGTTTGGAACCGAATTCTAAAGCCCGGAATGTAATGCACATTGCGCCTGGACACGACCTTTCGAATTGCTGCAAAATGATTTCCAATATCTCAATACTCTTATATATATAACTGTCTTGGCATTAGCTGAGTGGCCACCATTTGGTAGCATTATTGTTATTTTTTAAATAATATTTTAAGGACTAACATGTAATAATAGAATTGCTCCAAATTAATTTTTTTCTTTCTTAAGTATTATGTTTGCGACGCCGTTTCAGAGTCCATATGTTCACAACCCAATAATGTAAGATCTTATGAAATACATATGTGATTCCAATCAAATAAATTAACAAAGTTGACTGACTAACATAGTGAACTATCAACGCACCAAACCACTGAACGGATCGGGCTGGAGACTGGCATGTAGGTAGATGGTATGACGTAGGCATCCGCTAAGAGAGGATTTTGATTAATTGGGTACAATTATTATCCAAGGGGATAAAATAGCGCACAGTTCACGCGACGTTATATTAGTTAATTATTGACATCCTATCCTGAGAATCTGAACTATCTGGTACATCGAATTTCAAAAATACGACAAAGCTTCGAGAAAAGGTAGTGCACTTCGCTCGGCTATACTAACGACGATGTATGATATGTACCTACAACTTATATTTTTTTAAGTCATTTATATAATAAGGGCATATTATATCAGAATCTGTGTAAAATATGAACCTTGTTCGAAAACTACATATAGTTTTCTAAAAATGTATCATAGCATAAAAATGAATCATTGAATGCCATAAACAGCAGGCGACTGCCAGAAAATCATCTGTTGAAGCATTTTTTGAATTGAAGTAGAATATATACAATGAGGATTTTTTAAAACCAACTTTTACATCTTAATTTTCAAAAGCATCCATCGATCGTGACCTTATAACAATATTGTTGTGAGATCCATAGAGTATGCTACCAACCTTAATAAGTTTCCTCGACCAATCATTATTGACGGTTTCCAACTTTTGTATGATTTCCTCGATGGAGGAAGCGTTAAAGCAGTACTCGATGTGGTCCATATACGGCGACAGCGAGAACTCGTCTGAATGCTCGTGAAAATTTCCCAAAATATCGGCAACTTCAGCGTCACATGTGCATTTTGTTAGAAGTGTCTCTAGTTCGGGCAACCGTTCACTTGGCACGTAATGCGTCGCGATGCCAGCTTTAACCGCATCGTTTCCTTTGAGTGAATATCCTGAAAAATGTAAATGCCATAGATTATTTCTTTTTCAACGTCTCCGGCCCGATGAACAGACGACTGATGAAAGGTCGTTGGTGGAGGCTGGTGTGAAAAGCGGTGGACCGGGGTGGAGAAATTTAATTGTGATGTAACATATTACATAACACAACCAACTAGTATTATACAAAAAGTTCTGCGAATCGTTTTATGTGGAATATAAATGTAAAATACTGATACTTGTAAAATCGCACAATTTGACTTTCACTATTCGGTATGTATAGAGGCTTTTCAGGCCCTGAACTTAGTTATTGGTTCTGTCAATTTAAGATTTATCCCGATTGTGGTCTTGATTTAAATACTGATGCAAAAGATGCGCTAATCAAACATCATATTTGATGAGCACCCGAACAGTATCTTGGAATACTTTGCGTTTTGCGAAGGCGTTTGATTGTGTAAATCATCTAACGCTTCTCACGAATTTAGACTATAACGGGGTCGCTAATAAGTCTCTTAATTTTTTTGAGTGGTATTTAACAAATAGAATTCAGAAAGTACATGTCAGGGGAACTGACTCTTCTGTAGCCCATTTATTGATGGCGTGCCTCAGGGCTCAATATTCGGACATTTGTTGTTTTTCATTTAGACAGTCTTATTTGCTGACTATGCATAATTGATATTTAACGCAGATAAACGCAAATAAAATCTTTTGACGATTTAAATAATATTATATCTCGAATATTACACTAGCTATATTATATGGTCGCTATATTATATGGTCGCTATATAGCGCTATCCGTATAACTTGATATTTACTTAAATTGAGTTAGAAAGCTCAATTTAAGTAAATATCAACGTTGAATCTCGTATAAGAATACGGGCCCAAAAAACTAAACGTGTAAAATTCGCTATGCCAACGTAAGAGAGACAGCCATCGCTTTAGATGGTTATTGCTTTTAAAATAATATGAATGTGCTTACCTGTTAGTCCCAGAAAGATGCCCAATTTTCTGGGCAACCTGGGCAAAAAGTAAGTAGCCCCTGTGTCAGGCATCACACCGATTTTAATTTCGGGCATTGCTGCGACAGTCCGCTCCGTGGCCACCCTGTACCGACCGTGCACCGACAATCCCAGCCCACCGCCCATCGCGATCCCATTCAAAAACGCCACGTACGGCACCTTGTAGTTGGCAATTTCATAATTCATCGTATACTCATTCCTATATAATTCAGTTCCATGAGATCCCAAAAGTTCTAGCAAGTCACCACCAGAGCAGAACGCTTTGTCACCGTTACCCTTCACAATAACTAAAGTCCTCTGATTCTCCCAATCTTTGAGTTGTTGTTTTAAAATCCTTATCATTGAAGAGTTAAGAGCATTGTGATGTTTGGGTCGATTTAGAGTTATTATGCCAGCATTGTTTGATACTTCGAATAAAACATCGTTTTGTTGTGTTGACAACGCGCGCTTCGATATCAAAGCAGCGGATCCTATGATATTAATTCTTAATTTGAACATCTGTAATATAAACTTAGTTAATGTCTGAAACTGTATTATAATATAAGTTATTTAATGTTTTCTTGCGATTGTCTATATTTGTTAAACTTTTGTTATTTATGACACAAACACCGAGGTGAAATATATGAGTAACCGATATTCAAGATATTTTTTTACACAAACAGGGTTTGTGTATAGATTCCATCATATAAGCCTTCTTCTAGATCATTGAAGGCGCGGAACACTTTTTGGTGCTTAGCTAGTACAAGACCTTTTTCGGCTCTTAGCATTTCCACACATAACCTGTCGACCTGCCGATTTGCCATTTCTCATACATTTTCAAACAAAAAAACTACTTCCTTCATAATTGTCTTGCAGTCGTCCATATCTAAATCATCTTGTCACACAATTCACAAACGTTCAATATATTCATTCTATATTACACTTAATAGATTACCACTAGTATCATTAATTGTCCCACTCTTACTTTTTTGTATTACCAACCGAGATGTGTGCACCTGTCTCCAGAATAGTTTTTTATTTCCTATGAAGTTATCAGACGAGCTCCTTTTATTTTGTCCTTTCATATTCTTCGTATTATGTTTCACTCTCTCTTTAACTTTAAATCTTTTAAACATGTTAACCATCTTTTCCACTTCATCATCACTCACACTTCAATATATCCTTTACGGATTCTAATTGCAACCACATCCAATCATGCCTTCTTCTTTTGTTCAACAACTATGCGCACTTCCTTATTCCACCAATAAGAAGACGAAAATATCTGTCTTTTATCCTTGCCACATACTTCTATAGCTGACTCAACCAACGCATTCAAAAGTACGCATCAAAAGTACACCAACCTCTTCCAGGTCAGATTTTCTAATGCCACTGCTATCATTTAACCTTATATTAAATTGTTATTATTTAATAACAATTTAATATAAGGCACTTTCTTCTTCTTTGGTTACTTTTTCTTCTTCTAATCTTTCTCCATTCATTCTTTTAAGTTCGGTTGGTGATTCTTAGGCCCAATGAGGCCAGCCCTTGATCAGACCACTCATCCGTGAAATCACAAGAAATTGATCTGTACTAACGTTGGTACCCCGGTATGCTCTAGTAACAACAATCCTAGCCCTCAATCTCTCATCCACAATTACAAAATTAATATTATAATCAATCAAAGTTATATCATTTTGTCTCTCCTTTCAAAGGGCGGGATGGGCACCCGTGACTTGACAGTATCAAGGCCCTGACCTACCTATAAAAAATAATTCTTGACGCAATTTAATCTATTAAATTAGTTTTGATTGGGGTTGTGCCAAATAACGAAAGCTTTAGTTAGTCAATACTACTCACTTTATGACGGACAAAATAGTGTTCGACAATTTGTCACGCTGTTGTAAAAAAATAATTGACGATTTTTAAATAAACAGAAGGACGCAGTGATATCTCACTAAATGCTTTAGGCACAGTCTGCCTTTGTTCTTATAGTAAAACACATTGTTTACACTTAAACAATAACAATAGATAATCACAATCAATATTCGAGAAAAACAGTAGTTATTCGTATTTTTTAAAATCGTGTCCTTCTGTTGTTTTTGCAGGGATATTAGGATTCCGTAGCCATACTTTGAACGGAAGCTTAATTTTTTTCACGAAACCTTCACGTGGGCTGAGGCGATAATAGAGACCTATGTATTGATACTCCAATCATCGGACCCGTTGAACCGACGACTTGCGAAAGACTGGCCAGCGTACACCTGTATGAGAAAAGAGGAGGCACGAGATATCTGGCGCAAAATGGGGGAGACTTATATCCAGCAGTGGACTGCGATAGTTAAACAGAGAGGTGTATAGGTATATAACTATTTATATTATGTTATAAATTTATGATATTTGCTGCTACGGTCAATTATTATTTTTTCTTATTCTTACATCTAATCTTTTTTTAACTGACTACTGCTGTTGGCCGCATATGGCCTTTACTGCTTCACCGGACAAGAAATTGACGGAGAAATTGTGTTATATTCTTAACTTTATAGCGGCTCCCTGATGATTGTGGTCTGAGTGTTAGGATATTGCAAAATGAAAATGAAAAGAACACTTATGATATGCAAGCTGAATAACCTGATTGTGCGAAATGAAATGAGCTCAAATTTATTTTCACTTAATCCGATTATTACAGTTCTATTTTTAGGCATAAACTTGTAACCGAAAATCGAAGGGGTTTACAGATATTCAAGTTTTCAAATGTTCAAGCCATAATCCTCACCACGTTACCTTTAATATCTCGGTAACCTCTTGAGTACTATTTCTCAAATTTGGCATATCATTGGTACTATTTCATGACTTTTTTTTGGAATCTAAACCAATTCGATAGACCTTACTCACCCTTACTCACCGTTTAAATCCGTTTGCGTGCACCAGAGGATTTAAACGGTGAGGATTACAGCTTGAACGTCAAGCTGTAATCCTCACCAACCTATAGCTATATCTCCGAAACTAAAGAGGTACTATTTTTTTGACTTGTGGTACTGTTTCAGCACTATTTTTTAGCGTTGTCAAAATTCGTTTTAATTCCGATTTCAATATATGAGGATTACAGCTTGAAGCACACAGTATTTTAGCTGTACAGCCTTGGCATCCAATTCTATATCTTGGCCTATTTAACACTTGGATTATATATAAAATGCAAAATTTAAAATAACCGTTTAATATTCCAACATTACAAACTTCATTTTAATACACTTACTTTTCATTCTCCTAAGACTAATATATAGGTAAATATTTCATATCAAACGACATACGAATGAGACATTGTTACATAATGTTAGTTTATATCCTGTATATCATGGGTATTGTATATATAAAATAAATCCATAAAACAAAGCTAATAAATACACCCTAATTGTCTGCACTTTACAAGTTTTCATTCATTATTCAATAGTCAACAGGGAATGGTTTTTGTATGGAAATAAAAATGACATCTTTGGATACAAACAACAACTACACAGCCTAATTATGTGGTTGTTGGATACAAATAATACTTAATTTACTACATAACGTATGTGCTGCCATTTTAACTAAATCGTACATCAGTGTTGTAGTAATTTTGTACAGCTACATTAATTTTATCATAACATTTTTATAATTACATTTTGCATAGGTAGGTACTTGAAGCTTAAAACTACGACTTTTAGTAAAATAATATATAAACTGGAGCGTTCTTTACCTCTTATGTACAAAATTATGATTTATATATAATTTGATTTGTATCTAATAATATATTTACGGAACTTTGTTTTTTTTAAATATAAGGAAATGATATTTTTAAATCTGCGTTTGAGTACTCCAAACAAATTTTTGTAGTTTTTATTTATTTAATATGGCACATTCAATAAAATGATGCAGCCACATTTCCTGGGTTTCACAAAGATAAAGCAGATTGTGTAAATTACACGTTTATTTTAAAATTGATCGGCTATGTATGCGTGTGATGCTATTAAGAAGAATAGAATAATAAATGCGAATGTCCGTTTGTTTGTTATGCTTTCCGAAAATTACATGGAGGTATCAAAAGTATGTAGTTAATAGGATACTTTTATTTAAAAAGTATGATTTTTACGAAAGAAGAACACAAAGAAAGGAAGTAAGAAACTTTTATTTATTTATTTATAACTAGTTGCTCCCCTCGGGTAGCGTTATAAGATATTTTCCCGTAGTAAAACAACCCAAAATGCGGCCGCCGCGCGGTAAAACATTTATTTTCCCACAATAAAAAGTACTGCCTAGATTCAACGTCGCTGAGATGTTTTTCCTTATTAGATAAGCTACCTGCCAATAAGAAGTCCCGTCCAAATCCATCCAGCCGTTTCAGACAAACAAACAGACAGACAGGCAAACATTTTTGGCATATGTACCGTTTATGTATATATATTAAAAAGTATGAAGAAAAAAAGGTATATTTCAATATTACAAACAGACATTCTAATTTTTTTTATATGTAATAGATAATACCTACATAAAATTGTCAACAAAATCTCAGAATCTAGCTATTTCAACTCCATCTAGCATACCAGTAATGAAGTTGTGGCCCTGAGTACTAAATCGGGACGGGTGGCAATTCTGCTTATGCCCCACCCTGAGCCCAAGGCTGGCTACGCTCATGGACGCCATATTGATATTCCGACTTCAAAAATAATGCGACACCTGCTTTGAAAACTTTTGGTAATAATACAATCCATTGTTATTATTTACTGCACACCATTTCAATACAGTCAAATCGGGTAACATTATACCACGGTAACATTGGACCATTCCCAAAGATAATCTTTTTCTTTTTTTTAGAAACAACTAGACATTATTTAACTACTGATAAAAATTTGGCTGAATGTTTAACTCTCTAGCCATAAAAAAAAAACAAAATGTCATTGACAACTGACAATCTGTCAAACAAATCTAATTTTTTTTTCAACCGTTATGGAAGTGCTCTCTGGTAAGTAGTGTTTTCAATTTTGAATTTCAACGTGTTTTTCACTAGTAACCGAGTAAGAAATGTAAATATATGTAA
The DNA here is from genome assembly GCA_019425675.1 of Leucinodes orbonalis. Classification (NCBI taxonomy): domain Eukaryota; kingdom Metazoa; phylum Arthropoda; class Insecta; order Lepidoptera; family Crambidae; genus Leucinodes; species Leucinodes orbonalis. The sequence goes on along the minus strand of PQWD01001812.1, from coordinate 333,963 downwards.
TTTGTTACTTTTTTAAATGAAAACAATCATTTTAAGGTCATTTGTAAACAAAATCTGTGTTAAATTTGAAAATGAAATAAAGTTCTCCTAAAAAATTGATTTTTGGGGTAACTTTGGAACGGCCAAAGTTACCCAACGTTTTTATTTAATAATCTGTAATAAGCTGGGTAACATTGGCATCTTAACATAGCTTATATTTTCTCCATTTTACTTCTTCATTACATACATGTTTATGTATAAATGTTAATAGCCATTATTTATGTTTCTAGATTTAAATAATTTAAAATTGTTTCAGTGTATGCACATCTATAAAATGCCTCGAAAATCAAACGTAAAGAAACCTGGGGTGCGGAGCTATGGCACCTTATCAAATTATTCGTCAGAGAAGCTAGAAGAAGCATTACAATTGATTAAATCTGGGGCTTTAACACAAAGGCAAGCAGCCAAACGTTACACAATTCCAAGATCTACTCTTAATAATAAATTGAGAATGAAGCACAGTAAAGCTGTTGGACGACCAATATGTCTAACCATGGAAGAGGAAATAATGTTTCGGGATCATTTGCTTGCTCTGAGTGATTTCGGTATACCAGTGGGAATTAATGATTTTAAAATGCTTGTTAAGCGTTACTTGACATCTATCAATAAACTTGTACCGGTGTTCACTGATAATACTCCAGGTTATGAGTGGGGAAAGCTATATCTAGAGAGACATCCAGCTCTCAAGGAGAAAATCGCTCACAATATTTCCCGAAAAAGAGCACAAGTTAATGAAGATATGGTCAATAAGTTTTTTGATCTGTTAACACTTGAAGCTGATGGTGTACCTCCAGAAAATATCTACAACATGGACGAATCCGGCTTTCATGACGATCCAGGTAAACAAAAACTCTTATTCCGCCGTGCTAACCGACATCCAGAGTTGATCCGAAATTCCACAAAATCATGTTTTACTGTTGTTTTTTGTGGAAATGCAGTAGGAGAATTCGTTCCGCCGTTTTTCATATTTAAAGGCAAAAATTGCTGGTCTGACTGGTTACAAAATGCTCCTAAGTCTTCTAAAATGACCGTATCAAAATCAGGTTGGATTGACTCGGATATTTTTGATGAGTGGTTAGAAAAACATTTCATTCCAATAGTGGATAAAAAACCGGGGAAGAAAATTCTACTTTGTGATAATCTTAGCGCACATATAACTGTTAAGGCACTAAAACTTTGTGAGGAACATAACATAAAGTTTATTTGTCTCATCCCCAACTCCACTCATCTTTTACAACCCTTGGATGTAGGGTTCTTTTCCTCTTTAAAAACAGCCTGGAGGACAGTGTTGAGAACGTGGCGGCTAACCCAAAGAGGTAGGAAAGCTATTAGTTTACCAAAGAATGTTTTTGCTCAGTTGCTAAAACTTACCTTGGACCAATGTGAATCAACTGCAGGATTAAATCTGATTGCCGGTTTCCGCAAATGTGGAATACATCCAGTGTCACGAAGAGAAGTTCTTCAAATCTTACCTGGGTATGCAGCTACTGACGTTCAAACATCTGTTGGTGAGACCTTCAAAGAATATTTAAAAGAAGTCAGAGAGTCAGACCTAAATATCAAGTCATGTAGAAAGTTTCAATTACCTGTTGAAGCAGGAAAGGCAGTCTCGGCAGAAGAAGTTGAAACATTTTACAAAAATAAGATTGATGAGCAGACCAAGAAGAAAGAAAAACCTGTAAAGAGAGGCAGACCAGTTGGTTCCAAAAATGTTAACGGGAAAAAGAAAAAAACAATAGAACAGAAAAATAATACAGCTGCAGATCTATCAGTCCCAAAAAACATGAATATTGGTGATAAAAGCCATTCTGATGCAGATATAATGAGCAATGTACCAGAAACTATTGCAAGTAATGATGACATGGGCAAAGAAAATTATTGTAATACAATAAATGTGCTACATATTGGACTAGAAGACACACGTGCTGCTAACCCTGAATCAGACACTAAAGAACGACCTTTTGATGACCCCACTAAAGAACCAGAAGAAGCAGTGGCACATTTGGTTGGTTTTGAAAATATCACAGGCGATTTTTTTGTTCATTCAGATGGTGGAAAACTTGTGCAGATAAATGAACAAGAAGAAGTGTTTGAGGTAAACAAATTTTGTGTGTTTAAGGATGAAGGTACCTTGTTCCCTGGACAAATAAGAAAAATAAGTGAATCTTCTACATTGTGTGTCAGCTGTCTAACTAAAAACTTGAACGGAGGATGGATCTGGCCAGATAAACCAGACCTAATTACAATCACTGACCTTTCAATGATTATAAAAGTGCTGAGAGATAACAAATATCTAAAAGGGGCAAAATCATTTATATTGATGATGACTTCTTGTCTATGGAGTGGGGAGAATAGATGTAAGGAAATGAAGCCCATCTTCTTTTTTGTGTTCTAATTATAATTTGATTTTTTTGATTAAGTATATATACATATCCTTATGTGAAGTTGTGTTCAAGTCATGAAGACTGCAATAAGACTGGGACAAAAGTCTAAGAAGCTTGTCTATTATTTTGATCTCTGTATTAGTCATTACCTTAAATTTAGTATTAAGCATAGCAAGTTATATATGTATCGAAAGCTGAATAAATATATATTTTTATAGCATTTAAACAGTAAAGTTTTATTTAAAATATGTTTTATAAAATGAATTTTATATCTTGAATCTTGATCCTATAATCCACATGCATTCAACTTGTTGATGGACTTTTGGGGCATTTGATTTATTTTTATTTGACAACATATTGTTTACTGAGAGTAAAAATTTCATCGTTATTTATTTAAACATAGTACAATGTTACCCTGTGCTCTAAAATTTGCATAAAACACGAATTTTCGCAAAAATATTTATGATGGCTCAAAGTTACCCCAAACTCAATGTAACTTTGGACCACCTACAAATCAGGGATTTGCATAGACTTCTCCAATCATTTTTTATTTTTTTTTAGCGGTGCCATAACCACAGACTATCCAGATCACAGAGCAAACTGTTCTTTTAATCGAAATAATAGAATCCTAAAGGCAGCAGAGAAATATTCAAAAAGTGGTCCAAAGTTACCCGACCTGACTGTATTTATTTTTATCTTAAAGAGCGATTTGACCTTGTTTTGTTTACGTTGTACGAATGACTTTGTGAATATTTGTAGAATTGAAAATGTTAGGCAAGGTTAATTAGAAATAGCTCGAGTTTTATTAAATAGCATACAAAAAAAAGAAAATTCATAAAATCTAAATTTTAGGAATTTTCTTTTCGACACTGTAATATTTTAGAAATATGAATAAAAGTGGTGGACAAAATAGAAAGTGGTCGCTGCTATTGCAGGCAGCTAACAAAATTGTTATATATTGGATACTAAATTACTGTATTGTATAATTACGGCTGATACGATGTTAGAAACGTCCCTTCAAGGGACACTTATAGACATTTAATGAAGACAATCTTGTACTCAAAATTACTATTAATAAATATAATTTTGACTGTCACAATACTTTTTAAAACACCACATTAATAAATAAACGAACAAAAATAATACAATTGAACTTTTGTAAATACGATTCCGAGGATAAACTTTACTATTATATTCTATTGTTATTTTTTATATTTAAGAAAAATATCGAATGACCTCTTTTCATTGTGCATAATATGTATGTGTATGCTTAATAAAATTAAATGGCAGACCTACAATGTCATATACAACCTTCAATAAGATTCGATTATACTTGATATACATATAAAATTATATATATAAAATAACATGTTTATCATAATAACGGAAAAGATTAAAAGCACCCTGAAGACTATTATTTAATTAAACATATTAAATCCATTTATATATAACTTTGATCCTTAATTAACTAACTTAAGCCATTACCTTTAAGGCACAACACTACTTGTTCTTAATGAATTTAGCTCTTATTACTTTACGCTTTAGATCCAAAATACAGTTGCATGTGTCATTACATTTGACAGAACCCTGGTAAGCGTTAAAATGCATTCAATATACAAAACCTTTGATAAAGTGTTACCTTATTAATATCACAATACAATTCAAGACTTCTAAACATGGATGTAATGAATTTCAACGATCATTTCTCAAAATGCAAAATAAGCTAGTAGTTAAAATAAATACTTAGATAAACAATGCACTAACTACACAATCACGGAGAAACTTCAACCAAAAATATCTGAGCCCAATGACATAAACGAATAGTTATATATTTAGAACGTCATCATCATCATCATCATTAAACGTCCCCACCGAGGGGCACGAGCCTACCCGTACGCGGGTGTATAGGCCTTAGTCGTCCACGCGGGCCCAGTGTGGATTGGACGACTTCACACACAACCTTCGAATCTCTTCGCAGGCGTGCATGAAGGTTCCCTCACGATGTTTTCCTTCACCGTAAGAGCGTCGGATAACGTACATATATTTTCGGAAATTCGAAAACACATTGGTACGTGTCAGGATTTGAACCTCAGCCCTCCCGGTAGGAAGGCGAAAGTCCACACCATTGAGCCACCGACGCTCTTATAAATTTATAAAAAAATATTCATTCCAATTTTGTCCTTAACGCGTCATTTTTGTACTCAACAAAAGCAAAGCACACTACTACGTCGTCATGATATGTAGCGAGCGACGTGATTATGAATGAAAATTCTGCCCAACCGACGCGCTGGGAACTCTGCGCGGACACTTTTTGAGTGTGATTGTGCACCTAGTTAGTTTATTTAAGCTTTAACAAAGGGTTTTTTGTTATAAAGTTATCGAGGCGGTCAGTTCGCTCACCTGGTGGTAAGTGATACGCCTGACCATGACAGCAAAATAGACGGGAACCAATAACTGTATGGAAGTAATTATTGTTCGTCAAAATCGTTCTGCGTCCGATACTTGAGATGAGACCTAACACCCGTATGCTAGATCTCATATACCCGGTATATTCTATATATAATTATATATTTTTAAATACCACATAAATGATTATATATATTATATAATGTACAAATATACGTATATAAAATATTTCCTAAGTAAACCCTCCTTTCATTGCCAATACAGTCAAAATTATGGCAAAAACTCTTTGTAGGAGATATATAAGAAGCTAACTGTTTCTACAACTTTGAGTGGACCAGCTGCAACTCCTTATCAGAGGGTAACTTCTTGAAGTAGCCTTCCACGTAGTCGTCATCCACGTCAGCTATGCTCGCGTGCTGCCAGCGAGGGTTATTATCCTTGTCTATCAACAAAGCGCGGACACCTGGAGAACGTTATAAGGGTTAAATATATTTTTAGGTTATAGAGAAACTAAAACTATAATATATGTATAATTTTAGATTCTCCTTATCGTTTACCGCACCCAATATAATATTTATGCACGACTCGAACGTAAACTGTAGAGAATGAATCTATGCATTATGCTGTTATATAGGGTGTATAAAGAGAAATAAATAATATAAGATTACCAGATTCGCCAGTTAAATAAAAACCATGTTTTAGTCAGGCGTAACTTACTACTAACGACATCTAGTAGTAGTTTATGGCAGATCGAGCACTTGTCATTGCGTCTCGCTGCGTTTAGTTTATGCATCACCATTTAAAGTTATTTTTAGCTCTCACTTAAAAGAAGCATCGGCGGCCTAAAAAGCTAAAACTCAAAAACGTAGAGTTTTTGAGTGTTTTAGCTTTAAAACCGACATGCGAAGTTTCGCCCCCGTCGGTCATGGTCGCGAGTCCCCGTAGGTTCGCACAGTCCCTATTCGCGTAAACGGCGTGTGCCGGCCGCTTCTCTCTCCAAACATATGTTAGGCTACCAAGCCTCTCTGGGACTCTGGGACACCCTTAGGCTCGTTGTGTACATATAAGGCTCGACCATTGTGCTAGCCATTGCCTGTTGAAGTTGTAAAGGACATATGCGGCCAACAATAGTGTCAATTCGAAAAATACTTTTCTTTATTGGGACATTTACCTTCAGGGAAGTCGTGGTTCTCAGTAGCACGGCAAGCGAGCCGGTATTCCATCTGCAGGCATTGTCCCAAGTCCAGCTGGGCCCCACGCTGGAGAGCGCGCAAGGTAATCTTCAGCGAACCGGGGCACATTTGCTTCAGATTCTGAACAAAAACGATGTATATAAGATACTAAGAAAGAAAGAATTATTTATTCGACATAACAAAAACATCACATTTACTAACATTTGTAGTGTTTAAATCACGCAAAACATTATAATTATCAAAGCAAGAAGCAGAAACATGGTTATTTAAATAACAAAATTTGCTAACTCAGCTAACGGAAATAAGAAAAGTTATCAAAATAAAAAAATACAATCATATCAAAATACAAAAAATAATCAAATCTTATTGTAACATGAGAATGACAGACAGACAGATGCAATGTAAGAAAAGTAATAATAGTGGTTATTTTCCGTCAACACTGTCCTACGCCCGTCACCGGATTCGACAAATTTAGGTCTCTAAACTTTACACTATGCCCCCATCCCAAAACACAGAAGTGTAAAACGCACGTTATACGGGACAAGATCTGACACTGAGTCTACCAGCTGGTAAAATCACGGTAAGTTATGTCAAGTCCCATCTACGATTCCGCAATGTTACCCTTTGAAAGCTAGGAATTCAGACTCAATCGGAAACCTATTGATTCTGAAGCCCTTTAGGTATCATTGACATTCAAAGGGTTCAAGACCAGTTTTTGAACAATGCGTCCTACAAGTACATGTGCAGCTTAGATATGAACATTGACCTTGGTTCAAGTAAAGTCACTCAATGGTCAGTGAAGCAAGCTACACTTGGAGTTTGCAGCAAGTTGAAGTGGTGGGGTCACGTATGTCGCAGGCCGATGATCGTTGGATGCTAACAGATGGAAGCGCAGCGTAGGATGCTCGGACCGATGAACCACGACTTGCCAAACATGGTGGTGGAGGCTAGATGAGGAATATGAGAACTGGAATGTCTGGCGCTGAATGAGGGATACCTAGGAGGGAGGTTCAAGTGGACTGCCACTTATCAAGAGAAAGTGATTTCAATTACTGAAATGCTGACTTCATCACAGACATCCACACAGGCCATCTAGCCCAACTAAGCCGAAGCATGTAATATGAGACTAAACAATGGACAAACATAAATATACATATAATTTTTTTTTAAATACGTACAAATCAACATAGAAAACACTAATGTTTGTACTGTCCGGGGATCGAACCCGGAACCCTTGGTGTTGAAGCCAACATCTCAACTGTTACACCAAATGCATTGTAGCTATGTGAGAAATCTATTCATACCTTCACTGTTTTGATGGACCAATCGTTTTGCACTTTCTCCAGCCTTTCAATAATCTCCTCAACTGTGGACGCAGCAAAGCAGTAGTTGATGTGTTTGATGTGCGGCGCCAGGGAGAATTCCTCCGAGGGCTTGTGGAACTTCGACAGTAACGAGTTGACTTCAACATCGCTGGTGCATCTGGATAGCAGTTTCTCTAATTCATACAACCGCTCACTTGGAACATAATGTGTTGCTATTCCCGCTTTGGCCACATCACTTCCTTTAAGTCTGTCTCCTGGAAAATAAATGTTTGTGCTGATACTACTCAATTATTATATTACTTATAAGTTTGTGTTAATCAGTTGTTGGCCTCAATCAATATGGCTCTAAAACGGACAGGCATATCACTTACCATCAGGTGAGCATCCTGACCATACCATTTTCTTAAGACATACAAAATATATATATAATATACATAACTGCTAAAACGTTCTTAATATTCTTTGGTGACACATTTAACAACAAATTACTTGTGTGCATCTTACTCACCTGTCAATCCTAAGTACATTCCCAAATTCACTTGTAATCTTGGTAGGAAGTAGGACCCTCCAACATCAGGGAACAAACCTATCTTAGTCTCAGGCATTGCTATCACTGTCTTCTCTGTTGCTACCCTGTACCTTCCATGGACTGACAATCCTAGCCCACCTCCCATTGTGATGCCGTTTATTATGGCAATGTATGGTATCTTATAATTCCCAATAAGATAGTTAACATTATACTCTGTTCTAAAGAAAATAGGTCCTTCAGTTTTGTCTATGGCTGCTTTTACATCACCACCAGCACAAAATGCCTTCTCTCCAGCACCTTTTATGATGACTAAGGACTTTTGATTTTCCCATTCTTGAAGTTGTGGTAACAACTTACTGACCATAGATGTGTTCAATGAATTTAAAGCTTTTGGTCGATTCAATGTTATAATGCCAGCATTATTCAATGTTTCAAAAAGAACATCTGACTCCTGGGAAGACATAGTTCTTTTTAGTGCCGCTGTGGTATTCCTAGTTATACTATAGCCTAGTTTGAACATCTGTAATCGACAAATTATTCATAGTTATTTATGTCTCCTTGGGGTACATGTAATTTGTAGTATGTTAGGTTCTTTATACTGATAAGATAAGGGAATTGGATGAACAAATAAGTTGTTATTCAATTTAGATAACCTTGAAACTTATGTTCAAAAATAAATAATAATTTGTTTTAAATATAAAAAAGATTTAACTTCTTTTTACAAATGATTAATGATACATGATTAAGGTACACTTAGTAAACTTTTTTCTTCACTACTTACCTCGAGTTTGACCAAACTAAAAGTTTCCCAAAAGAAATTTTATTCAAACGTAACTAGTCGTGCACATATATTTGCATGTAAATTTCACGATACGCATGCATACACTTAATACAATTTAGCCTTACAATAAAGTTTAGTAACCTAAAAAAAAATCAGGAATATACGAAACCGGTCGTAAGAAATTGATAAACATTACATGACATTTGACACTTTCAATAACGTTCCTTCCTTCAAATCATTTTTTTTATAACTATGATTTGTAATTATATTGGAAGCAGAAAAAGTATCATTATTTAATTTCTAATAAATTTTATTTATGCATCCCAAGTAGAGTCAGTGAAGCGCTAACAAAGTTTGAAATTTTTGATTTTGTATTACAAATTGACAAGTCAAGACATTTGACAATTCCGTCAGTAAGTAAAATCAGCTGATGAAAAGATAACCTTACATTTTACACAACTGAGAGATATTATTGGGCATAATTAACACATAACTTTAGCTTGATATATGAACATAAGCTTCAACCCACACAATGGCGTTACAAGAAGAGCGCTTAACTGGTACGCACGCCTTTCACCAAGACGCGGCAAATCTCTGCCACACATATGAACATGTAACTCAAATTGGTGATCCAATATTACGTAAAGTTTGTGAACCTATAGAGAAAATAAAAACAGAGGAAGTCCAGAAGTTGGTTAACAAACTCCATCTAGTGCTTCACAAATATAACAGTGTGGGCATGTCGGCACCGCAGGTCGGCGTGAATTTACGAATGTTTGTAATGAGACACACAGCCAAGCAAATAGCTTCTGTTCCTAGCGAAATAGTCAAAAGTAAGGGCATGAGTGTTGTGCCTTTCACTGTGAGTAAGTAGCTACATAATCTTGATAGTTAATCAAAATTACAATGTTATTTGAGTATGTGTTTGTTTAAGGTTTTCATAAATCCAAAATTGAAGGTGATTGATTATAATAAAATAATTTATATGGAAGGATGCGAAAGCGTACAAGGATACTCGGCTGAAGTACCTCGGTTTAGAGCTGTTGAAGTGTCAGGTAATTAATTCAATATGTATTGAAATTACCATTACTTATGGGGATGCAATTTCTCTATCCACTAATGGACTTGGTACTTAGTTGTCTAGGTACCACTGCAGTGCCATAAAAAGTTTAGGGTTAGTAAATTGTATGTTGCTTGTAGGTTATAATATGAAAGGTGAAAGTATATCAAAAGTATTTGAAAATTGGCCAGCAAGAATAGCCCAGCACGAAATGGACCATTTGGATGGAAAACTTTTCACTGACATAATGGACAGAAAATCTTTTGTGTGTACCTGTTGGGAAGAGGTAAACCTATCGAGTGGGAAAATTAGAATTCCTTTTCATCCAGACCAATAATTAGTTCATACTAATATATACTTGATTTAACCCACCACAATTTTTATTTAAAGATATATGCAATACTTAATAAGTGAAATTAAACAAAAATACAAATTTTTAAAGCATATTTATTTCAGTACTGATTGCCACAAAGCCTTTTATAGATTTGCTTAATGATACATAATACATTTTTAAACTTTTTCAATAAATATCTAAACAATTACATAATATGCATTAAAGTAGTATAAGCTGAACAAATGTAATCGCAACTTCAGTACATAGTGAAATAGAGCTATTTATTCCATTACAAAAATCAACTGTCTTATATTAATATGTAGTGTTATAATAATGTTATAACTACAAAGTATTAAATTAAAAATAGCTAATAATCCATGTTACAATTGAAGTTGATGTTTATTGCTAGATTTTATTTAATGATAATATTTTGTAATTCTAACAATTTTGAATAAAATCATGTTGCAATTTTATAAATTTAGCAATACATATAATTTATAGATTGTTTAAGTAGGTAAAAACATACATTGTTTTTCTATAAGTTGTCAGCAAATATATAAATTAAACATCCAAGTACCATTTTCACTTGTTTGTAAAAAAAAACAGATTTAGATATACACATTAGTAACTCCCCTGTAACATTTAACCAGACTTTGTTCCACAAAATTCAGTTATGTTATATTTATGTATGCCTCTTTACCATTCTATTTACTCTGCTGGCTCATTGACACAAAGTGGGCCTTGACCTCTGAAATAAGAAATCACCACCTTTGTCGATCCTGGAAACAGGAGTGTTATCCACTTTTGAGTTTTGTGACGACGGCACTGTAGCCAGCAAAATACTGAGTATAAGAGACCTAACAACTGTCGTCTCTGGTGTCGGGCGCAGTGTGATATTGGCGGAGAGTAATAACTGTCATCAGTTGTTGGTCTCCTTGACCGTCGTGACCTGGTAAGTGTCTAATAATGTTTGGTGAATCTGCGCAGGTGTTAGTTATATTTATGATCATATAGCGTGTATCCTATCGCACGGGGTTGGCGAGCGAGTGCGCGGGCGCCTCGTCATCAGCCTGGTTGTGTCTCAGTTCCTGCAGCGTGTACACGAACTTGCTCCACTCGTCGTGACGCGGCTGGGACACCACCTGTTTGGCATACAATTGAGAAAGACTTTAGAATCATTATGTGTTATTGCTTTTTCAGAGAGCCCCCTTTGCAAGAGGGGTTGCGGAATCCCTAATGAATGAATAATTTTATGTCATAATTATAAAATGTGTCAGTCTCGGGCATATTTTGGTTATCATTCTTTCATTACTTTTAGTCATATAACTTATACATATGCACGTACGAAATTTTAAATCACAGCTTACACACACACACGCACATACACGCGCGCACACATTCACATACACAGACACACACACACACACACCTCTCTTTTTCTTGTTATATATACCCATGTATAATATAACCTTGATGTAAAAACGGAACGGAAGGGCGGTAACTTCCTACTACAGGTACTCTTGTACTTAAAAGGATTATTACCGAAATTTGTTGTAACCTAGGTTTGTTATGAATAAAGCAATTATAAAAAATTATTACTTGTCTGTGATTGTGCACCTAGTTAGTTTATTGTTCAATATTTTGTAATGTATCTCTCTCTCTTCAACCTATCGCAGTCCACTGCTGGACATAGGTCTCCCCCATTTTGCGCCAGATATCCCGGTCCTCCGCTTTTCTCATCCAGCTCCACCAGCGACCTTCGCAAGTCGTCGGTCCATCGGGCCGGAGGGCGTCCTACGCTACGCTTGCCAAGACGCGGTCTCACTCCAGACTCGTCTGCTCCAACGGCATCGGTTCTATGACATACGTGACCAGCCCACTGCCACTTCAACTTGCTGATCCGGCGGGCTATGTCGGTAACTTTAGTTCTCTTACGGATTAAATCATTTCTGATCTTATCCCTAAGAGAGACTCCAAGCATAGCTCGCTCCATTGCGCGTTGAGTGACTTTGAACTTGTGAACCAATCCCGCAGTCAGTGTCCATGTCTCAGCTGCGTATGTTAGTACGGGTAGGACGCATTGCTCAAAGACTTTCGTCTTTAAGCATTGCGGAATAGTTGACGTTAAGACATGACGTAGCTTACCGAATGCCGCCCAGCCCAACTGAATCCTCCTACTAGCCCCTCTCGAAGTTATGCCGGCCAAGTTGGATGGTTTGGCCCAGGTAGATATACTCCTGCACAACCTCGAGACGGACGCCATCGACGCATATCGGTTGTGGCATGACACGACTGTTGAACATGACTTTCGTCTTGTCCAAATTCATGCCAAGCCCAACTCGTCGGGAAGATTCATTTAGGCTGTTCAGCATCTCCGCAAGCTCTTCCGATGACTCTGCCACGATGACGATATCGTCAGCAAACGAAGATGAGAAATATACTCTCCATTGACGTTGACGCCTCGTTCAGACCAGTCCAGGGTCTTGAAGACATCCTCCAATGCGTTTGTGAACAGTTTCGGGGATATACATCCCCCTGTCTCACACCACGACGCAATTGGATGGGTCTTGTCCGCTGGTCTTGGATCTGAACGGTCATCGTCGCTGCGTTGGAGAGACACTTCATCACCTCGATATATCGCCAGTCGATACCGCATCGCTGCAGAGCCTCCAGAACAGCCCAGGTTTCGACGGAGTCGAAGGCTTTCTCGTAGTCCACAAATGCCATACACAGCGGCTGGTTATACTCTTCGGTCTTCTGTATAAGCTGCCGAACAGTATGGATGTGGTCCACGGTGCTGTAGCCTTTTCGAAACCCAGCCTGCTCCGGTGGTTGGAATTCCTCAAGTCTAATGGCGAGACGGTTCGCTACAACTCTGGAAAACAACTTATAGACGTGGCTCAGAAGCGCTATCGGTCTGTAATTCTTCAAAGAGAGTTTTGTCACCCTTCTTGAAGAATAAGACGACAACGCTTCTGGAGTAGTTCCTTGGTGAATGACGGCATTAGGACACTAATGCCCTAAGGACGGGCTGTCCACCGGCTTTTAGGAGCTCTGTCGTAATACCGTCATCCCCCGGGGCCCTCCCATTCCTAAGTTGCTCCAGGCTGCACTAATCTCGCTAACGTCAACTTCCGGGATATCCTGCGTATAATGGCGCCTTAGTGGGGCACGTGGATCTTCGGTGTCCTCGGTCTGTGGCTGATGAGCGCTCGATGAATACAGTCGTCCATAGAATTTCTCAACCTCTTCCAGGATCTGTGGGCGAGTCGCAAGTAATTGCCCATCTGCTGTCTTGTAATGTATACATAGTTAGAATCATTTATTTATTGATTTGTACGTTATCATTTATTTGTAGTTACATTTATCAGTATCAATATGATCCTCCAAGTAGACCATATGAATTTGTGAAATACAATAGTGCGTCTTGGCAAGCGTAGCGTAGGTAGGGATGAAACGATACCGTTGTAGTACCTATCGACACTTTTACTCGATACTGTATCGGTCGTCAAGTATCGATACTTACTCGTATCGAATAGTTTTTTGCAAATTTCAAGTAAATAACTTAAAGAAGTGTTTCAATTCTTAATTACCACATTTACTAAAAGACTGCTTTTGCAGCGGTTATAAAAATATATATTTCAAATGTTTGCCTGTTAAATGATTTCTTGAGGCAATTACTGTTGCGCCAGCTTTAAAAAAAACCCTTTCGCAAAGTCCAAATGTATAATAATAATAAAATAATTTGTTTGCAAGAATATGGTTACAATTTGGTGTTCATTTCAATACAATTCGAACAGATTCAATGGAAAATTCGACGTGCAATGTGGTATGTCCCTAGTTTAAATAAACGAGTGCAAAAATAACGCTGGGTACTCAAGCTTCAAATCATACCATTCTTACAATCGGTAAGAATTTTTGTGCAGGCTAGATTAGCCAAATTAATTAAACTTCGTCGGCTTTTAGGAGCGCTTTCACTTCTTGCCAACTGTGTTGTTCGTGTTACAACAGTGACTGAAATCAAAATCCTCACTTGTTGATTCATTTTCAGACCCACAGGTTGAAATTGTCACATATATTTTAATATTATTATTTTTGTATGACTTTCCCACACGCACTTTGAAGGAAACACATATGGGAATGAAGGTTTTGAACTATAGTATGAGTTCTTTCAACCGATACCCACTCAATACTTAATTATAGAGTGTTGATACTAAAAATACTTGGTATTGGATAAAAGTATCGAGTATGTACTTGTATTTACGCATATCGTTTCATCCTTAAGCGTAGGACACTCTCCAGCCTCATGGACTGACGACTTGCGGACGGTCGCTGGTGGTGGCTGCACGAGAAAAGCGGAGGAGCGGGATATCTGGCGCAAAATGGGGGAGACCACAGATTTCCCAATACAAGAGATGGGGCGAGCCGCGTTTAAAGTGTGACAAATGTAAGCTCAACGGGCATACACTGGCTGCCAGTTTACGCCCTGTGAGACGAGTCAGGCCGCACGAATATTAGAAGAAATTACCGTTTTTTCCCAAAACGCCATCCTGTGCAATTGTAACATGCCATCATCGCAATGAATCAGTAAATTTACCAAGTAATAGAATAACTTTTCACAGGTAAGAACCGAAAAGAATATGCGACACTGGGACTGCCTATAAACTTGGCGGCTCGTCCAGTCTAATCGTATATTTGGATGTCTGTGTGGGAGACGTATCCCCAGCAGTGGAGTGCGATAGGTTGAATAGTGTGTGTGAGTTAGGTTACAGAGTACGTACGTCGGCGAGCTCGTAGAGCCATATCTTGCCGGCGTCGTCCCCGGCGGTGACGTGCGAGCCGGCCGGCGTCCACGACACGCGGTTGAACGCCACGCCGCCCTCCGCCTGGATGCAAGCCACCGGCACCTACAACAACAATCTCTATTTACAAGAGACACGGTAAAGTTGACATGGAATGACCTACCAGCAGCGGTATTTCCTGACAAATACGACATAGGACTTAAGAGCGTCGGTGGCTCAATGGTGTGGACTGTCGCCTTCCTACCGGGAGGGCTGAGGTTCAAATCCCGACACGTACCAATGTGTTTTCGAATTTTCGAAATTATATGTACGTTATCCGACGCTCTTACGGTGAAGGAAAACATCGTGAGGAAACCTACATGCACGCCTGCGAAGAGATTCAAAGGTTGTGCGTGAAGTCGTCCAATCCGCACTGGGCCCGCGTGGACGACTAAGGCCTAATCACCCTATACGGGTAGGCTCGTGCCCCTCGGTGGGGACGTTTAATGAGCTGATGATGACGACATAGGAACCTTCCAAGAAAAGAGCGTATTCCTTCCTTAAAGGCAAGCAACGCACCGGTGGCGCTTCTGGTGCCACCGTTGTTCATGGGCGGAGTTGAACACTTTCAATCAGGTGTCTCTCTTGCTCGTTTGCTCCCTATAACATACATAAAACAATGCGTTCTACATGTTTCACCTAATAAAAGGCATGTAAAAAGTAAATAAAAACATAAATTTGGTTGCTTTCACACGCAAATAATAATTAATTAGCCAAGAGTACCAACTAAGAATTCATTTACACTGTAGAAATTATGTTTCAATAACCATAGATATAGCTTCTTACAAAACAATGAGCGGCTAAAGAACTTCAATGTTACCGGTATTTCATTATATATTTTAACACACATATTTATAATACTTTTTATATATAAACTAGTTCTGGGGCAAACCTTAATACAAGTCGTCCAGGACTTCTTGTATTACGAGGATTAATGTTGCCTGCCTGATCAAATAGGTTGAGATTGTTTCTGACTAACTTATTTCAAAAATGTAAAGGCCTGGCAATGTTAACAGCTTTAGTTCTCTAAACCACGGCTTACACGTCCGAAAAGGGTATACCAATTTGGCACACACGCATTTTTTTTAGCTACAAAAGCTTTATGAACGTTAACACTATTACCCCAGAAGATTAAACCATATCGTAGAATAGATAGATACCTACCGTACAACACACATATACGCTCACCAAACAATCACCAATGATGTAAAAAAGTATGGATTCGTGATACGCTCACAAAACAATCGAAAAAAGTGTTCCGAATGCAGTGACAGCACACATATTTCGAATTTCGAACACATTTAACTTAACAAAAGAGTACAAACTGTACTCTCTTCGGCGGTCAGTTTTTGAGGCACGGATGGCGTATCTACCTTTATATATACAGAATATCATTGATAATCATCTCATTTTTTGACGACCCATTTGGTGTTGCGGTTGAGACGTCGACTGCAACACCAAGGGTTCCGGGTTCGATACCCGGACAGTACAAACATTTGTGTGCATGAACATGTCGTTTGTAATTTACAAAAATAGTACATAAGTATATTTATCCGTTGTTTAGTACCCATACTACAGGCTTCACGCTAAACTTGGAGCTAGATGGCGCTGTGTGAATGTCGTATATTTTTTTAATATACTTAAATGGTTACTTATAATATCAAATCTACAATACCTCAGTGTCCCTGTTAAGTTCCAAAGCAAGACGTCGCCGCGTCTACGGCCGCAACAAAGCCGGTGTATGGGCGACCACGAACGTCCGACACGTAGTCCCCGCTATCTTCGAACGAATATAACGCTTTGTTCTCCTGCAAGATTGATCAAATGTTAACACACACATACACAATAATAGTTTATTATAATTTTCAGTCTCTTATTCGGTTTTGAAGATTGTTATTATCTTTGTTAGCCGAACACAATGTTTTCATGGAAGTCGTTAAATCTACACAAGGATAGTCTAGTGTATAGGTCAGTTTCCGTGTATGTAGTATATCACTCAATATTGTCGGCTCTTAGTCGCACGTGCCCACTCACATTTTAAATTCGCAATAAATATTTTTCATTTTACTTTTTAACCGCCTTGATTCCAGGCACATAGAAAACTTTTGTTATTGTTGGATTTATATTCATCATCATCAGCTCATTAAACGTCCCCACCGAGGGGCACGAGCCTACCCGTATAGGGTGATTAGGCCTTAGTCGTCCACGCGGGCCCAGTGCGGATTGGACGACTTCACACACAACCTTCGAATCTCTTCGCAGGCGTGCATGAAGGTTTCCTCACGATGTTTTCCTTCACCGTAAGAGCGTCGGATAACGTACATATATTTTCGAAATTCGAAAACACATTGGTACGTTCGGGATATGAACTCAGCCCTCCTGGTAGGAAGGCGACAGTCCACAACACTGAACCACCGACGCTCTTTGGATTTATATTATATTATTATAACTGTCTTAAATTGTTGTTTCCCTCATGCTGCTCTGTCATCATGAGGCGTATCACTTACCATCAGGGAGCGTCTTTACCGTCCTGTACACTTATAAGTAAAAAGAAAAAAATATATCCGTCGGCGGACGTAGGACACAGACTTTACAGCACAGCATAGCTATGGGAAGATTGGCTCGTAACCCACCACGCAGGCCCAATGCGTATTGGTAGAATCGTGGAAAAATGATTATAAGTAAAAAATACCGACAAAACTACGCTATCTATCCCTAAGTGGTATCCCTCAAGATGTCATAACTATAAAATCAAAAGTTTTGAATTTTTTATTTAAAAAATCTGGATAACGGTATAATACTTATGTAAAAGTAACCGGTCCTCGCTTAGGCATTTCTAAGGAATGAATTGCCAAATGGTGTTACCAATTAATTATTGGTGAATGTTAGAGCGTCGGTGGCTCAGTGGTGTGGACTGTCGCCTTCCTACCGGGAGGGCTGTGGTTCAAATCCCGACACGTACCAATGTATTTACGAATTTTCGAAAATATATGTACGTTATCCGACGCTCATACGGTGAAGGAAAACATCGTGAGGAAACCTTCATGCACGCCTGCGAAGAGATTCGAAGGTTGTGTGTGAAGTCGTCCAATCCGCACTGGGCCCGCGTGGATGACTAAGGCCTAATCACCCTATACGGGTAGGCTCGTGCCCCTCGTTGGGGACGTTAAATGAGCTGATAATGATGTTACCAATTAAAATCTAAAAATAATAACTCAACATGACTGACATAGTGATACATCAACGCACAGCCCAAACCACAGGACTGATCGGGATGAAATCTGTCATGCAGGTTGATGTTATGACGTAGGCTTCCGCCTAGAAAGGAATTTGAATAATTGTATGCCCATGGGGATAAAATAGGGGTTGAAAGTTTATATGAAACTATGTCAATTCTAAACCGACCGGGCTGAGACATTGCATGGATACAGTTACTATGACGTAGGTATCCCCTAAGAGATAATTTTGATAGATTCCACCACTAAGAGGATCAAATAGGGGATGAAAAATAATACTTCTTAACGCGAGAAGCTGCGGAAAGCTTTTGCCCTTCTATAAATCGTACAATGCGTATAAATGTATACGCATTGTTCTTTCATCCAAAGGTTGCCTGGAAGAATATGCTACCTAAGCAATGAGGCCGCCCATGTTGTACTTGTTTTTTCTTCTATTATCTGTTGTTTTTGTATTATTTTTTCCGTGCAATAAAGTATTTTTTATCTTTATCTTTAAATCAGAACGAATAAGTGAAAAAAAATATATTGAGACGCAAGCACTTTCCTATTAGCGCACTTGAAGCGGAATCTGCGCCCGGTATAAGCGATGTCGCGGGCAGCTTTTGCTCTACTATAAATCAGAACGAATGAGTGAAAAATTTTTGTATTGAGACACCAAAGTATCCTATTAGTGCATTTTCGGAATCGGCGCCCTGGATATGTGGTTGAACGGTAGACGACTGACCTTTGAGGTCCACAGTTTGACGCTCCAGTCGACGGATGCTGTGAGGTAGAGATATCATTGTATGTGGTTGAATGGTCCTGACCTTTGACGTCCACAGCTTGACGCTCCAGTCGACGGAGGCTGTGAGGTAGAGATATTATTGTATGTGGTTGAATGGTCCTGACCTTTGAGGTCCACAGCTTGACGCTCCAGTCGACGGATGCTGTGAGGTAGAGATGTGCGAGGTCGCTGGTGGCGGGCGCGGCGTGGCAGGCCAGCGCCGTGACGGGCCCCGCGTGCGCCTCCACCGCCTCCGACACTCCCGCCCGCTGCCCGTACAGACTGCCTGCCCACACAAACACACGGAAAACTATACTAACCAAGCCCACTATTTCGAAAAGTTTGCCGATAAACCTAGCCGTCATATGTCGCGCCGGGGATGCGATATAGTTACACCACCATCAAATCTTACAATATACAAAAATGGTTTTGTATGGCTGCCAAGGTTTATAATCATTTGCCGAAATATTTAAAAATCCTGCAAGGTAGAGAATTCGAAAGGAAACTAAAAATTGTATTGATTAATAATGTATTCTATAATTTAAAAGAATATTTTGAATATAAGTGGACAAATATAAAATGAAATACCTAAGTTTTTATTGTATGACACGATTTATTCTCAAATATTGACTATACTAGATTTTTGACATGAACCTTATCCATAATTTTATTTAATACAATAAATATTAATTGAAATGTATTGCAATATAATTCTCTCTCTTCAACCTATTGCAGTCCACTGCTGGACATAGGTCTCCCCCATTTTGCGCCAGACATCCCGGTCCTCCGCCTTTCTCATCCAGCTTCCACCAGCAACCTTTCGCAAGTCGTCGGTCCATCGGGCCGGAGGGCGTCCTACGCTACGCTTGCCAAGACGCGGTCTCCACTCCAGAACTCGTCTGCTCCAACGGCCATCGGTTCTGCGACATACGTGACCAGCCCACTGCCACTTCAACTTGCTGATCCGGCGGGCTATGTCGGTAACTTTAGTTCTCTTACGGATTAAATCATTTCTGATCTTATCCCTAAGAGAGACTCCAAGCATAGCTCGCTCCATTGCGCGTTGAGTGACTTTGAACTTGTGAACCAATCCCGCAGTCAGTGTCCATGTCTCAGCTGCGTATGTTAGTACGGGTAGGACGCATTGCTCAAAGACTTTTCGTCTTTAAGCATTCCGGAATAGTTGACGTTAGGACATGACGTAGCTTACCGAATGCGCCCAGCCCAACTGAATCCTCCTACTAGCTTCCCTCTCGAAGTTATGCCGGCCAAGTTGGATGGTTTGGCCCAGGTAGATATACTCCTGCACAACCTCGAGACGGACGCCATCGACGCATATCGGTTGTGGCATGACACGACTGTTGAACATGACTTTCGTCTTGTCCAAATTCATGCCAAGCCCAACTCGTCGGGAAGATTCATTAAGGCTGTTCAGCATCTCCGCAAGCTCTTCCGATGACTCTGCCACGATGACGATATCGTCAGCAAAACGAAGATGAAAATATACTCTCCATTGACGTTGACGCCTCGTTCAGACCAGTTCAGGGTCTTGAAGACATCCTCCAATGCGTTTGTGAACAGTTTCGGGGATATAACATCCCCCTGTCTCACACCACGACGCAATTGGATAGGTCTTGTCCGCTTGTCTTGGATCTGAACGGTCATCGTCGCTGCGTTGGAAAGACACTTCATCACCTCGATATATCGCCAGTCGATACCGCATCGCTGCAGAGCCTCCAGAACAGCCCAGGTTTCGATGGAGTCGAAGGCTTTCTCGTAGTCCACAAATGCCATACACAGCGGCTGGTTATACTCTTCGGTCTTCTGTATAAGCTGCCGAACAGTATGGATGTGGTCCACGGTGCTGTAGCCTTTTCGAAACCCAGCCTGCTCCGGTGGTTGGAATTCGTCAAGTCTTATGGCGAGACGGTTCGCTACAACTCTGGAAAACAACTTATAGACGTGGCTCAGAAGTGCTATCGGTCTATAATTCTTCAAGAGAGTTTTGTCACCCTTGCAATATAATTATAATTGGATAATCGTTGTTATGTAATTGAAATGTTCGTGAAATATTATTTAATGCATGTAAGTAGGTATTGTTATTATTGTAAAAAGTTTGTTTTTAGAAATAATTTTAACTTGGTCACAATGCCTTGTAAAAAGGTGTATTTGTAACTTTTTTAACACCTCTCACAACATTTATTGTACTGTATGTTACTTATACAAGTGAATAAATGAATATAACACATCCACGTTGATGTTTACATAAAGAGCGATGCATGTAAGCTAATGCTATATAATGGATTAGTGCGAAGTACTCTTGAATTTGCTTGTTATTTGGAATCCGGTTTATATGGTTCATTCTTCTCGTATTGAAATGGTCCAGCGAAAGTTACCAGACATTTAGCATTTGTCGCCCATGGTATTAGCCATAGGTTACCTATGATGAACGCCTTAACTTTTTAAAATTATGTGCACTAGCTAAAATACGGCGTAGATACGTCCTGTGCGACCTTCAAGAAAGGGAGCGTATTCCCTGTTGAAAGGCCAGCAACGCGTTTCAGTGCCCTCTGGTATTGCGAATGTAAATGGGCGGCGGTGTCATTAACCATCAGATGAGCCGTTTGCTCTTTTGGCTGCTATAGCATAAAACAAAAAACACTAACCTGTATAAACGTTTCCATCCTCGCTGCCCAGCACGAAGTTGTTGACATCTCCATGTGGGAAGCCCATACATGTGACCGCCACCGCCTTGCTCTGACGATGCTGGAGCTCCAGGGTCTCTTGCGGCTGCGACAGCATGTCCAGAGACCAGGTGCACATCCTGCCGTCTGTCGACACCGAGATCAGGTTGTGCGCGTTCTGACTGCCCACCACTGATAGACAGTACACTGGATGCTGGGGATGAGATGAAATTATACATTATTCATCATCATTCGACAACCCATTTGGAGACGTCGGCTGCAACGCCAAGGGTTCCGGGTTTGATCCCCGGGCAGTACAAACATTTGTGTGCATAAACATGTCTGTTTGTATTGGTCTGTGTTTTATATGTATAAAATGTATGGATTTACAAAAAAATAATGTACATAAGTATGTTTATCCGTTATTAAATACCCATACTACCGGCTTCACGCTTAACTTGGGGCTAGATGGCGCTGTGTGAATGTCAGTGGATATTTGTTTATTTATCATCATAACAGTCCACATCAGGGCACAGACCTCGCCGGGCCGCATTATTCCCAAAGCGACATTACGCCTTAAACAGAAGTATTGAATTATAATATAATTATAATGTCATTAATTTTGCAACTCCGAGCCCTTTGACTCGGTCCAAAAACCGACAAAAAATATAAAGCCGCCCAAGGGTAGGTAAAGTCTGTCGAAGCAAGCCGAAGTGTAACGGGTAACAATATATAACCTTCAGATAACATTTACAATTACAAATATTTCTACTAACTTTAGATCACCGATGAACTAACTACATGCACAATCACGAAGAAACGTCAACCAAAAATTGTCCGAGCCGCATGTAATATTCGTATAGTTTTTAAATTTTAAACTTAAAATTATTCATTGAAATTTTGACCTTATCGCGTCATAGAAAGAGTACCAAATCAATCAAAAAAGCGCGAGCACACTACTATGCCATTATTACATGTTCGAAGCGACGTTCAGAATGGAAATTGGGTATTTGACACCACTAATCGTTGACGCACTTTTTATGAACTGTCAAAAAGGAACGTTTCCATATATTTTGTATGAGATTATTGAAACGTGACGTCATTGCTCACTAACATCAATTGACCTAATATTTATTGGTTTCAGTGTATTTAAAAATACAATATTGCAAATAAACAAAAGTGATCAATGAAATGACATGTAAAATAAAGTGCACTTTTATCAAAATAAGGTTTGGTATTTTATTGCGAATGGTGGAGAATACCGAATTCTGAGTGAGACACGCGGACAATTTTTGAGTGAGATTGTGAATCTAGTATAAAAAAATACATTATTTATTAATGTTAAGAGTATTCCTTTTTTTAAGCTACCATCTCGACTTTAACTTCATAAGTTACAAGTTCAATATTTCGAACTCACCATTGATAACCGGACCAAAGGTAATATATATTTTTATAACCATATAAATATTAACCGTATGCGCAAGCGAAGAAAGCGGGGTCCTCTGCTGTGGAGTCCGCTTCTGCACGCGATTGTCCCACAACACTATCTGACCGGAGTAAGTACCGCCAAGAATCAAATTCGGGTGGAACCTGTAAGACATTTCGATATATAAGTTATCATCTCTCAATTTTCATATGAATAAAGAATAAGAATATATTTATTGTCTCTCTTCAAACATTTCACAAATAAAAATTCAAAATTATAAAAAACAAGTACTATGAGACAAAGGGAAGGAGCTCCTCCACTGAGTTTACAACGAGAACAATCCCGAGCATCGCTGTTTTTCAGCTACTCCCCTTACCCTCTGAGATGTTGGAAGGCCTAGGTTATGCTTGGTTAACAATCTTTAATATATATAAGTATGGTGCGTTTTTATAATAAGATCAGTTAAACAATGGCAAAGAAAAAACAAAAAATAAATCCTACTTTATTTCTGCCCATATTTTATATATGACAGGCTAGATCTTTAGTTTGGGGCTTAGATGGCGGATTTATGAATGTCGGTGGGTATTTATTTAAAATAAAGCAGAATCGGCAAGTTGAACATGTAAAACCAATGCGATAAATTTATGTAATTGAGTTAATAATTTCATTTAGTTTTTAAGCTCATATGACTATAGCGAATCATGGCAGTTCCTATTATTTATAACCAACCCTGTATTACCCAGGTTAAGAACTATTTCATCACATCATCATCATTACAGCCTAATTATGTACACTGCTGAACGAAGGCCTCCCCTAATGATTTCAAGAACTATTTAATAAATTGAAATTGATAGTCATAGAGCCCTGATACATTCATACATTGCAACTGAAATAAGAGCGTCGGTGGCTGAATGGTGTTAACTTTTGCCTGTTCAAATCCCGCCAAGTATCAATGTATTCAAATTTTCGAAATGATATGTACGTTATCCGACGTTCTTACTGTGATGAAAACATCGTGAGGAAACCTGCGCACGCCTGCGAAGAGATTCAAAGGTTTTGCGTGAAGTCGCCCAATCCGCACTAGGTATACACCCTTTACGGGTAGGCTCTAGCCCCTCGGAGGTTTCCATGCTCTGACGATAAAACGAAACCCTTCAAAAACCCACCTGGCAAAAGTAGCACTCATAACCGGCGACTGGCAATGGAATATATCCTCGGGCGTCGTCTTCTTGAACTTGGTGTTCCATACCAAACAGACGCCGTCGGGGTCGTGGGGCGCGTCATCGCTGTTGTGGTAGGAGGCCAGCATCAGCTCCGGATGCGCGGCCGACCAGTCCAGGCACGTGACGCACCGGCCGCGGGACCAACGCTCGTCGTAGAATGTGCGAACTAATGATAGACGCGCGTCCGATTTGTCGTCGCTGATGGAAGCAAAATGTATATATTCTTAGATAAATAATAAACTAACGTATATGTATGTATGTAAATGCTTGTAGATCTTGCTTATGTTATCTTCGTACAACAGGTACTCAATAACTGATACACCTATTCCCAGTCCTTGGATTAGGGCGATTACCACATACAGCTGTCATCGTGAAAGTTCCAATATTTTGAAATCTATACTAATATATAAAGCTGAAGAGTTTGTTTGTTTGAACGCGCTAATCTCAGGAACTACTGGTTCGATTTGAATAATTCTTTCAGTGTTAGATAGCTTATTTATCGAGGAAGGCTATAGGCTATATATATTATCACGCTACGAGTAATAGAAGCGGAGCAGTAATGAAAAATGTTTCAAAATCGGGGGTATTTTTTCATACTTGGAGCTTCCGCTGCGTACGCTGCGTAAACGGTTTAAGTTACACAAAAGTCATGTATGAGAGTATTGTTCTCCTTTTAAAGGTCTACAAAAAAGTCCGCGACAGCATATGTCTATCTTTTAAGGTTAGCTCACTATAACATATTTTTTGCTAATAAAAAATTCTGAAATTGACCCCGAAACCTTTAAAGTTGGAGGGAGGGGAAATCCTATGTATAGTGATAAAATGAAAGTACCGTGTTATCCCGAATTTAATGCGAGCGAAGCCGCGGGCAAAAGCTAGTATGTAATAGAAAGAAATAATACCTTAAGAAATTTTGTAACTTGGGTTGATAAATAAATAAACTTTATTATAACTAGATACACAAACCGTAAATGACCTGGTATAAGAGACCTAACATCTGTTGTCTCGGGTGTCGGACGCAGTGCGGCATTGATGGAGGCTATACTGTCTAACAGTTGTTGGCCTCCTTCAATGCCACTCTGTCATGGTTAGGCGTATCACTTACCATCGGGTTAGCGTTCTAATCGTACTGTACACTTATGGCATAAAAAAAACCGCTAAGAAATATCAACCAAAAAATGTCCGACCCGCTTGACACATACGTTGACTTACAGTGTGCATGGACTATTTGTAATGGCAAACGTGTCCGCGTCAAAAGTCAAAAAAGTCTGTTATGTCTTTCATTCATAATCACGTCACTCGCTACATGTCATAGTGACAGAGTAGTAAGCTCGTGCATTTGGTTTTGTACCATTTTATGACGTGTTATGGTTAACAATTTAATGAAAAATTTTGTTATAAAAATAACATGTTTCAACGTATGCGTCAAGAGGCTCGGACATTTGAAATCTTCAAACAAAAAAATCTACAAAACAGAACGCATGTGTATGCTCATAAATTAGCTACTTAACAGCAGATACAATATATAGTCGTCCAATCCGCACTGGGCCCGCGTGGATGACTAAGGCCTAATCACCCTATACGGGTAGGCTCGTGCCCCTCGGTGGGGACGTTTAATGAGCTGATGACAATATAATTAAGTCTTTAGTAACAAAGCGTTGCCTTGCAACCACTCAAAGGCAAAATCGCACAAATGACAAACTATTTGATCCATTAGTAATATTTACACCCACTTATGAAAACATCATCTTTTTTTACAGGTCGACATCTGTCGGGGCAGCTAGTTATCATATATAAGGTAGTTATATATAGAGCGGCTCAATGGTGTGGACTGTCGCCCTCCTACCAGGAGGGCTGAGGTTCAAATCCCAATGTGTTTTCGAATTTTCGAAAAATATATGTACGTTATCCGATGCTCTTACGGTGAAGGAAAACATCGTGAGGAAACCTTCGTATGAAGTCGTCTAATCCGCACTGGGCCCGCGTGGACGACTAAGGCCTAATCACCCTATACGGGTAGGCTCGTGCCCCTCGGTGAGGACGTTTAATGAGCTGATGATGATGATATAGTTATATAATAGTATATATAAGGTGGTATACTCACTGAGCGTTCTCAGCGTCCCCGCCGCCAGTGTAGTCCGTGTATATGTCCACCGATTCGGCAAGAGCCCGCTCGATGACGCGACCGGCGCGACTGATGAACCGCTGGAACTCGGCCGACAGCATGATCGTCTGCTTCTCGTCCACGCTCAGCTCGCGAACTGTGCCAAAGAACAATTATCATCATTAGCCAAAGTTGAACCGGAAGTGAGGTCATAATTTTGCATCTGGCATTTTCAGGGGTGACGACCGTTTGGTTCTTTGGTTTCTCAGACTATATTTAAGATATTATTCATGTATCTGATCCATATTATGACTTATATACGGCCGGCTCTCCGACAATAACATTATTTTTAACTTTCAGCCTGATGGTTTAGCTCGCGAACTGTGCCAAAGAACAATTATCATTATCGGCCAATGAAGTTCCATTGAAGGGCACAGGTCTTTCCGCACAGCATAGCTAATACGAGTAATTATATGAAATGTATCTTTGAGAAAACGGTGAAAGGAAACATCGCGAGGAAACCTGCGCACGCCTGCGAAGAGATTTGAAGGTGCGTGAAGTCGGCCAATCCGCACTGGGCCCGCCCGCCTATGCAACCACTATCGGTAGGCTCGTGCCCCTGGGTGGGGACGTATAATGAGCTGATGATGATGATGAAAACTTTGTGAAAAAAACTATATAAACTGTCAGTTAGCATAGTACTACAATTTGTGGTTGATTGCCAATATCGGTAAATTTTTCTGATTGATTTTTTTTTCTCTTTTATGACATTCAGATGCGCGCAATTACCCATTTTGTAAGACTTTTTCATATTATTAATAAGTAATTTTAAGCTAAAAATATTATGGATTAAGTGATAAAAATAATCAATATATAGTTTGTTAATATCTATGTCAAAATTAAATTGACTGGGGACTGGGACTGGGGACTTGATATTACACATATTGGCTATTCTATTGGTTAATATCTTGAAGAGCGTCGGTGGATCAGTGGTGTGGACTGTCGCCTTCCTACCCGGAGGGCTGAGGTTCAAATCCCGACACGTACCAATGTATTTTCGAATTTTCGAAAAATATATGTACGTTATCCGACGCTCTTACGGTGAAGGAAAACATCGTGAGGAAACCTTCATGCACGCCTGCGAAGAGATTCGAAGGTTGTGTGTGAAGTCGTCCAATCCGCACTGGGCCCGCGTGGACGACTAAGGCCTAATCACCCTATACGGGTAGGCTCGTGCCCCTCGGTGGGGACGTTTAATGAGCTGATGATGATTGGTTAATATCTATGTCAAAATTTAATTGACTGGGGACTGGGTATTACACATATCTATCACATATTGGCTATTACAATTAAAACATGTTTTACCTCTACCCTTGGACAATTCGTTACTTTGAAGAAGCAACGAGTATGCCATCTTCAAGAAAAAGAGAGAAAAACAAGAAATATGGGAAAATGGGAATTTCGAGCTTCCTATAAAGTCGAGTAGGTAAGTGAAATGCACTCACTCGACTGCTGCACTCGGCGGTCTTTTCCCGTGAACCCAACGCTTAAGTCGCTCCATTGATGCTGAATTAAGACTTCTCTGTCTTTCTCCTTACTTTTATTCTTATCCTGCAAAGCAGCTGTCGCCGCCGGTCACCTGGTACCAATCTAGTAGTGCCGGACAATTCTTGCCGAAGCAGCATGAAATAACATTTTAAACATGAAACACTCACTCTTCTTTTCCTTCTCCTCCTCCTTCTTCTCCTGGGGTGCCGCAGTGACGGCCGGCTGCACCTCCTTGACGGTGGGCAAGCCGTGCGGCAGTATCCCCGGCGGCAGTTTCCCGTGGAAGGCGGCGTCCTCCTCGTCTCCTTGCCGCGCCGCATCGCCGTCGAATGTAAGCACTGCACGGTGAATAAGAATGGCCCTTGCCGCGGACGCGTGAGATGCGCACGGCTGATTTATTTGTGCGGATGCCGACTATTTTGATCTATTTTCATATTGACTTAGAAGCAGTAAGTGTCAAAGTCGAGAAGCATTTGTATATTCTATAAAGTGCCCGACTAATTTGATGGTAGGAACACGTGTCAAAGTGAAGTCGAAAATCTATATATTCAATTTAGGACCATGACAAATAGGGCCTGACTAATTTGATAGTAGCAATACTTGACATAGCTAAAGTCGAAAATCATTTGCATATTATCCACTGCCAGCCAGGTTCTTAACAAAAAAATGTCTGCATTAGCTGACTGGTAACTATTTTAGTAGCATTAAACACGTTATATTTCTATTTTTAAGGAAAAACTTTATTTCCTTTTTTTTATTACTTTAGAATGAAAAAAAGATTTATTTGAATAAAAATAGTTTAAATTTGCTTATTGTTTGTCTGTTCCTGATGTGTGTTGATTCCAAAATTATTTTGACTATTCATTTTATTCCTTTATATTATGGGTATCATTACAGTAAAACTGTCAAGTCAAACGAATAAAGACGGTTCATAAAAGTTAAAAAATAAATATTTTAACTTTGTCTTATAAATCAGCCGTACTTTGTTTTATCTTTAATTCTATGAAGTTATCCAATTTTCATGCCAAATTAAAAATAATGTTATATCATTTAAAAATTAAGATCCAAAATAAACTTTAAATTATAGGTGATATCACAACTTCATAGAATACAGATCGTGAATATACCAATCATTGCATTACATAAAGATACTATATGTGTCCTAAATGAAATGAATTTGCATGAGTTCGAAAACGTGTAAGCAGGATATAAGTATTACCTTAGTCAGTTATAAAATTAAAAATATTTAAGCTGCAATTCCCTTTAAGCTGTGAAATAAAATGTTTATGAATTTTCTTTCTGGAAAACGGACAAGAGCTTAAATGTCACAGGCGAAACATCAGCCCATGAACATCTGTGCTTTTTTATTACAAGTCCATTTTAATTTATTCATTTAAATATACATATACACATGTATTGTGCAGTAGTTATATCTTGTATCTTCGGATTATATATATAAATATGTCTTATATGCTATAAATTATATGTCACCAGTGGTTTTCTAAATGTCATAGACAAGTGCGATTTTAATTAAAATTCAATTACAATTTACTACAACTAGCAAATTTCAAGTAGACAATACTCTGCTTACACATTGTCGAACGGATTGCGTTTATGAATGAATAATGGTGACCTCATGTTAAACTAGATGCTTTGAAAGTATTAGCACAACATAAGCGCGATCAATATTAGACGAACATGGATTTTTGGATCTGTCAACATTTTCTAACACACATTTTTTTTTACCTAGACCTATCCTACTCTCCACCTAAACCTCAATAACGAACTGATGCACCTATCAGTGGCGTGCACAGAGATTATGAGTAGGGTATGCAAAGTGAGAGACACTAATCGCAAATTTTTGACAAATTCAGTGCTGTCGATAATAACCTTTGGTTTCAAATTTGTAGAGGAAAATAGGCGAATAATGGGAATTATTTAATGTTGGCGATTTTTCGTGTAGTCTGGACGCAAAGGGTATGCACTGCTTCTTTGCATATATGGAGTGCAGCCTCTGGCACCTATGGTCATACAAAACATTTTGTGGAGCTAAATTTTATTGAAATACCGGATGACATTAGAGTCTCCATTTACTTATTTAAAACAGACAAACTTAATCCTTACATATTTATAACAGACCTTTAAATCTCACTAATAATGAAACATAATGTATCTTTGACCACAAACAAAGGGGGACCAACGTTAAGATTTCACTTGAGTCAAATGTTGACAGATCACAAGTAATATGCGAAGGTGTTTGTGTATTGATGAAACTAATAGTCACAGTAATAATAACTATTTTAATAAAAACCAAGGCTAAATTTCATAACGACTACGTACTCGTGTAGTAACATAACAGTCCAATTCTATTTCATTTATAACTGCAAAATAATCTTTCAAAATGTTGTACGTCTGATTATTTTAAATTTATGAACACAACTTTATTTTCCAGATATTTTTTATTGCTTTAAAAATATTCAGCATAGCTGCGTAATAAAGAATACTCATATAATTTTTCTCATTATGCAAATACTTAATCAAGAGAATAAGTCCAATTCAAATCAAGGAAATCATTTGAAGTAGATAACTTTGCAGTGAAATTATGTGAAAAAGACCAAAAATGCAGCCATTGTCACAAACATCAATTCTACGCTATACGATAACGAAGCCGCAGAAAATAAAATTACATTTCCCCTTAGAAATTGCCTGAAATTATTTATGATTTCCATCTACACGTACTTTACGAAAAAAAATCACAAGTGATATGTAAGAACACAGTATAATAAAAGAATGGTTATATCAATTATATTGATATTGTCTACCATATAAACAACATGCTTATGAAGACATTACACTATCATTTTATCATACCAATTTTCATATTGTACCTTCTATTTTAAGCAGCGTTGAATAAAAAACACATTACTGTAACTATAGTTCTGTTAATTCTATGATAACCAGTTGTAAGGAAAACAAACTGTTTTCAATCCACTAGTATACTGAAGTGTATGAATGTCCTATTAATATAAGCAATACTGAGATTCTTTTAATATTCAGCAGCAGAAATTGATTTACCACATTAGTTATTGTAATTACTTGTTTCTAACTACTGTATCTGCAACTACAACACACAGTAATATCGAAAGCATCAAATAGTAAGTGACAGAAAGCTTCCAATTACTAATAAGTATATGCAAAATAAATCACAACTTCCCGAGCTCTCCACTAGAGAGATATGTCTCATTGTAAAAATATAAAACATAAAATATGATCATTGTAATAATATTAATTTCACTTAACAATAAGATGACGCACTTTCATGCATACACACATGAAAAATAATATTCTGTCACATGCATAAAAAAATAAACAAGAAAAGGCTGACAAGGTCATTTTGATAACGGCATAAAAGATTTAAAAATAAAAAGGAACTTGCCAGATTTAATGTATGTGTAGGACTTTATACAGGCTATTTGTATTTAATGTATGTTATTTATGTCAGGTTTATAATGTTTAAGGGTAAAAAATGGCCATACAAATTTATCAATAAAAAGTAAATAAAGATACGAATATAATTGTTACCAAAAATTATATTATTTAGAGATACATTTATGATACAAAAATTTTGTTAATTGGATATGTTTTAACATTCAATTACATCTTTATGTTAAAATATGTAAAGAATTTTTTTATTAGTAAGAATAAGATTTGCCTAAAAATGCACTATCTGCAAATGTCTTAAAAATTAACTTATTGCATTAATACATTAAAACAAATTTTTATTGTCTATTTCAAATCGATTTCAATGGCCGTTGTTTACCCTTACCATGCCAAGCCTGTATAAGCTCCCGAAATATATAAATCAAATACTATGTGCTAGAGTTAAAATGTTGTTGTTAGCTATCATACTTATAAATAGCGTTACATATATGAAGTAGGGTAAGTAACAAAACGAAAAAAAACATGCTAAGTGACAGTGGCACAGGCTCTACAAGGGCAAAATTTAGTTCAAGAATGATTGTTTATATGTTTCGGATTTGAAACCTACCTGTGAACTCGTCCTCCCACTCTAAACCCGGGTTTAGATTGTACTCATCTTGAAAAAGGGAGGAAAAACAAAAAACAATGTCAGTATCTTTTGACCACTTTTATATATAAAAAATAATAATTCAGACTATACATAGATTAGCAATATCCACAGTGCTCTCATAATTTACAGCATGACCTAGCGTGGCTCTGCATCAGAAACTAGCGAGACTCGACAGGGGCCTTGGTTAATGACCGTAAGCAAACAAAATATTTAAAAATTAAAAATGATCATTTTAAATCTGGCCAGTTAAAAATGTGTATATTCGTAATACAAGATTTTATTTAAACCAAATGCAAGGAAATAAATTAAAGCCTTAAATGCATCAACAAGTTTTTTCCATCACGTATTGAGAACTTTGAGAATAAATATCAGATATTTGTGAATTCAAACAATAACAAATATCACGAGGCAAGCTTACAAATGGTAATATTAAGGTACCTCAATTTATTAATTAAAACGCATTATCCATTCAAACACCGTTTTAATCCATCCAATTGTTATTATAGAAAGTTGGTATTAATTGTATTCTTTAATTGAATAAAATAAATATTAAGTCATTAACTTCAATTAAAAACTGAAGATGTCATTGAGTTAAATTAAAATCTAATTATTGTGTCATCAAGTTAAACTAAAAACTAAATGAAAATTTACAATATTAGTGTTACGATATCAACCATCGACTCCAATACCAATGAATACAATGTGTCCAAGGATCCATTTGTCAAACAATAGGCTATACAGCGCCAATATGGTATTGACAATTGAAACCCTAATTAAAACATCGAGTATCCAATGCAAAAGTCCACGAGTTTCGTCATAGAGCCATGTGTTAAGACCTGTGCAGTGTTTGTTAGTAGAATCGGAAGGGTCAGTCAGCGTGAGATGATATGGCGAACCCCATAACTACCACCATAAACGATACACAATATAATTATGATGTTGTATTGCTCTTAATATTTATCCTTTAATATGCGGCCACAATTCGTCGGCTCCCAATACGGGAGCCGCGTGGAGAACTCTGGAAGGCCACATTACAATTTGTTGTTAATCATAAATGGACATCACTTCAAACTCATTAATTCTGTGTGTCACTCAACCCCAGCCATTTAATGATAACCTAATCCCAGACTTCTTGATAAAGTAACAAATATATCGTAACTATATCTAATTGTCTACACCATTCTAGTGATGATTTATCAAGTAATCTGCCACTAAACGCACCTAGACCGTGTTAGTTTGAAACTTCTAGAAGCGTGATAAAGGGAATCTATTTACAGGTCTAAACCGTTATGAGGGGGTATTTTACAACCGACACCATGTTAATGAAAGACAAGTAACGTTAAGATAAAAAAAACGATAGGAAGCAACCGGGAGGAATAATGACTTACCGTAGTAATCGGTTGCGTGTGCTAAAATGGGACAAAATAGAAAAAATCACCGTCAGTACAACATTGTGATATCGTCGATACAATTTAAACTGAAGTACTATCAAATTAAGATATATTTTTCCCCCAAAACATCAATATATTTACATAAATACTTAAATATTACCAATAAAAAACACAACGTTAAAAAATAAAAAAACGTTCAATGATATTAACAGTGTTTGTTATTTCATGAGCCCATGCAGTTCTTTGGTGTGTGTTATTGACTCATGCTTGGACAAATCTGTGTCCAAATTGTAAACCCCGCGAACATGTGAATTTGTTATATAGAAAGGCATGCATTTTCAACCCATTGATCGCCAGGAAACAAGACACAATGGAAAATCTATTGTTTGTGACGTTTTAAGGCGTCTCTGGCGGTCAAAGGGTTAAATAACCAAACTGATTAAAATAAATGCTTCTCCAATATATCGAGCAAGAACTTTTGGAGTTCCAGAAAATAAAATATAGTAGCATCGTGAAAGTGTTTAAAATACATAATTAAATTAAGAGGAGCAAAATATTAAGGCTAATTTGGTAAACAATTTTAATAGAGGTTTATATTTAAATTATTCAAATTGACTATTGTTTGTGGTAGTCAATCTCAAAAGTAGAAAAAAAAACTGACAGATTTCATTTAAAAATGCTGATCATTTTATTTTAAACCAACATTCACATATTTTTAAACTCATATTATATTTATTTAAATAAATCTTTTACAGATACTTTTGAATCGTCAACAGTTGTTATTATATTTTATTTTAATGACTACCATTTACTTGAGTTTAAATTTATATATATGGTGTATACAAATAATGGAAAGAGTATAAATATGTTGTATGCTGTCAAAATGTACAAATACCTAATTTATTATTTAATTTGTTGCCATTTATACTGAATGATTTGAATAAATGGCAGTTGCTCGGCAATATGGTGAATCCTATTAATCAGCTTGGTTAAACACAAAAAAATATTGTGACAATTCCAATTCAAACTGGCGAGAAATCGCCACGAACAGAGTATTAATTCTAATATTATATTGAATACTTGTGTTTTCGATATCAAAAAAAAATACAAATTATTCCATTTCACTAAGAGTTGATACAAAATTCAACTGCTCCAGATACGTTGTTCGTGGAAACTATTTTACATGAGTATGGAACAAACATTTCTTTAAACATAACACCTATTACAATTATCAATCAAACATGATGCGAATAAAATACAAACAATGTTTATATGACGTCATACAGTCATAAACTCATAAACATTAGACTGAGACCAATAACAGTGCAAATGTGGTTGCAAAAACAACAAAACCGACGATTTGTTTGCATGATAGTTAAGAAATATGGCGTCAATTTCAAAAGCTATGAATTCGCGCAATTGTTTGGTTTTATTTATTTTTAATGCTATCAATTTTTATGTACACTATAGAATATACTTAATGCGTTTTTTAAAAATTGATGTTAAACCCTATCAAAAAGATTAAACTGTATGAAAAATCTGATAAAAGAATATGACATAACTTGATACATAAAATCATTCGACCCGTTCCATTCTCATGTTTATGCCTAAAGTAATACAAATTATAGTTATTTGATTTCGTTACCTTTGCGCGGCCGCCACCAGTCCTCCATGTATCCTGCAAGCGGTGAGGCATTGGAAGAGCAGCCTTTTTTTATGGTAGCACAAACACAAACATTGCACCAAAACTCATACAGTATTTACTTTTAGGACAATGTTAGTCACGATAGAGATGGAGACAGCGTAGAAACGATAAACCCCACATCGGTTTTCAAGTTAAATTAAACATGTTAAAAAAATGATACGAAATTATTAAGTATGAAATAGGAAGTATAAGGAAATTTAAAAGAAAAAAAAACGATTCAAAAACATAAAAATAAATTAAAAGTAAATACTGTTGCAGTACAACCGATGTCAATGGTTATGATGATTAAAAACCATTTGCAAATAACACTGGATGATTATTTAATTCCACAAGTAGATTTTTAAAAATTATATTTATTATAGTTAAGTTTAATTATTATATTAAATATTTTTTGCAAATGATACTGTTAAAATCCAACACCCAGACATCACAGTTAATAAATTCACAGTTTAATTAATGCAAATTCTCAAATCATAAGAAACAAAAATAAAATCACCAAAAACATACAAATATATATGTGATTGTCCAAATATAGGTCTGGAAAAATAATACAAAAATAGATAAA
The DNA here is from genome assembly GCA_019425675.1 of Leucinodes orbonalis. Lineage (NCBI taxonomy): Eukaryota > Metazoa > Arthropoda > Insecta > Lepidoptera > Crambidae > Leucinodes > Leucinodes orbonalis. Next base: position 298,336 of record PQWD01001812.1, on the reverse strand, counting down.
ACACAAAATCATTCCAAATTAGTATCGTATATCGATAAAAAAGCATCAAAATTATTCAAAAACATTTTTAACTCAATATATTTCAAGAATTTGCACAATTTGTAATATCATTTTGATATTCTCACAAAGAGTTTGTAAGTTGTTTTAATGGGAGGGGCATAACTCTATTATTATAACTTTTTTAATATTATTATTTTAATATATCATATACACAAACTAATATAAAATAATAAACCCTTTTTTATTAATTATATAAAAACTCCTGGTCCTCATAAAATGCAACAAACATTTTGACACCCCTATACCAAAACACTTTCAATGCTCAACCAATAAATATAATATTGAATAATAATGATGTAACAGCTGATAATTTCCAAAGTAAATTGTATTTAAGCCACTTACCATCTCTGAGTTCAGTGACACCGGAAGTGGTTGTTTGTGTTTGCTTAGCGTACGTGACATTCTCCTTGGGTGGTATGTCCGTAGACTGTACCGAGACAACTTGAAGCTGTGCTGGCTTCTTCGGACCTCTGTTGGATCATCAAGCATCAAAATAAAGCAAAAATCAAGCATATGTTGATCAGCTAAACAACAGCTGTCTAGTGTTTTATATGAACATACTCATTCAAAAATGACTTGTGGTATGGCTTTTTGAGCTTACAGCTAATACAATGATTTGTATAAGGGGTTGTCCATTAATCACGTGAGGCTTGAAAGGGGGGGAGGGGTTTGATAAAAATCACGAAAATAACACAAGGGGGGGGGGGGGTGTAGTAAGATATCTCGTGTATTTATTTTTTCGTCAAACGCGCGATTTTTAAACAAATAAGCGGCACGGCGTGTAGTGTTACCTTGACTCGTCAATAGCCAACTAGTACAATACATGTTTTTCCTATGATTACACTCTTCGTTTATTATTATTGTTATGGCAATAAAAAAAAACTTATTTTTATTATGGTCCATAATTTCAGAATAAAATAAGATTATAGTTTATACCTGTATATAAACATAATATTCAAAAAATTTTAAGATTCTTTGTAGCTACTAAAAATACACGTGATGTTGAGAAGGGGGAGGGGGGGTGGTCTTATACCTCACTACGTATCACCATGGAGGAGGGGGGGGTTAAAAAATGCCAAAAAAGATCACGTGATTAATGGACGGCCCCTAACCTGCTTTTTCTGACCAATCTTATAAATTTCATGAAAACAACATAAAATTAAATAAATATTATTTTCTTAAAAATCTGTTCTTCTTTTCTCATCATATTAGATAACCTATGTGGTGTAATGGTCGAGACGTCGGCTACTTCACCCAGGATTCCGGGTTCGATCCCCAGGCATTACAAACTTCAAGGATAGACCAAATTGTAGTTTTATCAAAGATGCATTTTCATTGGCACAAGATTTATGAATCTAAGTAAATACCTTTGTTTCTGACAATTTATGTAATCAATTAAAGCAGTTGATTTCTATAGGTTAATCTGTCCAAGATATCCACCATTTCTTTTGCTTTTAGATATTCAAATATAGCATCTACTTTTAGCATCCAGTTTTCCCCACCAACTCTTTAACCTTTTGAACGCCACGCTATATACGCATTGCCGTGTTCTGGACGCCATAGTACAAAAAATAAAAATACCTACGAAAAATATAGTAACCACTAATCGTTTTTCAACACAATTATTTCACATTTTAAGAGCTCTTTTTTGTCACTTTTAGATGACATTGACGCAAGTGCTTGTCATGTATAGACGACGTTGGCGGTCAAAAGGTGAAAAGTCATTAGTGCAACAGGCCAAAGGGCACCCAACACGGCAACGCTAACGAGATTGGTCATTAAATTTCATAAATATGTTAACATAAACATACCCCTGAGAAGGTAAACTAGACTTGTCAGTGTGTGGCAGGCTCGCGTCCGGGGAGGCAGTTTGAGGCGGGGTCAGTGACGTCATCGAAGACAACGAGGACAGCACATCCTTAACGGGCGCCACGCCCAACGACGACAGCATCTCGTCGAGATCCCGCCGGCTATCCAGGCTGGACGCCGCTGAGGCTCTTTGCTGTACAAATACACAATGACAAAATGAATCATGGTCTCCCATTTGGCGTGATGGTTGAGACGTCAGCTACTATTAGGGTTTCGGGTTCGATCCCCGGGCAGTACAAACAAAAGCTTCACACATAACTTGGGACTAGATGGCATTGTGTGAATGTTAGTAGATATTTATTTATAATGGTTTAAAGATCCAGCTTCTACACCAAGGATTCCGGGATCAATCCACAGCCAGTACACACTTGGTTTCTGTTTGCATGGGTCTGAGTGTTTCTATAGATTTTCTTTATTGCAGAATGTAGAGTAGTCAGAAAACCTTTACTAGTCAAGGCAAATAGCAGCTATTACAAGCCTATCTCATTCAATGATTAAATTCCTTGACCTCAAGACTGTAATTGATTTCTATTTGGAACAACATCAATGTATTGATTGACAACAAAGTGAAAACTCTTATTTGTTTTGAATTATAGTATGCATGTGACCTGGTGACTAGTTAATTAGACATTAATTAAAAATTTTATGCTAAACATAATATACATACCATGGCCTCCTCGGCATCTTTCTGTTCCCTTTCCCTCCTGCGACGGTCTTTCTCTTCCCGGAGAGCTTGAAGCTTGGCCTTCTTCCTCGCCAGCTCCTCTTTACGATCCCACATAGTCGACATGATGATGTCTTTAATAAAAAGAATATATATATATTTTACCTGTTCCAATTACAATTTCGTCAAAACTATAACTATAAAAGTAAAAGGTGTTGTCTTTGTTTTGACTGGATGTTTATATCAACTCACTGATGAATCAGTATTCTAAGTTGAGCACTAAACTGTAGCCAAATCATTTTCTATTAATATGAAATTGGCAATTTCTTTTTAAATAATTTGTGTTACTCAGGGTTTGATCAAGTCTTTTGTAATGAATCTAAAATATAAAATTAAACCGCAGATAAGTTTTTATGGACAAATCCTGAACACAGCTGAACGCATTCTTCTAAAGAATAATATAGTAGGATTGTCCACAGTGAAGAAAATAATGCAAGGAACTTTTTTATTACTTTCCTAGTTCAAATTAAGATCATGCGCTCAAAAGTTTATCCAAATGGAAAGCCGAATCACAGAAAGAGAACATTTGCGGGACACCCCTGTAAGTCTGATGACATCACGTATAGTGAATCATTAACAACAAATATTCTAACAACAAATATTCCCTTACCACTTAATCACGGGTATTCATAGGAATTCAAACAAACTTAAAACATTTTCCAGTTGGTGAATCCCACAGAACGTGGCAAAAAAATCAGGAATAACGGGATTGATGAGCACAGAATCGAAAGAAAAGTGTTGTATTACTGTTTTTGACACTGAGTGACTATTATTTTTTATTGTTTAGTAAGTTTTTACTAGAAAATGCACAAAAAATAAGAAAATTATTAGTTGTAAATTATATTTCAGTCAATCAATCAAATCGAACTATACTGAAAGATATTTGGTAGTATGGTAGAAATTGATATATTTCGTATAAAAATATTTTTTCTACCAAATATTTTTTTGTGTTGTCCTAGACTAGTGTCGAACTTAATAATGTCAAAACTGTTATCTTACTGCAAAACCCTTCAAAACATGTGCTTTAAATCAATTTTCGGCTAGGTCCATAAAACCTGCAGTTGTTTTGCCTCTAAGAAAACACAAATTGTAATAACTTGTAGGCACACTATTGTTTAATAATAATTTGTATTGGCAACACTGAGAGAAGCGGGAAAATAGAACATCAAGCATAATGTTAACTCATGACCGTGTGCTGTAAATATTTGATAATAATATTATATCCGATAGTTTAACCGTGGTTTCATTATCCAAATATAGGCACTCATGTGGAATCTACATTGGAATAAATAAGTATTACCAAAAACTTTAAAATGGGTTTCTAATTTCCACTCGGCTAAGTGGTCAAACAGTAAAATAATGCAAATCTCTAATTGATTACACGTTTGTGTTTAGTGGAATATTTTCTATTCTACATAATTATTTTGTCTAAGCCATTGGTAAATCATAAATACAAGTAACAATATTGTTACTAAAACTACTAGTTTAGATTTAAAATTCACTTATGTACACCTGAATGTTCAAAAGTTATTTGTTTTTACCTACGCTGTTCATTAAATAAATTATATTCCATATTTAAGAGATACTGTGACGGTATATAAATTGAAAATATTAACAATATATACGGCAGAATATATTTTTTGTAATATTATGGTTGGTAAATTTTTTAATCAATTTCAGGGGCAATGTAAAACCTACAAGTTAGGTTTTGGAACGTTCTTAAATAAGTTTATTCTCATTGGTTATGTTGAAATTTCAAATTGTATTAAATAAATTTGGTTAGTCAATTTTTGTTCTGTTGTCAAATTTAGCCAATCACATATCTCGAGTTTGCCGTTATTGTGTGTTGCTTGGTTTCGTTATTGGTTTTGTGCAATGAGATCAAACTGCATCAGGGTGTTGTCCGGCTTTATGATTTTTTGACAACGCTTATCTTTTAGCGTAATGATCAAACAGTTTTAATAGTTTTCTGTCCGATTTTGTATTTTACGTTTGTCGGTTTCGCTTACCAAAAAGAAATATGAAATTATGATGAGCAATATAATATATTATTTATTTGTATTGCTTTGCTATAGCACTTCAAAGTCGGATGCAGGTTAGTGTAACGTCTAAAAGTTTGTTCTTTTAGTATATTAAAACATTAAACAATGTATCTGTCGATGAATTCCTTAGTTACCAATTTACCTTCTTCAAAACATTCTTAAGGTTAAAACTAGCAAGTTTTAAAATGGGTTATCTATTCATAAAGGTCCTATTTCAATTAGTATTATACTTCATTTGTTTTTTTATATGCTTATATTACTATGGGCTTACTTTGTGCTTACTAGGCAAATAATAAAATTATGAATTACAGATGCTGTGAGATATTATTATGACTATGAATGCAATGAGCCTCTTGTGGCATCCTCTAAGTTGACAGCTACATCCAGTTTGAGGGACAGAGGACCAGAAAATGCTAAGTTGTATGGTAAGCAATATATTAGTTGAACTTGTTACATACACTTCAAAGCTTTGCAAGCTTTTAGGAGTCTACTATGATTATATTATACCGTAATGTCCTACCAATAAGAAGTAATAAGAAACATTTTATCAGTGTATATTATATATGTAATATAATAAAAAAAATTAAATGTTAGTCATGTTAGTGGGACATCATTATTTTTTCCATATTTTATAAAATCATTGGCATTTTTTATACTTTTGCTTATAATATAAATTGATTATTCTATTTACACTATTGATTTTATTATTTAGACAAGCCTAAATCTTTATAATTTTGGTATCATTCATAGGAAGGTTCTCATAGTTTTGGATTTCAAGACTAGAGTCATGAAGACATGAGAAATAAAGTGAACTAAGTTAATATAAAAGTAACACTACTGTACAAAATCGACAAACTGTTTTTTAAATTGGTTTATAATTTGTCTACAAAAGACTATGTCTTGTCTTGTATCTATTTTACTTTAACTTATTACAGTCAACCAATGGTGTTCCCTATTTTATTCTTGATGTTCGTGTTAAATCTCTTCTAAATCCTTATAATGTTTTGTTTGAAGTACTAAGTGTGCTTTGTACTTAAATTATTCTATCAATTAAACTATGGGAATCAACCCTATGAATTTTGAATTGTTTTGGCATGTAAATAGCGCTTAAATGTGTGTTTGTTAGCTGCCAGTTTTGTGTGCCAATTAGAAGCTTTAGTGTGTTATTATGTTGACAGTGTTAATTTAGTAAACATACAAATTAATGGGGGATCAGCAGTGAGGAATTAATTGTATTCATTAATTCCTCAACAGGTCCGCAAAGTGTGTAAAATACTGAATATTTGGACCATAAGTAAATTGCATTCGAGAGGTATTGTTGACTCCAAAGCTCTCCACCTGATAAAGCAAAATATGAAGATGAGTGCTGCAAATGTAAATAATGTAAGATGGGCATTCAATGCCAGTACATGGCAGCCAACACAAGAAGAGATCCTATTGGCTTCAAGCTGCATTCAACTTGAAGAAAAACAGAGAATAAGAAAGTTTTTCTTTCAGGAAGATGCAAAGTCTTCTTTGATTGGACGTCTCATGATGAGGAAGTATGTCCATTTGTCTTCTGGTATACCATATGAGGAAATCAAATTTGGAAGGGATGGCCACGGGAAGCCGTATTTGATGGGGGCTGGTGATATGGCTTTGAGTTTTAATGTTTCACATCAAGGTGATTACGTGGTTCTGGCTGGTAATGTTAATTGTAATATTGGCATTGATGTCATGAAAATAGAACCCCCTGTGAATAAGGATATACCAGACTTTTTTCGTTTAATGAAGAAGCAGTTTTCAGATAAGGAATGGTCTACAATACTTAGTTATGAAAGTGAAATGGAGCAAATATCATGTTTTTATCGAACATGGTGCTTGAAAGAGAGCTATGTAAAGAATACAGGGTTTGGAATTACTGTTCCTCTGCAGGAAATAAGTTTTGTTGTAAAATCGTTAAAATTGGAAGTTGGAAAGTTTGTAACAGATACAAAATTATATGTGAGGGGAGCATTGAAAGAAAATTGGGTGTTTGAAGAAACATTATTGGACCATAATCATGCAGTGGCCGTATCAATTGAAGGAGGTGATAGTACTGATCTATCAACTGAAGAGTACAACTTTCTGACCATACAAGACGTGATCCGCGAAGCAAAAGCTGTCAATGAAAGTGATCCAATATTCACTAATGAGTTTATGAACAAAAAGTTAAAAAGTGACATTTGTACTTTGTAAAATAATATATTTTGGGTGTTATGTTAGGTTATTGGGTGTTTATGTATTGTTTTGCAGTGGTGTTTTCATTTTATTTTCAAATGGGATAGGCTAGTGATATTGCAAAGACCATTGTCATTCATGGGCATGTTCGAAATAAAATATTATTAAAATTTAACTGGCACATCATTTTGAGCTAACATACCATGAGTGTTACTAACAAAAGCTTAGCAAAGCCTTGAATGTTACTTTCCACACTAAAAAGGTTTGAACGCGTGGACTGCCTCCGAGAGCGATTTCGACCAGCAGCTGGTGATTGATCTGGGATCCGTGAAGAATATAACAAGAATAACCACCCAGGGTCGGGCGCACTCCCAAGAATACGTTCAGGAGTATCGGATTAGCTACGGCTCGAATGGTCTGGATTATGTTCAGTATAAGGCAGCTGGTGGTGAAGTCAAGGTAATGAGGGATACGTGGAAACAAATCTAACTTGGTTTGGGATTTATTAATCGTGCACGTTTTCTGCGACTAGTCATGCTTTATGCTTTGTAGTATAGTTTTAGTTTGGGTATGTGGGTTAAAATAGTTGAAGTTAGCTAAAATAGATATGATATTGTTCTAATAATCTTCATTTATTATCTCTCTTTCTGTTCTTCCTATCAGATAAAAGAACTAATAAATTATTCAAATAGAAAATAATAGTTTAATATTACCTAATGCCTTCAGTGTCATACAAACCAATGAGCAAACAGAATTTCTTTATTGTCAAAAGCGATTTGTTTTTTAATAACAATAATAATTTTATTGGTGGTGGTTATTAGCACTAATAAATTTTAAACAAAATACTAAATTCACAAGTTGTTCAAATCTACTAACCAAGAGACTGTGTTTACAAAGATACAATCAACACAATCAGTAATTCTAGTAACATCTAATTCCTTAAAATAAGGTTCAAATTGTACCTTTCTAAACACTAGTAGATTTGCGCACACTGTACAGCACTAACTAACAAATAACGGTGAAGGGACCTCGAGTTGGACGTCGCAAGAGAGCTCATACTACCAACACCTGACGATAAACTTCGGTGCGCGTAAGGAGTTGCGGAGTATTTCTACCAGAGGGCGGTATGCAACGGACGAGTACGTTACAGAGTATATGCTCCAGTACTCGGATGATGGGGAGGGTTGGAGGGCGATACCAACGGCGGATGGATATGCGCAGGTTTGTGGTTCATTTGATGGATGTGTAGTCTTCATTGAGCGTCGGTGCCTTAATGGTCAAATCAGATAATTTATTTCGAAAATTACAATCCATATAACATTAAATAAAATAAATCACATAACTACATTAAAGTAAATATAAGTTTGATATTAAAATTACAAATTGTTTCTCTTAAATCCCATGTTTTGGTTATAATTTTAAAGAGAGTACGCTAACACGATAGTTTATCTAAATGGAGATCAATTAAAAAATATCGTTCATTATAAGTTTCAATATTGCTTACGTTAGAAATGGTTTATTATAAATGTTCTAGAAGGCCCTTAATAATTAGGCTGACCATCTGACCAATATGGATGGACTATTCAACAAGAGCAAATAATAACTTTGCAAAAATAGGTCAGAGGGGTTATTTAAAGGCAAATACTTCCCCTAAGTAACAGACTAGTTAACACTAAATCCTTTGGAAATAGGGTAATAAATAACATGGGATAATGCAAGCTATTTCCTTAACCTTAGGGTATAATTTTGACTCATGTTCGCAGATGTTCGAAGGCAACCAGGACGGGAACACTGAACACAAGAACGAATTCGAAGTGCCCATCATAGCTCAGTACATACGGGTTAACCCGATGCGATGGCGCGACAAGATCTCCATGAGGGTGGAGGTCTATGGTTGCGATTATGGTATTTATTTTATTTATTTATTTATTTTTTGGAAGATTTACAGTTTCAAAAGACACTATAGTAAAGTATAACAATATGATAAGAGTACAATACTAATTACAAATCTCCACATATGAGTAATCAAATTACAAAAGTCATATTGAGGTAACCGCAACCTTACATTAAATACGTATTTAACCAAAACAAATATTATTTAATATCATCAAGGTTCAAGAGCCTCAAAGTACGATTTTGTCATTTGTCTTTTTATCGAGGGGATGCTAGTGAAAAACAGGTCAATATCAATAGGCAAAACGGAAAAACTACGACTACTACGAACAAGAAATGTATTTTGCTTGTAGTTAGTATTAGTGTGTGCTACATATAGTATGAACGCGAACGAAATTTTAAGAGGTTAGTATTCAGATTAATTTTAGATAGTAACTCAGGGCTGTCCACCTTACCAGTGACAACTTGGTATGTGTCACTTGCAGCTTTATGGATTTTTAATACAATTTCACTCAAGTGTCGGCGTCAAAATTCTATGCATCTACAAATATGCATCTAGTAAGTTATTAAACCATTAGTAAATTTATACAAATACCGTTAACCGATGAAGTCTTCTCTACGTAGATTAATTAACAGACTTTAAATAAACATAAGAAATACCGTTTTTGTCATGCTGTCTGGTACCCGCGACTCTTGAGTTATCATTTTGAGTACCAAACTTATTTTACATATTTATCTATACTAATATTATAAAGCTAAAGAGTTTGTTTGAACGCGTTAGTCTTAGGACTACTGGTCCTATTTGAAAAAATATTTCAATGTTAGACAGCTAATGTATCGAGGAAGGATATATATAAGCTAGGTATCATCACGCTACGAATAATTGGCGCGGCAGCAAGGAATTATTGAGAGCTTAGCGGGCAAACGAGCATACGGCTCATCTGATGATAAATGACGCCGTCGCCCATGTACACTTCCAATACCAGAGGGCCAAGAAATGCGTTGCCGGCCTTTAAGTGGGAATACGCTCTTTTCTTGAAGGACGCCAGGTCGTATCGCTCAGGGAATAATTCGGATGGTAACTGATTCCACAGTTTTGCCGTCCGAGGCAAGAATTTACGACAAAACCGTACTGTCGAGGACTTCCATTCATATAGTGAGAGAAGTACGGTGGTGGAATGTTGCAGCTGGAATGAGTCCGAATAATTCCTAATTATTAACAAACAAATACTCAGTTTTTTATTATAGATTACAGTATTTAAATCTGTATGTTTTATTAACAGTGGCCGACACACTGTACTTCAATGGGTCGTCTCTAGTGAAGGTAGACTTGCTTCGCGACCCGATATCGGCTTCCAGGGAGACGATACGATTTCGGTTCAAAACGAGCACTGCGTCGGGTGCCTTGCTGTACTCACGCGGCACGCAGGGTGACTACATAGCGTTGCAGTTACGGGACAATCGGCTGGTGTTGAATATTGACTTGGGTATGTATGATTTTGTTCTATAAAATGCTAAGAGGATATTAATATTAAAATGTCAATGTGCGCCGATCATGAAGACCAAATATATTTTAATGGACTAAGGACTTTTTGTAGAACGTCAGCGGCTCAGTGGTGTGGACTGTTGCCCTCCTACCAGGATGGTTGAGGTTCAAATCCTGCCACGTACGAATGTGTTTTCGAATTTTCGAAAATATATGTACGTTATCCGACGCTCTTACGGTGAAGGAAAACATCGTGAGGAAACCTGCGCACGCCTGCTAAGGGGTTTAAAGGTTGCGCGTGAAGTCGGCCAATCCGCACTGGGCCCGCGTGGACTATTAAGGCCTATACACCGCGTATGGGTAGGCTTGGCCCTCGGGTGGGGACGTTTAATGAGCTGGTGATGATGAGTGTATTGTTTCGAAAAATACTTACAAATGTCTTACTTTGTCTACTAGGCAATGACCAGTTTTTAACACCTGTGTTGCTAGTGCGTATAATAATAATATTGGTAGTTTGAAGCAGATGAATAAGTAAATTGAAAAGATAAGCTTATATCTTTTTAATACGTTTGTAGAAGGTCTGCCTCCGTGGTCTAGTGACAATATGGGGCTAGATGGCGCTGTGTGAATGTCTGGATATTTCATAATATTAGTAATTAATATCAATTGATATTCACAACGCCATCTAGCCCCGAGTTAAGAGTGAAGCTTGTATTAAGCATTTATTTATTTTTTATTGTATTCAGGAACTTTTTGAACTTGGCCATTCCATTGAATTCATCCAATGTCACAGGGTCAGCGACCCCGACGTCCATGTCAGTGGGCAGCCTCCTAGACGACAACATCTGGCACGACGTGGTGATATCGCGCAACCGACGCGAGGTTCTGTTCTCTGTGGACCGCGTCGTCGTTCAGGATCGGATAAAGGCGGAATTCTCAAGGCTCAACCTTAATCGGGCGGTGAGTATATTTTTTTTTAAACTGGTTAGATAGCTTATTTATCGAGGAAGTCTATAGGCTATATATCATCACGCTACGAGCAATAGAAGCGGAGCAGCAATGAAAAATGTTTCAAAATCGGGAGGATTTTTTTTATACTTGGAGCTTACGCTGCGTACGCTGCGTAAACGGTTAAAGTTTCGCAAAAGTCATGTATGAGAGTTTTGTTCCCCTTCTAAAGTTCTACAAAAAAGTCCGCGACAGCATATATCTAATTAATTAAGGTTAGCCAACCTATAACATATTTTTTGCTAAAAAAAATTCAAATAATCTTTATCCAAATAAACACTTTATCTATCACAAGTATTTCATTTTAAACAAAATTGCCCTTTACATCATTCAACTTCAATGAATATCTTATAAGATATCGCAGTTTTAACTCACCTATATAAACGAAGTAGCGGGTTAAAGAGAGTGTTAGGCCAAAGTAACTATTCCACGCGGACAAAGTCGCACGCAAAAGTTATTTGTATATATGGAGTGCACGCTACTGATTAGACTCTGAGCCAAACTATTAAATCCGACATATATATATATATTTCCTTTCCAGATATACATAGGCGGCGTGCCCAATTTCCAAGAAGGTCTGGTGGTGAATCAAAACTTTACTGGGTGCATCGAGAACATGTACTTGAACGCGACAAACGTCATCCAAGACCTCAAGTCGGGTTACGAGTTAGGGGAGCCGTTCAAATTCCAGAAGGTCAACACGCTTTATGCTTGCCCGGTGAGTTTGAGTATTTGTGTTTAAAAAATATTTATTAGTTAGCACATATTTTTATTTCATATTTTTTTATGTTACTAAGTGTACAGGATGGTTAGGACGCTCATCCAATGGGAAGTGATACGCCTGACCATGACAAGAGTGCTCTTGATTGAGGCTAACAAATACAACGAGACCAACAAACAGATCGTAAAGTCAAAATCATTGAAAATCATTGAATAAATGCTTTAGGTTAACAAAAAGCACTTTTGAATTCAAAAAATACCTACACTATACGTATTTTTTTTAATTTCTAATCCATATCATCATCATTACAACCTAGAACGTCCACTGCTGAACGAAGGCCTCCCCTAATGATTTCCACGCGGACCGATCCCTTGCAGTTGACATCCATCTGCTACCCACCACCTTAACCACGTCATCAGTCCACATGGTGAAACTTCAAATATAACACTTAATTTATTCCCACAGGAACCATTAATAGTACCGGTGACCTTCCTCAAAGAGGGCTCCTACGCTAAGTTACGTGGCTACAGTGGGGGGTCTACGCTCAACGTGTCATTAGAGTTCCGGACGTACGAGAATCATGGCCTACTGATTTATCACAAGTTCAAAACAGAAGGATATGTTAAGGTCAGTTTTCTAACCTGCTGTGGATATATTCGACGAACACAGGTTTTCTGTTATGTCTGAAAATTTAATACCAGATGAACCGGTGCTTGTATGTATAATATAAATTCTGTAGTATTGAAAAAAAACTTGAAACATATGAATATTTTTTTTTGGAAACCACCTTTCAAAGCCGTATAAAATAGGAAGTGAAATTTTATATGTTTTTTCCGCAGTTTTCAAGGTAGGAAGCTTAAAACCTATGGAAATACGTATAATATCATCTACAACAGCGTAAAATAATATTCTCTTTACGTAACTAGTAAAGGGGACTCGTGGTACCTTAAATTTCACGCGAGCTAAGATGCTGGCAAAAATTAGTTACTTAGAAACCATAACCGTTTGAACTACTTATAAAAACGTTTTAATACTGTTATAGATTTGTATATTGTTAGAAAGAAAGAAGTTTTCATTCTGTGACAGAATACAATAGTTATATTAAACATAAGAACTTAAGTCTAAAGACACTAAAGGCTCCACTCAGCATAAGCCATGGTGATGAAGACACCATGACGCTGGTCTTCTGTGGCTACCTTCATAGACAGACTACTACATACACGCACTTATAACACATATGTTAAGAGTTTTTTAAGGCATAAATCTTACTCATATAAGGCTTACATGTAAATATTTTAATAAACACAATATACCATTTTCGAAACGTATACTATAGCAGTGGTAAAACATACACAAATTAGGTATTTATAGTTGTTTTAGGGTTCCTTAGTTGGCAAAAATGGCAAAAACCGGAACCCTTATAGATTCGTCAAGTCTGTCTGTCCAGAGTGTGTCTGGGGTATCAATGTGTAGCTCTTGAAAAATATATCGAGGTTTCTAATATCATTTTATTATAAATTGAATAGTTTGCGCGAGAGACACTTTCAAAGTTGAAAAAAGTGACGAGTTTATTTAATTTACATGCTGTAAAAAGCCATATTGATCTTTATTAAATGCACAATGTATTTAAGATACTTAATTGGATAAGGATTAATACTGTATTGCTTAAAATCGCTTCGTAAATAAGCCATTATTTCTTGTACAAAGTAAAGAATAAAAAATGGTTATTGTGGGTTATTCCTAAGAGATAAACATTTACCATCACGGACTTTTTTGTAGACCTTTTTAAGTTGTACAATACTGTAGTACATTGTTTTGATCTATCTTGTAGGATTCAGTCAGCGTTTGCAATGTAAGCGCAAAAAATGTGTTTTTTTACGACCTCACATTAGAAACCTCAAAAAATTGTAGCCTATGTGTTATTCTGATGTATAAGCTATATTGTGGTAAAGTTTCATTCAAAACCATTCAGTAGTTTTTACGTGAAAGAGTAACAAACATCCATACATACATCTATACTTACAAACTTTCGCCTTTATAATAGTAGTAGGATAAACGGTGAACCACTATGTTTTCATATTAAACGTGTAGGCGGTGTCTAAGTAAATAAAAAAATATTTGATGTTACTTTCTGCTGTGGAACCCTTCACGGGCCATTCCGACTCGCGCTTGCACAATTTAAATGAACCAATACTTAATGTCCGAATTTTGCGTGTTGTTTAGGTGTTCCTAGAAGACGGTCGGGTAAAAGTGGAACTGGAAACGGCTGGAGCACCCCGTGTTAAGTTGGACAACGAACTAGGCGCGGTGAACGACGGACGCTGGCGAGCATTGGAGTTGTCGCTGGCGACTGATATATTGCGGCTGGCGTTGGAGCAAAGGCCTGTGATAGCGCGCAGGAAACTCAGATTCCTCACCGGGCCGGTGTATTATATTGCTGGTGAGTTAATTTGTTGAGGATGACCAGCAATCATCTTCAGACTTATTGAGGACAACCAACAATCATCATAATTGACAGACTTATTGAGGACAACCAACAATCATCACCAGCATCAGACTTATTGAGGACAACCAACAATCATCATCATCGTCAGAGTTTTAACTTGGTAGACTCGATAGCGTCGGTGGCTCAATGGTGTGGACTGTTGTACCGGGAGGGCTGAGGTTCTAAAACTCGCCACGTACCAATGTGTTTTTTTTTTAATTTTTTGAAATTATATGTACGTTATCCGACGCCCTTACGGTGAAGGAAAACCTGTGCTCGCCTGCGAAGAGTTTCAAAGGTTGTGCGTGAAGTCGTCCAACCCGCACTGGGCCCTCGTGTACGACTAAGGTCTAATCACCCTATACGGGTAGGCTCGTGCCCCTCGGTGGGGATGTTTAATGAGCTGATGATGCAGTATAAGATTTCAAACTGATAGAATAATGTTAACAGGTGGTAAAGCCCCTCCCCGTGGCTTCGTCGGTTGTATGCGTAAGATCGCAGTGGACGGTAATTACCGACTACCGACCGACTGGAAACGCGACGAGTACTGCTGCCCCAACGAGGTGGTGTTCGATGCCTGCCAGATGATCGACAGGTATGTATTGGTAACAAAGCCATACAAAAATATCTACTGACATTCACACAGCGTCATCTAGTCCCAAACTAAAAACCTGTAATAATGGTACGAAACAATGGATAAACATACTTAAATACTTATGCCAAAATAACATTTTTTAAATTTATTTTGTCTATCTGTCGGTCGGTTTGTGCCGGGTAATCTCTGAAACAGCTGGATGGATTTAGACGGAACTTTTTGGCAGGTAGCTGATAATAAAAATTTCTTTATTTGCCAGAATATAGTAACAAACAATGTGGTCTTAAATAAAATAAAATAAAATGTCCTGTCATATTCTGTCGTGAACATTACGGCGTGCAAATCAAATTCAGTAATACCTAATTTATAAATATTATTTCAGAATTTATAAAATGTATCAACAATTTAATTTTACTATTAGTTTGTATAAAATTAGTGTCAATCTAATAAAATATCAATCAAAAAGAAAATTAATTTACAATGTCAAAAAATAAAATTATAATAATTAAATACAACTATCAAATCAATCAATTATACATATGAAGAAATGTCCGCTGCTGAACATAGGCCTCTCCAATAGCATGCCATTGATTATGGGCAAACCCTCAAATGGTGACTTAACGAAGCGATTTTAGGTTATATTTTAATGCAGGATAATAATTTAGGTGTTTTCTATGTATAATATGTAGGTCATAAAAATATATATAAGTGTGTTTATCAGTCTTTTAGTACCCATTATACAGGCTTCTCGCTTAACTTGGGGCTAGATGGCGCTGTGTGAATGTCAGTGGATATTTACTTATTTAATTTATTTATATTGCGAAGAACAGATAGTCTTTAATATGTATTGTGTTGTCCTCAGATGCAACCCAAACCCCTGTGAACATGGCGGCCAGTGTACTCAAACGGCTGACGAGTTCGCGTGCGATTGCCACGGCACAGGATATGCTGGGGCGGTCTGTCATACTTGTGAGTATTTTTTTTATTCATGATGGGCTTGCTCTTGAGCACAGACTTAATGGAAGAGACGTGCTCTAAGATGGAGCGAGCTTGCCCAGGAAAAGCTTATTCACTCGTTTTTTGAATGTCACGGGGTTGTATGTGGCCGGAAACACAGACGCAGGCAAGTTATTCCATTCATTTGCAGTACGCATAATTAAATATCTATACTAATATTATAAAGCTGAAGAGTTTGTTTGTTTGTTTGAACGCGCTAATCTCAGGGACTACTGGTCCGATTTAAAAAAATCTTTCAGTGTTAGATAGCTCATTTATCGAGGAAGGCTATAGGCTATATATCATCACGCTACAAGCAATAGAAGCGGAGCAGCAATGAATAATGTTTCAAAATCCGGGGGGAAATTTTCTTACTTGGAGATTCCGCTGCGTACGCTGCGTAAACGGTTAAAGTTTCGCAAAAGTCATGTATTAGAGTATTGTTACCCTTTTAAAGGTCTACAAAAAAGTCCGCGACAGCATATGTCTATCTTTTAAGGTCAGCTCCCTATAACATATTTTTTGATAAAAATTTTTTCTAAAATAATGCATCATTTTGCGAAGCTATTTTCATAAATATGATATCAATCCTTATCCAAATAAATACTTTATTTATCACAAGTATTTCATTTTAAACAAAATTGCCCTTTACATCATTCAACTTAAATAAATATCTTATGAGATATCGCAGTTTTAACTCACCTATATAAACGAAGTAGCGGGTGAAAGAGAGCGTTAGGCCAAAGTAACTATTCCACGCGGACGAAGTCGCACGCAAAAGCTAGTATTATATATGAGTATATTGTATATTTAGATAAACAACAACTATATGCACATTCTCACTCAAAAAGTGTCCACGGCAAAATTTTGCCTATTGCGTCAGTTGGGCAAAATTTTGCCTATTGCGTCAGTTGGGCAAAATTTTGCCTATTGCGTCAGTTGGGCAAAATTTTGCCTATTGCGTCAGTTGGGCAAAATTTTGCCTAATGCGTCAGTTGGGCAAAATTTTGCCTATTGCGTCAGTTGGGCAAAATTTTGCCTATTGCGTCAGTTGGGCAAAATTTTGCCTATTGCGTCAGTTGGGCAAAATTTTGCCTATTGCGTCAGTTGGGCAAAATTTTGCCTATTGCGTCAGTTAGGCAAAATTTTCATTCATAAACACGTAGCTCGCTACATGTCATAGTGACATGTTAGTATGTTCGGTCCTTTGAATTTATACCCTTTTTATGATGCTATAAAGTCAAAATTATAATGTTTTACGTCATAAATATAACAATGAGACAACGTACTCGTATGTGTCAAGCGGCCAATAGTTTATTGTTTATCTAAGGTTGCTCCGTTTTGACGTGAAAGTCTGACAAACAGACACATACATACACATTCTCATTTATAAAATAAATATATTTGTTTCTGCAGCACTACACCCGCTGTCGTGCCAGGCGTACAAGAACGTGATGTCGGTGTCGCGCTCGGCGGACCTGCAGATTGACGTAGATGGCTCGGGACCACTGCCCGCATTCCCTGTCACATGCGAGTTCCTATGTAAGTACCATTAATTGTTATTAAAAGTACGACAAGAAGTTTTGTCCTATGTTATCATTAACTTCATCATCATCGCTCATAGTCCATACTTCTCAGTTTAAGGTGTATTCCGAACCGGTGGTAGCTTCATTTGACATTCATAAGTGCTTTCCTCGAGCCTAAACTGAATAAATGATATTTGAATTTAAAAATGCAGTGGCGTGCACAGAGATTATGAGTAGGATATGCAAAGTAAGTGACACTAATGCAAAAACAATAAATAATTTTCAATTTTGTCAAATTCAGTGCTGTTGATGACAGCCTATGGTTTCACATCTGTAGAGGAAAATGGGCGAATTAGTGCGAATCATTTATTACGTTGGCAATTTTCCGGGTTGTCTGGACGTACAAGGTATGCACTGCTTATTAGCATATATGGAGTGCACGCCACTGAGTCAATGATCTTAAACTGCTCAGCTTTTTCAGTGATTATAAAATGTCTGTACATTGAAATCATTGTTTAAAGGCTGTACTGTTGAGTTTTCTTGGGTGCTTCTTTCTCAACAGGCCAAAACACTGAAGCGCTTTTTTCCAAGTATCAAAATTAATTTTTGTGATTTACTTTGTTATTATAAGTATTTTTTTATTGTATTTTATGTATTCTTTTTGACGTCCATAAGTGCTTTTTGTAAGCCTAATCTGAATACTTCTAAGATAGTATTAAATGGCTTGAAAATCAGCCATTATTTGTCGTAAAAAGTAAATGACAAAAAAATATTGTGGCATATCCATAAGAGATAAAAACAAACACCATGGCGGATTAAATATACACCTTTTTTGCATATCTCATCAATGTGCACAATACTTAGTACATTATTTTGATAAATCTTAGAATTCAGCGTGCGTTTGCAATGTAAGCGGAAAAATTTACGACTTCATATTAAGAACGTATTTTCCACCCTCCGGTCGAAAGGCAACAGTCCACACCATTAATTGCTGAGGTATTAGGCGAAATAAACGCAATTGTATCGATGGCTGACATAGAAAGTATATTTGTCTTGGGTGATTTTATTGCTCACACAAATGAATTATTATTTTATAAGGAGCTCAGTAATTTTTGTTTCGATCAGTCTTGGGTTTGTGCCGACATGATTAAACTTGGCTTGCAACCTAACACTTACACATTTGTTAGTGAGGCCCATGGGTGCAAACGATGGCTTGACCATTGTGTTGTGTCAATATCAGCCGTGCAATCTGTTATAAATGTTAGTGTAGTAGAGGATGTTTTTGTATCTGACCATTTACCATTATTGGTTGAATGTAATTTAAATGTGATACGATCTAAGTTAGTGTTACAAAGCTTACCGCATAGTGCGGTCGTATGGGGTGAAAGGAGTGAGTCTCAAATAAATAAGTACCGTGATCTATGTAACAATGGGCTTCGAGACATAGATTTTCCCTTGGAATTCATAGAATGCAGTCGAGGTTCGTGTCATCTGATTGAGCATAGATTTGTAATAGATAGATTATATGATCGTATAGTGCAAATATTAAGTAACGCGTCTGTGGAGACAGGCACGAATCACACATGCAGGAGGGGTAGGAGAAGGCACCTTCGCGGCTGGAATAGGCACGTTCGTGAGGCACACGCGGAGGCCAGGCTTAAGTTTAAAGTTTGGGTATTATATAATAGACCGAGCTCTGGCTTTCATTATGAACAAATGATTAAAATACGTAAATTATTTAAATGTCAACTAAGATGGTGTAAGAATAATCAAGACCAATTAAAATGGATATCTTGGCGAATATAGGTCCACAAATAACTTTACCAAATTTTGGAAATCAACAGGACGTCTAGAGGATAGGCCTGGTCTTCCTCTTAGTGTTGGCGGAGTTAATGACTCAAAGGATATAGCCAACATGTTTAGTGACCATTTTAGGGTAAACTCGCCACTTGGCGTCTCAACCACTTCAAGTACCCTACGCCTACTTGTTCGGGAGATGAACGCCTGTACATTTTACTGCAAAACAAATTAGGCATTTAATAAATAAAATGACTGGCGGGAAATCTCCTGGTCATGATGGTCTAAGCGTCGAGCACCTAGACATGCTGGGGTACATCTGCCGAGGGTGCTTTCTCTTTTGTTTGCAATGTGCATAAGTCATTCTCATCTGCCACACGATCTGATGAAAACAATTGTAGTGCCCATTGTTAAGAACCGGACGGGAGATGTCTCAGACAAATGCAACTATCGCCCCATCTCACTAGCAACAACTATTGCGAAGGTACTGGACGGACTGCTTGACTCTTATTTGGAAAAATATGTAAATCTTCATGATGCTCAGTTCGGGTTTCGACCTGGACTATCTACTGAGAGTGCTATTGTAAGCGTCAAGCATGTCGTTCGCTATTATACGGATCGCAGGACGCCGGTGCACGCTTGTTTCCTAGATCTATCCAAGGCATTTGATCTTGTATCATATGATGTCCTTTGAGAAAGCTCGGCGACAGGGTGTACCGGAGGTGATCCTTAATGTATTTAAATATTGGTATGCAAAGCAAACCAATGTAGTGAAATGGGCTGGCTCGCTTTCAGAAGCTTATTCTATGGAGTGTGGGGTGAGACAGGGCGGATTGACGTCCCCTAAGCTTTTTAACATTTATATGAATGACCTCATCGTGGAGCTGAGTAGCATGCGTGTCGGATGTCGAATTGATGGAGCAAGCATTAATAATATCAGCTACGCTGACGACATGGTGCTGCTTAGCCCGACGATGAGGGGTATGGTCGACATGTTGAAAGTATGTGAAATGTATGCAACTAAGCAAGGACTTACATATAATGTAAATAAAACGAAGTGCATGATCTTTGAGACCGCTGGTAAACGTCCTGAAAGCCCTGGTAACATTACCCTAAATGGCTTGAGCATAGAATGCGTCACTCAATTTAAATACCTTGGGCATATCCTTACTAGCGACCTCAAGGATGATGCAGATATAGAGAGAGAGCGCAGAGCTTTGGCAGTTAGAGGCAACATGTTGACTCGCAGATTTCATCGCTGTACAGAACAGGTAAAGGTTACTCTTTTCAAAGCTTTCTGTCAAAATATGTACACGGGGAATCTGTGGGTCAGACATGCCAAAAGGTCGCTTGACACCCTCCGTGTCCAGTACAATAATATCTTCAGGATGCTGCTGGGACGGCCTCGACATTGTAGTGCGTCGGGAATGTTTGCGGACAAACAAACCGATGGTTTCCATGCGATTCTCCGCAAAAAAACAGTCTCCCTGATGAGGAGGGTCCGGGGCAGTAACAACAGCATCTTGATGACCCTGGGGGCAGATCACATCACCACTTTGGAGGTGTTTCATGCGAAGAGTGATCCCGGAACTCATCCGTTTCACTGATGTAGGCTTTTCATCTTAAAAGGAATTCCAATTAGACGATATAGTACTAACCATAGTTAAATAAGTCAATTTTGTAACTAACACTTACGGATGTTAATCTGAAATAAATGATCATTATTGAGCCACCGACGCTCTTTTTGTTATATACAGGCAGTCCTCGTACTTACGGCATGTTAGGTTCTCGAAATACGCGACGTAAATCGAAACGATGTAAGTCGAGACATATTATTTCATATGTTTACATGTAAAACTCAAGGGTAAGGATCCATACGGATTTGAAATTTTAAGAAAAACTGCATTTAATACAAAGGATAATTTATTATCAAAAGTAAGTTCTTAAATATATATTTTTTGGTATTTGTGTGTTATTAATTTTAATAATAATTTTAAAACTTTAATATGTAAACGAAATATGCAATGAGAAATATTAAATTAAACTTTTGGCTTAAAGAAACTATCAATTCTAGATTGCTTTGCTTCTTCTTGCTATCATACAGATCTTGGTAACACTGATAGGCTGCACAAATCTTGTAATTAACATTAAAACTTCTCTCAAAATTAGGATCATTTTCTTTAAAAAAAATTACGGCATGGACATTGACCTTGCAACATGTGAATTCTCCTATGCCGGAAATCGAAACAAATGACGTATGCTTGAGGAACAGTATCAAAACATTGTTCGACGTAACTTGAAACGATGTAAATAGAAACGGCGTAAGTTGAGGACTGCCTGTTCTATGTAGTGATAATTTGTATTTTTAAAAAAATTAGAATTAGACCTTAAGACGTCTTGTTATCTGTTGATTGTATGTGTATCAGCATTTACAATCTAGTTTCCGTTGTTCCCAGCGGACGGGCGGGTGGTGACGTCGGTGGGGCACGCGTCGGGCGGCGGGGCCGCGGTGGACGGGTACCAGGAGCCGGGCAGCTTCCGCCAGGACATCGTGTACGACGCCGCGCGGCCCCAGCTAGAGGCCTTGTTGAATAGGTCAAGGACTTGCTCTCAGCGGTTGGACTATATGTGTCGCCATCGAGACTGCTCAACTCGCCCAGTGAGTCATTTTTGGTGCATTTAATTTCAGGCGGACAGCGAGAATTGGGTATTTGACGCCACTAATCGTTGACGCACTTTTTTTGAACTGTCAAAAAGGAACGTTTCCAAATATTTTGTATGAGATCATTAAAATGTGACGTCATTGCTCACTATCATCAATTGACCTCATATTTATTGGCAGTGTATTTAAAAATACGATATTGCAAAAAAAAAAGTGATCAATGAAACGACATATATAATCAGGTGCGCTTTTATAAAAAAAAGGTTGGTATTTTATTGCGGATGGTGGAGAATACCGAATTGTTTCAAATCTAAGATATAAATATGAATAAATATAAACACCCACCGACATTCACACGACGCCATCGAGCCCCAAGTTAAAATCTTAGATTTTGTTAATATTTAGATTATAAGAAGTAATATATGATATGACTTACAGATGTACATATTTTACACGATGACCATATGGTGTAATGGTCGAGAAGTCGGCTGCTACACCAAGGGTTAGATCCCCGGGCATTATACACATTTGTGTGTATGAACATGTCTGTTTGATGTCATGTCTAGATGGCGTTGTGTGAATATCTGTGAATATTTATTATTATTATTAAGTGTCCGTTGTTTAGCATCCATCTTACAGGCTAATGCTTAGTTTGGGACAAGATGGCGCTGTGTGAATGTCTGTGGATATTTAATATTACGTGTCCGATGTTAAGTATCCATATTATAGGGTAATTCTTAGTTTGGGACTAGATGGCGCTGTGTGAATGTCTGTATGGATATTTATTTATTGTTATCATGTATTCGAAATCCTTAAGATTCGCGGGATAAATAGTGGTCCGTTCTTTTGGAAGGCATGTGTGGGGCCGAAGCCAACAGCACAGAGGCCCTTTTTCGAATGTTTAATCTTTGTATTTATCATTATAATGTGTTGCAGGCGAAGAAGGCACGTTCCACCCGTACGCGTGGTGGGTGTCCCGTACCGGACAACGCATGGACCACTGGGCCGGCGCCCCGGCCGGGAGTCGGATGTGTAAATGCGGAGTCCTGGGTTCATGTGTGGACCCGACCAAGTGGTGTAACTGCGATGCAGAGACTGCGCGGTTGCAGCCCGCTGGTGAGCTAAGACAAATATCAAAAAGTTTTCAATTTAGGTCCAAAAAGAACACAGAAGACACGCACTAAGTTAAAAGAAGAATAATACTGTGAATATGTCAGATTTTGTTGGTACTAGTAAGTCCTAAGTTCGATCCTGAGCATGACCCTGGTAAAGGAAATTTAAGACCCGTATTCTAGAACGAGACTCAAGGTTGATCTTTACTTAAATTGAGTAGGACGAGTAAGGGATAGCGCTCTATACGATAAATAGCACCATCTCTTTCTAACACAATTTAAGTAAAGATCAACTTTGAGTCTCATTCTAGAATATTCTATTTAAGTCACTCTTCCAAATAGTCCAATTGTGTTGTCTAAGTTGCTCGTTTAAAATCAATTTGTGGTACTTATCCCGACATTCCTATGACTGAGCCGTGACTTAAGTCCCGCATAAAAATACGAATATACTATGTATCTTTATAATTAGAACATAGTCCTCGACGTCAGTTAGATATATTGTATAAATATATTATTATTATTTTTGACGACCCATTTGGTGTTGCGGTTGAGAGGTCGGGTCAGTCAGGGTTCCGGGTTCGATCCCCGGGCAGTACAAACATTTGTGTGCATGAACATGTCTGTTTGTAATGGTCTGGGTGTTTTGTATGTATAATATGTATGTATTTATAAAAAAAATGTATATAAGTATATTTATCCGTTGTTTAGTACCCATTATACAAGCTTCACGCTTAACTTGGGACTAGATGGCGCTGTGTGAATGTCAGTGGATATTTATTTATTCATTTATTATTATTAAATATTGTATATACCAGCAAAGAATTGTATAGATAAAATAGAAAACCCTTTTTAATTCCCACAGAATTCCAATCTGACGGTGGGGATATAACGGATAAAGAGTTCCTGCCTGTAAAGCAACTGAGGTTCGGTGATACCGGCAGCCATCTTGACGAGAAAGAGGGACGGTACACCCTGGGACCGCTGATGTGTGAAGGAGATGGTAAGATACCCTATTCCTATTCAACCTATCGCAGTCCACTGCTGGACATAGGTCTCCCGCATTTTGCGCCAGATATCCCGGTCCTCCGCTTTCCTCATCCAGCCTCCACCAGCGACCTTTCGCAAGTCGTCGGTCCATCGGGCCGGAGGGCGTCCTACGCTACGCTTGCCGAGACGCGGTCTCCACTCCAGAACTCGTCTGCTCCAACGGCCATCGGTTCTACAACATACGTGACCAGCCCACTGCCACTTCAACTTGCTGTTCCGGCGGGCTATGTCGGTAACTTTAGTTCTCTTACGGATTAAATCATTTCTGATCTTATCCCTAAGAGAGACTCCAAGCATAGCTCGCTCCATTGCGCGTTGAATGACTTTGAACTTGTGAACCAATCCCGCAGTCAGTGTCCATGTCTCAGCTGCGTATGTAAGTACGGGTAGGACGCATTGGTAAGATACATATGCTTATAATTATTATTCCGCCTACTTGAGATCCTATAAAAATAATACGCATGAATCCGGATATGAGTTGCTTATTCAACCCTGCAGAACTTTGCATAGTAAATAAATAAATATCCACTGACATTCACACAGTGCCATCTAGCCCCAAGTTAAGTACTAAATGAAAAGCACGGGCATTTTACTATGTCACTATGACTTGTAGCGAGCGACGTGATTATGAATGGAAATTCTGCTCAACTGACGCGATGGGGGTCATTTTGCCGCGGTCACTATTTACGTGACCGTCGGTGGCTCAGTGGTGTGGACTGTCGCCTTTCTACCGGGAGGGCTGGGGTTCAAATCCCGACACGTACCAATGTATTTTCGAATTTTCGAAAATATATGTACGTTATCCGACGCTCTTACGGTGAAGGAAAACATCGTGAGGGAACCTTCATGCACGCCTGCGAAGAGATTCAAAGGTTGTGTGTGAAGTCGTCCAATCCGCACTGGGCCCGCGTGGACGACTAAGGCCTAATCTCCCTATACGGGTAGGCTCGTGCCCCTCGATGGGGACGTTTATGAGCTGATGATGACTATTTGAGTGGGATTTTGCATGTAGTTAGTTTATGAAAATGAAAAGTTTTTATTCAGTTTAGGTCCTTACAGAACCCTTATGAATGTCAAATGAAGTTACCGCTGGTTTAGGTTAGGCTGGTAGTTGTCCACTGAGAAGAACCCAGCAAGAAACTCAGGAGTTACTCTTTTAAAACAATATATGTTTAGTACAGAATCATTTGTAATCAAAATAATTATAGAAATCAAATCATATTCACAATTTTTATCATATTAAGTTATTGTTTATCTAAGCTTATATCACAAAAAATATTCAACTTTTATGTTCTTAGGTTTGAACAAGAATCAAATAATTATGTATGTCTGTTTGTTTGTTAGACTTATTCAGCGATGCAGTCACCTTCAGGGTAGCCGACGCCATTATTTCTCTGCCCACGTTCGACTTAGGCCACAGTGGCGACATCTATTTTGAATTTAAAACAACTCAAGAGAACGCCGTGCTGTTACATTCAAAGGTAAGATAATAAGGGTAAAAACATATGCGAATTAAAGTGATGTTCATCATCTTTATAATCTTCCAATGATGTCCCACTTCAGGGGACATGCCTTCCCTCGTAGCTTATTGGGACGATTGAGAATATGAAACAGTTTTTTGTAAAAATATTTGTTTATATAAAATTTTAAATAAGCGAAATTTAATCAGTAATATTGTTTTTTTAAAGTTATGTCAGCTATTAGCTTTGTAAATACGAGTAAAAGATATACATTACTTTTAAGTACCAACATTTATGTATAGAGAAATAAAAAATATTGAGTATCGTACACACTTACTTTGAACACAGCTGTAGTCGTAGCCGTTAATTTTAACATTAAAAGTATGAAGATTATTTTGCACAAACAAAAGCATTGACATTGTACACTGCAAAAAAAGACCGCGACAGCCTATGTTTATCTTTTAAGGTAGGATCACTATCAATTGTTGAAACTGATCTAAAATAAGAAGATATTTTTATAAATATATAATTAATCTTTATGCAAATAAATACGTTATTTCTCACGAGTATTTAATTTAAAACAAAATTGGCCTTTACAGCATTTTATTTAAAAGACATCCTACACTGTGCTAATAACGTTTTGTCCAAAGGGCCCCCAAGACTACATAAAGCTGTCCATCATCGGCGGAGACCAACTCCAGTTCCAATTCCAAGTGGGCGACACCCCGCTCGGGGTCTCGGTGGAGACCAGCAGTCGTTTGGCTGACAACAGATGGCATTCGGTGTCTATTGAGAGGAACAGGTTCGTGTAGATTGATTTGATAAAGGTCATTTAGTTTGGTTGTCTAACCCGCACTGGGCCCGCGTGGACGACTAAGGCCTGTACACTCTATACGAGTAGACTCGTGCCCCTCGGTGGGGACGTTTAATGAGCTGATGATGATGATGATGATTTAGTTTGATGGGTCAGTAACATAGATAAACTTAATGAGCTGATGATGATGATGATGATGATGATTTAGTTTGATGGGTCAGTAACATAGATAAACTTAATGAGCTGATGTGATGATGATGATTTAGTTTGATGGGTCAGTAACATAGATAAACTTAATGAGCTGATGATGATGATGATAATTTAGTTTGGTGGGTCAGTAACATAGATAAACTTAATGAGCTGATGATGATGATGATGATGATTTAGTTTGATGGGTCAGTAACATAGATAAACTTACTAGATGCACAATCACGAAGAAACGTCAATAAAAAATGCCCGAGCCGCACTACACATATGTATAGTTAAATTTTGACCTTGACGCTTCACCAAAAGGGTACAAAAGCACGAGCACACTAATGTCATTATGACATGTGAAACTTAATGAAAATTCTGCCCAACCGATGCGATGGGCACATGGACTTACCCTTGACACCACAGACATCCGAATATACAATTAGACTGGACAAGCCGCCAAGTTTATACGCAGGCCCAGTGTCGCAACTACTTTCCGGTTGTTACCTGTGAAAAGTTATAATATTTCTTGGTAAATTTACTGATTCATTGCGATGATGGCATGTTACAATTGCACAGGATGGCATTTTGGAAGAAAACGGTAATTTCTTATAATATTCGTGCGTCTTGACTCGTCATACAGAGCGTAAACTGGGAGCCAGTGTATGCTCGTTGAGCTTACATTTGTCGCACTTTAAACGCGGCTTGCCCCATCTCCTGTATTGGGAAATCTGTGCTTGACACTTTTTGAGTGAGATTGCACATCTTGTTAGTTTATTGTTTATCTATGGTCAGTAAAGTAAAACTACTATGACATGTCATTTCAGGACTAAAACTATGTAACTATTTCATCATCAGCCTATAACGGCCCACTCCAAGGCACAGGCCTTCCCGCACAGCATAGCCATGGGGAGATTGCGTCATAACCAGAGATCGGATAATCGGATGCATATTTACCTAAACTTATTTTTTGGCTAAGAAAATATGAAGACGGCTTCTTTTTTCGGAATTGTCTTTTTCAATGTCGGGATTCGAAAAATTCAGGGATTTTGAACTAATTGAAACTGATATCGATCTCCATTTAATTTTCGATACATTTCATAGTAGTTAAAATCTTAACGTTAGTAAATGTGCAGCTAAGTGCACGACAAGCTTTACTATGTTGTTCAAATATTGTTCTCAACGCAAATAATTACGGCTCCTCATTTAAAAACCTTTATTTGAGTGTGCATTCAATTATATTTATAATCAAAATGCTAAAGTTATTCATATCTGTTTTTTTTCATGCAAGTATGTACAGAGCGTCGGTGGCTCAGTGGTGTGGACTGTCGCCTTCCTACCGGGAGGGCTGAGGTTCAAATCCCGACACGTACCAATGTATTTTCGAATTGTCGAAAAATATATGTACGTTATCCGACGCTCTTACGGTGAAGGAAAACATCGTGAGGAAACCTTCATGCACGCCTGCGAAGAGATTCGAAGGTTGTGTGTGAAGTCGTCCAATCCGCACTGGGCCCGCGTGGACGACAAAGGCCTAATCACCCTATACGGGTAGGCTCGTGCCCCTCGGTGGGGACGTTTAATGAGCTGATGATGATGAAGTAATGTACATTCATCATCATCATCATGATGATGAATGTACATTACTTGCATGGAAAAAAAACAGATATGAATAACTTTAGCATTTTGATTTTGATGCAAGTAATGTACATACAAATCATATATTGTAATAGAAAACACTACAAGAACATTAAATGCATCAATTACGAAATCTTTACGATAAAGAAGTGCTTTCCATACTAAGGCGCCGGTCAACTTTAGGTAAATATGCATCCGATTATACGATCTATGATTATATGATATTTGGTGGAGATTTGTTACTATATTAAGGTTGTGGCTCTACGGCTTCACGTGCCCTCCGAAGCACGGTATCATCTTCTCGGAGATGATTCAGCCTGCAATGTCCTAACCAGGCTAGGGAAAAATATACAGTGACGTTTCCATGGGTTCAAACCTACATGGTCATGCATCGCATCTATCTACATGTATACAGCCGAACGCTGTACCCGGTAGACCACGGAGGCAGTCAGTAGACGTATAAAGCTGCTATAGCAACTTTGATTTATATAAATAATTGATGAATTTTATAAACAAATATATTGTAAACATTTACATACTTTTTTGAAAAGAGTTAATAGAAAGAAAGAAAGAAACTTAAATAACAACAGTCCGAACCAGTGGTAGAATCCAATTTGACATTCATGAGGTGTTCTTTATGGATCTCAATTGAATAAATGTTTTCATTAAACGTGGTCGCTCACTAAGGGCCTCTTGAATAGACTCAAGGTTGCTCAGCGTGCTATGGAGAGTGCTATGTAAGGTGTCTCCCTACCCGAAACAAGGATATCCGTACGAGAACTAGGGTGACCGACATAGCCCAGAGGATTAGCAAGTTGAAGTGGCAGTGGGCAGGGCACATAGTGCGTAGAACCGATGGCCGATGGGGCGGAAAGGTTCTCGAGTGGCGTCCACGTAACGGAAAGCGAAGCGTAGGCCGACCCCTAACCAGATGGACGGATGACCTGGGTAAGGTGGCGGGTAGCAGATGGATGTCAACTGCAAGGGATCGGCCCGCGTGGAAATCATTAGGGGAGGCCTTCGTTCAGCATTGGACATAATTAGGCTGTAATGATGATTATGATGATGTTTTGATTTTGATCAGCATTAACTTTACTCCTAATTCCAAGTTGGTGATATCCCGCTGAGCTCGACCTCTGAACGGGTGGACGAATGTATAAGGATCGGTCCGCGTGGGTGTCATTAGGGGAGGCCTTCGTTTAGCAGTGTTCTTAAGCTACAATGATATTGTTTTGGTGAGATTATTGGACGCCCAAAATTTCTCCCCCCTTTGATTTTTCTTTGTCCGTATCCCTTTTAAAGCTAGGCAACGTTGACGGTGTAACTTCGTAGGAGTAACGAGTTTTGGTGAGATTCAAATTCGGATTATTTATTTTGTATTTTGTGTATTGGTCTGGGTATTTTCTATGTATACTATCTATTTACAAAAAATAGATGAGTATGTTTATAGGGCTAGATGACGCTGTGAGTCAGTGGATATTTATTTCTATTTAAAATAGCAACGAGTTAGTTGCTTACTTTAAAAGGATAGATTAAAGAAACATGGAAACGTTGAAGTGCAGATTTTGGACCTTCCTTTGTGATTGAAAAGATAATGAAAAGGATATTTGACGACAATGGTCATATCTATATCTGTGAACAGGAAAGAGGCGCGTTTAGTAGTGGACGGCGCACTAAAGAACGAGATTCGAGCCCCGGCCGAGCCAGCCAGGGCTCTCCGACTGACGACAGCGCTAGTACTGGGCGCGGCGTTGGACCGGAGCGGGGGCTATGTTGGCTGTATACGAGCTTTACTACTTAACGGAAAACCGGAAAGGCTAGCTGCGAGGGCTAGACAAGGTTAGTTATACTAGTTAACACGGTGACACACTGTTTCAAATTCCTATGTTTGGAGAGTTGTAATAAAAAAGGAAAAGGTTGTAAAGTATATTTAAACCTTGTCAAATTGACAACAACAACATTTTAAATATGGAGCCGTTACTGAACCTTTGCAGGAATCACATTACTATCGCGATGTAACTTAGGATAGTGACATCTATTGAGAATACTAGGAACTAAAATTTACATGAAACCTAACATATTCGTGCTGACAGCTTATATATTTCTGTAAATTATTTGGAATATAATTTTCATATTTACAATATTACGTGTATAAAATAGGGATATTCATGAATTACAATAAATAATCATAAAACACACAAACAAATACAGACAGACTCCCTGGAAAGCAATTAAATATAATCAGCTCAATAAAGGGCCCCACCGAGGGGCACGAGCGTCCCCGCGGCGGGGGCAGTCGGCCCCGGTCGTCCCCGCGGCGGGGGCAGTCGGCCCCGGTCGTCCCGCGCGGGGGTCGGCCCCGGTCGTCCCCGCGGCGGGGCAGTCGGCCCCGGTCGTCCCCGCGGCGGGGGCAGTCGGCCCCGGTCGTCCGCGGCGGGGCAGTCGGCCCCGGTCGTCCCCGCGGCGGGGGCAGTCGGCCCCGGTCGTCCCCGCGGCGGGGGCAGTCGGCCCCGGTCGTCCCCGCGGCGGGGGCAGTCGGCCCCGGTCGTCCCCGCGGCGGGGGCAGTCGGCCCCGGTCGTCCCCGCGGCGGGGCAGTCGCCCCGGTCGTCCCCGCGCGGGGCAGTCGGCCCCGGTCGTCCCGCGCGGGGCAGTCGGCCCCGGTCGTCCCCGCGGGGGGCAGTCGGCCCCGGTCGTCCCCGCGGCGGGGCAGTCGGCCCCGGTCGTCCCCGCGCGGGG
Organism: Leucinodes orbonalis; assembly: GCA_019425675.1. Taxonomy (NCBI): domain Eukaryota; kingdom Metazoa; phylum Arthropoda; class Insecta; order Lepidoptera; family Crambidae; genus Leucinodes; species Leucinodes orbonalis. The sequence goes on along the minus strand of PQWD01001812.1, from coordinate 267,273 downwards.
CAGTCGGCCCGGTCGTCCCCGCGGCGGGGCAGTCGGCCCCGGTCGTCCCCGCGGCGGGGGCAGTCGGCCCGGTCGTCCGCGGCGGGGGCAGTCGGCCCCGGTCGTCCCGCGGCGGGGGCAGTCGGCCCCGGTCGTCCCCGCGGCGGGGGCAGTCGGCCCCGGTCGTCCCCGCGGCGGGGGCAGTCGGCCCCGGTCGTCCCCGCGGCGGGGGCAGTCGGCCCCGGCCGCATTATAGCTAATTTTGTTTATAGTTTCAATGGTGTAATGTTTACCAGGTCTGTACGGAGTATCGGAAGGCTGTGTGGGCAAGTGCCTGTCGTCGCCGTGTCTCAACAACGGAACTTGTCTCGAGGGATACGACTCATATTCGTGTGATTGCCGATGGACTGCATTTAAGGGGCCTATATGCGCTGACGGTTGGTATCACTACCTAATATAAAACAAAGTCGCTTCTTCTGTCCATATATCCCTATGTATGCTTAAACCTTTAAAACTCCGGATTTTGATGCGGTTTTTTAATAGATAGAGTGGTTGAAGAGGAAAGTTTATATGTGTAATAGCACCCATTGAATAGAGGGGAAATACTGTTATTTTTGAGGTTTGAGGCGGCGGGAGCGTGTTATCAGCATTGCACCTGTGCGAAGCCGGGGCGGGACGCTAGTATGCTTACATTCAGACGACCCATTTGGTCTAATGCTGATATACATAGCGCCATCCACCCCAAGTTAAGCGTGAAGTTTGTAGTATGTGTACTAAACAACGTATAAACATACCTTTATACTTTTTTTTGTAAATACATACATATTATACATAGAAAACACCCAGACCAATACAAACAGACATGTTCATGCACACAAATATTTGTACTGCCCTAGGATGTATTTACAAAAAAATGTATAAGTATGTTTATCAGTTGTTTAGTACCCGTAATACAAGCTTGACGCTCATCTTGGGGCTAGATGGCGCTGAGTGAATGACAGGTAGATAGTTCGGTAGTTTCCACCATCCGCAATAAAATACCAAACCTTATTTTTATAAAAGTACACCTTATTTTATATTTTGTTCCATTGATCACTTTTGTTTATTTGCAAAATTGTATTTTTATTACACTGAAACCAATAAATACTAGGTCAATTGATGTTTGTGAGCTATGACGTCACGTTTCAATAATCTCATACAAAATATATGGAAACGTTCTTTTTTGACAGTTCATAAAAAGTGCGTCAACGATTAGTGGTGTCAAGTACCCAATTATTTATTTGTTTTCTTACAGAAATCGGCGTCAACCTCCGACCAAACTCGATAGTAAAGTACGACTTTCTGGGCTCGTGGCGATCGACCATCGCCGAGAAGATCCGCGTCGGCTTCACCACCACCAATCCTAAAGGATTCTTATTAGGGTTTTACTCGAACATATCCGGCGAGTACCTTACGCTGATGGTGTCAAACTCTGGTGAGTTACAGAATTTGTTTAGCTAGTGTTTAGATAAACAAATACATTTTATATAATAACAATAATAAATTTATTTTTAATGAATACGGATCATGTATTATAATATTATCAACTTACATTAATAAATTACACAAATTGATAATTTACATTCAATCGTAATTAAAAAATATACAGAACAATGCCAAAAAATTAAAATACATAGAATTATTAAATTTGTGCACGAGAATTGGTTTTTATTGCTCACTCTAAAAATAAATATCATACAGTAATCCAGGAAAACTCAAATTTAGCTTTATCGCTTAGAGCAATCTTTTGCAAACAGCCTCACAAATATAGAATATTAACACGGTGAAGCTGTAAAGGTCATCTGCGGCAAACAGCAGTAGTTCGAAAAAAAAAGAATATAAACAAGAAACTGCAAAAATAAATAAATAATAATAATTCATAAGGTAATTTTAATACACAGGTCATTTGCGTGTGGTGTTCGACTTTGGTTTCGAGCGTCAAGAGATAATATTCCAAGGGAAACACTTCGGCCTCGGCCAGTACCACGACGTGCGTCTGTCAAGAAAGAATAGCGGAGCCACCATGGTTTTACAGGTGTGCAAGTTAGATATCGCCGAATTAACTCTGTATTAACTCGTATTTATTAATGTATATTTCATCGTCATCATCATTAGCTCATTATACGTCCACATCATGGACACGAGCCTACTCGTATAGGGTGTATAGGCCTTAGTCCACGCGGGCCCAGTGCAGATAGGCCGACTTAACACACAACCTTGGAATATATTCGTAAACGTGCGCAGGTTTCCTCACGATGTTTTCCTTCACCGTAAGAGCGCCGGATAACGTATATCATTTCGGAAATTCGAAAATACATTGGTACGTGGCGGGATTTTAACATGCACCGTCCAGATCGGAAAGCAACAGTCTACACCAATGAGACATCGACGCTCTATCGACAATTTAAGTTCATTTAAAAAGAAGGTTCACATTTGTAAGTACCTAACCAAATGCCAATAAACTGCCTCTATGGTTTACGGTGTACAGAAACGTCACTGAGATTTTCCTAGTTTGGTTAGAATATTGCATGGTGAATGACCTGATTGTCCGAAAAGAAAGATGATTACGTGGTTCGTTTGTCACGTTAAGCCGTCGGTCCCGGCTACAACCTAAGGATGGTGGTCGTTAACACTAACCCGCATTGGGCCCGCAAGGTGGGTAAAGGCCAAATCTCCCCATAGCTATGCTGTGCGAGTAGGAGCCTATCTTGCAATTCGAAGCTATAGGCGGGTTGATTGAAATATGTAATGTACATAATTCTTTCGAGACCCGACAGAATTGCTTGTCTTTAACGCCCATTAATCTGCATTGGACCCTAGTGGTGGGTTACGGCCCAATCCATGTCTATCTGTCCCATAGCCATACTATTGTAGAAAAGCCTGTGCCCTCCATTGGGACGTTATAGAACGACGATGAATGTAAATCTTCAATTCTATCCTCCAGGTGGACAACTACGAGACGCAAGAATACAACTTCAACATAAAAGACTCGGCAGATGCTCAGTTCAATAATATCCAATATATGTATATAGGAAGAAACGAGTCTATGAACGAAGGCTTCGTGGGGTGTGTGAGTCGTGTGGAGTTTGACGATATATATCCGTTGAAGCTGTTGTTCCAGCAAGATCCGCCGCCTAATGTTAGGAGTTTGGGAGGTGAGTGAATATCATTGATATTTAAAAATTTACATCCGTATAATGTTAAGGTATTTAATGTGTGGAAATAGCGCAAAAGCATTAAGGACAACGCATCGTGTAATTTTCTTTCATGCCTTTTATGAACAATGAACTAATGCACAATCACGAAGAATTATCCACCAAAAAATGTCCGAGCAGCTTGACACATACATTGAAACGTGGCATTTTTATGACGTAAAATTATTCGCTAAAATTTTGACCATAAAACGGTACGAAATCAAAAGCACGAGCATACTACAATGTCACTATGACATGTAGCGAGCGACGTGATTATGAATGACAATTTTACGGATGGGAGTTATTTTTCCGCGGACACTTTGAGTGAGACTGTGCAGCTAGTTAGTTTATTGTTTATCTAAGATTGCTCTATCATCATCATCATCATCATCAGCTCATTAAACGTCCCCACCGAGGGGCACGAGCCTACCCGTATAGGGTGATTAGGCCTTAGTCGTCCACGCGGGCCCAGTGCGGATTGGACGACTTCACACACAACCTTCGAATCTCTTCGCAGGCGTGCATGAAGGTTTCCTCACGATGTTTTCCTTCACCGTAAGAGCGTCGGATAATATAGATTGCTCTATATTATTTTGTAATGTTATCCTGAACTTTATATCTCAAATTTCAGCCATATTTCCTTTAGACCTTCCCTTTTATGTTTATGTTTTAAGATATTTATTTCTCAAAAGATTACAGTAATCACTTACAGAGAAAATACAAATTATCTTCATGCAATAAAATAGCGTAACACAAGACGCGAGAGCACAAAAACTACCCGCCAATCGTAAACATTACTAGGTATTTTTTTTTTTTTACACAGCGCTATCTAGCCCAAGTTAAGCGTGAAGCCTGTATTATGGGTACTAAACGACGGATAAATATACTCAAATACATTTTTTTTCGTAAATACATACATATCATACATAGAAAACACCCAGACCATTACAAACAGACATGTTCATGCACAAAAAATGTTTGTACTGCCCGGGGATCGAACCAACAACACCAAATGGGTCGTCAAGGTATTATCACTGTTTATCCCGCAAATTCCCTTCAATCACTCAGCATACATGAGTATACTGGCTGATTGAATGTTGATGGGTTATCCCTCGCGTCACTTGTCCGTACAATTCAAAACTACCCTTTCCAAATCAAGCTTGTTCAACTCACCTATCATACATTGTCAGGTGGTGTCCTCCACGAGGACTTCTGTGGTGTGGAGCCGGTCACCCATCCGCCCGAAGCGCCCGAGACCAGACCACCTCCGGATCCAAGTCTACAAGATCATTTGGACTACCACAAAACGGACGAGGCTATATTAGCCAGTGAGTATACACTATTGACGGTTGAAGAAATACGAATTATCGAAATACCACCGAGATTCACACAGCACAATTTAGCCCAAATTTAAGCAAGGAGTTTGTGCCATTGCACAAACGTATATTAGGTACTTGTCAGTGCCTTATTTTACTTTATTACTACTGTTATTTTGTGAAATTTGATTGTATTTGGAAATTTGGTGCACCGAACGAACATTTCTCTTTCTCTCTTTCAAAAGTTCCCATTGGTACTTGTAAATCAATACAAACAGACATATTTATGCACGCAGATCAATTTAAAAACATAATAGAACTTCCACTTACAAGCTTTGTAAATAAAACAAAATAAAATTGTAAAGAAATTTATGAAATATCAGCTAATTATGCTAGTGAAAAGATTTCAAAACGATCATTAGGACCTGAAAAGTTGATTCAGCGAATAATTTCCTATGATTATATATCAATAATTTATTGTTTTTTATTCGCAGCTGTATTGGTGTTCATTTTCATTCTGCTGGTCATCGTGGCAGTGGTGCTAGTCCGTGCCCTGTCGCGCCATAAGGGAGAATACCTTACACAGGTGCGTTGTTTTGAACGTACTTTATTTATTTTATTACATAATGAAAATTGCTACTTCAATATCAACCATTTCGAACCAAAAATTAATTAAACTACAAAATTTAATTAATTCAGGGAGCAATGGGGTGAATTACTCTCTCTCTCTTTCTGAGGTAAAATAAAAAATAATGTAATTTGCAAGGTAATTAAAGTGACCAACAATCCTGGCTCCAGGCTCTGGGTATCTTTTTGAGGTAAAATAAAAAAAGAATTTTATTTCCAAGGTTTGTAGACTAAAGTTTCGCAAGACCAATGTTCGTTGGAGCAGACCACTTCGGGAGTGGAGACCACGTCTTGGCAAGCGTACCGTAGGACGCCCGGACTATGGGATCGACTACTCGCGAAAGGCGGTGGAAGCTATATGAGAAGAGCAGAGGACCGGGATATCTGGTGCAAAATAAATGAATAACCATTTACTGTCATACACACAACGCCAACTAGTCCTAAACAAAACATTTAGTCTAAAAATAGACACGTATTTTTTGTAAATACTTAAATATTATACATAGAAAACACCCAGACCAATACAAACAGACATGTTCATGCACACAATGGTTACTCTGCCTAGGGAACCCTTGGTGTAGTGTACACCAAATGGGGCATAGGTTTCCCCCACTGGTCTAGCTATCATTAATCTATAATAAATGTATGTCTGTTCGTGAAGGAAGAGCGAGGCGCCGACGGAGCCCCGGACCCGGATTCCGCGGCGTTAGCGGCCGCCACCGGACCGAGGGTCACCAAGCGCAGGGAGTTCTTCATATAGACGGGGATATATAGTTTGCTTCAACATCCATCGCTGCTGCCATATGGAATAACGAGTTCACCATACACTTAGCCTACGCAATGTACTTGTACCAACTATTGTTCTACCGCAAAATATATTATAAAGACTATTTTATACAGTAAAGGTCGCACCCGATAGTCAATAAGCGAAGAGAGTTCTTCATATAAACGGAGACACAAAGTGGTTCCACATTCATTGCTGCTGCCATATGGAATAACAGGTTTACCATACACTAAGCCTACGCAATGTACAACATGCAGATTGTCTTCAAGGAAAACCTTAGCCAGGGTTGACATTTTATATAGGCGAGGCCACACCTCGTTTTTCAATATCCATCGCTGCTGCCATATAACGAGTTCGCCATACATTTAGCGATTCAAACGAAAACTAAGGCTAGTTTCTAGTTTACATGACCTCAATAAGTAGTAAACTCTTGTACTCTCATGGCGGCTTCTGATATACAAGACAAAAACTCCCGAAACATTTCGCTTAAACATTGTGCTTTTTAAATCAAATCTAGATTTTTATAGGCTTTTATAGGCCTCATTGAATAGAATTAAACGAAATCACAAAAGACAAAATTAACCATAACGACACGAAACGAAATTCAGAAGCCAGTGTTTCTAAATATTTTTATAGAACAGCGTTCACATAAGTGCCCAAAGGTTGTGTGATTTATGAATCTCGATGGGAAACTAAAATTTACAAAAATATGACAATATTTTTGTAAGAACTTTCTCACGTCTGGTTAAACAAGTTTGTTTTTAATTTTACCAATTGCCATATCATTTATAATGAAACACAATTTAATATTCTTCCACTATATAATAGCTATTTAATCTAATTTCATAGTATGCACTATCTACATAAGATTGCATCTCATAAATATGTTGCCATTTCAATTAATTGACTCATAAGTACTCATAAAAATTAATGACGTAACAAAACACTTAATCTTGACAAGCAACTTTGTAGCTTATACACAATGTAATAGAATTCACAATTGATTGGTTTAGTATAATTTTATATGGTTTAAAAAAATGGTCTTGCTCACACTTTTTAAAGTATTTACTCTCCCGGCAAGTGCCATTTGGCTACTCTTCATGTATTCTTAATGCTTTTTATATAGGACTCTTTCTTACTACTAATTGTCCACATGTATGTTTATTTTCAAACCTTTCATATGAAGTTTCGATCTCTGACGAATTTTACCTTATTTTAAAGGTAAATAAATATCTGCAGATGATCATTTAAAAAGCGAACTTTATGAATTGAATGTAATACAAGATCAAATTATTTGGTCATATATTTGGACAAATTTGTAGACATTTTAGTTAATCATGAAACATTTAAATAGAGCTAATTAAAATTTCAGTATATTCTTATAAACGTCAAAAATAATGTTAATATAACATTAGCTGCCTTCGGAAACATTGTCAGGAAACCTGCGCACCATTTATTCCCAATTGGTCGGATTCCCAAATGGACGGATTCTCACTTTGCCGGAATACAGTTAATAAGAAAAACAGTTATAAAAAAATATTTTCATTTATTTAATAAAAATACAATAGAACAAAATTAATCTAAAATGCACAACCGGTTTAAAAATATTATTGTGCAATCTCATATAATTCGTCCAATTTGTTCATCCTTTTGGACGTCACTTAGCGACTATTTTTATTGAACAATGTAATGGCATACGCTTTTATCTCGCGTCATACAATGCTGCTTCCGTTTCGAAAAACATCTTTCGAAAAACTGCATATGTATTAATTTTACTCTATGAAGATTGTATGCCTACAGGAAAATGCTTTAGGATAAGTATTTAATGTGTTAACTGTATTAAAAAAATACAGTAAACGAAATTTAAATGTTTACGCTAGAATTTGTCTATATGACTGTACTGAATCCGTCGAAATGGGAATTCCGTCCATTTGGGAATCCGACCAAGTGGGAATAAATGCTGCGCACGATATACTTTCAACAATATTAATTAATTCTACATGAATGTTTCTTTATAACGAGTGCACAGACGAAGAGCACTGTCATATAAAATATCGACAAATTACAAATTAGTATGTAGATAATTAGGTTTTATTGTTTGTATGCATATTATGACATCGTAGAATCTCTTGTTCTTATTATTTTCATGTAGACTGCTAATTTTAAGACAGTATATGTGTGAGTTTTTTTAAATTTTGTTTTCTCCGTCCAAAATATTTAGTTATTTCGTACTAAATGATGTGATCATTTTTATTTTACTAACACATTTGTATGTATCGTAATATATTTTAATTAGTAATTAATGATATAACATTTAGTAATTAGACATTTTATTGTGATTAGGTTTTATTGTTTTGTGGTCGAATTTGTTTTGTGACAATTATTGAATCGTTATTTGATAAAACCCACTTATCCAATAGAAATTATGGCTTCGCAGGTTTTCTAAGTCTTCTAGTAGAATACTTAGGTAGGGTAACGGCACTAGTAGTCGGCCCCGCACCAGTACTCAGCCTTTTCCCGTTTAAAACCAATAGAAATAGCGCTCTAATAGAAACTAACCAATCAAATTATTTTTAATTGATTCTGTGACTTCTCATTGGTCGATTCAATTCCAATCATATTAGCTAAGTGGCTGCAAAACGATACTCTAAGGCTGAGTACTGGTGCGGGGCCGACTACTAGTGCCGTTACCCTATGTCTTTAGCATTAGCGACGCTTAAATCTAAATTAAATGTTCAACCGGGGCTTAAGTACGACAAACAAATAATTATCTGTTGTTTTTACCTTTAAAAATCCGACCGATTTAGATATTAAGGTTTACTAACCTGTTTGATAGTAGATTCAAAGATTGTCACCAAGCAAATGTTCTGTTTTTAACTTTGTGTAAAATTAATTATAGCACATAGTGGTAAAAACATCTCACAACTTAAAATAAATCCAAGTATGTGCCAGAATTATAAAAATAGAAGGTACCTGATAGATATTTCTCGTAGTCTTCACAAGAGGACGAAATTTAAATTTATCTTTTACTTTTCTTAATACATACTTAAGGTTTAACTGGACTAAACATAATATATTGGCATTAATGTAGTTAAAAAGCGTTTATTATTATTACGTTTTAACACACAATTTTCGTCAAGCTGTTTAAAATACATAGCGTATATTTTGTGTAGTCAAGTTATGCCTATGATTTTCACAAATATGACCCTTATGTTATATCGCAGCTTTCATATTATAGGGGCACATCTCAAAAATAAGCGTTTTTCTCAAAAAGTCGCGAAAACTAAGTTTGTGCCTTTTTCACACTTCGGAGTAAAGTGTGTTGTTTTAGTAATTCATAACTAATGGACATACTCTTGTAATATTCTAATATTTTGCAATTAATGTTTTCATTTATTTATGACCGATTTTGTGACAACAGAAGGGCTCAAGAACCTGCAGACGCGTTTTCCCAACAATCATGTTTTTTCGAATTGTGCCACTATAATTTCAAAGCTGCGATATATGCCAGCCATATTATGGGAAAATCTTTTTTCCAATAATTTGACTGGCATATTGTGTTAAATAATAAGTTGTATGAGATGTTTGTGCACTAAATTAGTATCGTGCCCCGAGACGTGTAAGGTCCCGTGCCTTATCCGTGGTCGGCTTAGGGTCTAACGGACACGTAGTGTGTTGATAGTAGAGTTTTTATTTTACTACTTTGAAATCACGAATAAATTTTCCATAAATAAATTTGGTGTTTTTTGTTAAACCTACCAACCATACTATATTATTTATTTTATTTATAGATTTTTGTAATGATATGCTGAGTTGATGATGTTGACTGGATGGGGTTATAAGAGGATCTAAGATAACGAACAATTACTTGGTTCTGCGATAGGTCCAAGAATAAATACAAAAAAATCGACCAATTACGAGTCGGTCGCGCCCATGAAGGGTTCCGTAGCAACTAAATAAAAAAAATGGGTCTCACTTAATATGTGTATTTAGGGATACACATTTGGATACCAAACTACGGGAGATTTCGCGGGAGGCCTCAGACGTGAACTGTACTTTCCAAATGCTGAATATTGTTTGAATGATGACATCCAGTACCTATTGTGTTTTGACCTAAAAAAAAAACTTGCATCAGTTTAGACGTATGAGGGTCCTAAGCACCTGCACTTAACCCGTTTGCGAAACGCTGACTGCTCTCGACACGTGTGGCGGTAATGCGCGAGGGATGTCCCGAGGTCATCGATATCGATATATCCTGTAATATGGTGGTATTTATACTCTGTCGAAACCTTTTTTGACAGTTTGAGAAATTTCGTAAAAAGTGACACTCGCACTTTAATCTATTCGATTTCAAATATAACATAAAGAAAATGGTTGAACAAAGTAAAATAATGAATTTTATTAGTAGTTAATGTTTTTTCTTATGTCATAAATGAACGGGACGGTCAGTTCGCTCACCTGGCGGGAAGTGTTACCTGACCACGACATAAGCAGTATTGAAGGAAATTATAAAAGTAGATAGTCATATTATTTTCCGTTAACACTGCCGCTGCCCTGCTCATCACCCGAGAAGACAGATTTTAGGTCTCATACCCGGTAATTTTATTAGTTACAGTGCCCTCACCCCGAAACAGAAGTGCCAAACACCCCTATTCTACGGTACGTTTTCTGGCACTGTGGTGGTAATACCTAGAAACATTCATTAACTATCATATTTGACTCGCGATTTATAATAAACACTCGCCTTAAATCAAAGAGCATATATAGGTAGTAGGTCTTCGTGCATACATTTTCAGCAGCTATTCGATTATTTTTGTTAAATATAAATGTTATTTTTAACGATAAATGGGTGCAACACTAACCGTCTACGGCGAGTGGCCGGTTGACCTGAAATGTCGATACATCGACAATCGAGCACGCGCCGCCACTCAGCCACCTTTTAGCGCCGATTGCGCTAAAAATGGCTAGTTTACTAGGTCACTGGGATACATACTCTGGTTACCTTTAGGGTTTATGAGGGGAAAGGAAAAACTACTTATAGTCATATTATTAAGTAGTATATTTAAACTTAGTCTTATGTACTTTAGATTCGCTCTTAAATATTTATCCGTCCATAAAATCACACATAACATGTCTCATAGTACCCATAGGTACTACGCTATATCCTTATTTACAAGTTGGGAATGCATTTGTTGATTTTTCCGAGGTACACAGCAGTTCGTTTGCTTACCTCTGAAATAAAGATACAAGAATGGCAAGTAAAACAAACGACAAAATAAAAGTTGACAGCTAATCCCCTCACCTGGCCCGCTGTCAAAGAGCCCTTTGGTAAACAAGTCCTTAGGGAGCGTTCACAACCTTACCCTTTCTCAAGATATGTTACCGCTTTGGGATGTGTAAAGAAAATGAGCAGGTGCTTACATAAATGCTTTTGTAAACATCGCCTGATTTCTTCACGCTTGAAAAGTTTTGGGGTTTTTCATTACCTATTTTTGTAGAAATCAACAAAGTTTGCTACAGCTTCTATTTTCGTTTGCTTTCAATATGTTCTTCGATATACGCAGTACCATCTAGGCATACCGCTCAATGGATTAACAGGTGAAAACTAGCGATAAACAATAAAAGGGCCGTCTTTAATCTATTGGGGCCCTGGGCGTATGAGAATAATGGGGCCCCTATGAATTGGAAAGATGGGGGGAGGGGGCTCAAGAAATCTTATGTGTACTTTCATGGGAGCGAGGCTCAAAAAAGACAATAATAATCCTTAAGTAATTAATGAATGGGCCCTTGTATTTGATCTAAGGGGGCCCTTTTGGTCGCTGGGCCCTGGGCATTTGCCCAAAGTGCCCAGTGGAGAAGAGGGGCTTGGTTTTCCCTCGACAGCACATGAGCGGCTAAGCTAAGCGACGTTGGTACTTTTGACAACATTAAATTTTGTTCACAGGCATTTCCGCATAGCATAGCTAAAGGGAGATTAGGCAGTAACCCACCACGCAGGCCCAGTGGTAGATGGTAACGACTACCATCCTAAGATTGTAGCCGAAGGCTTAATGTGCTCTTCGAAGCACAGAATAATCTGTAACAGGTCACAGGACAGACAGACACGGTCAATTAGCAATGTTGTTACCAAACTGGGAGAAATCTTTGTTTCTATCAATTTGCGGTCCTCCGCGGGCTTCGAACCCACGATCCTCGGGTTAAATAGAGATCTGAACTTACCGCTGAAACCAATAAACCACCAAGGTATTTACTATCTATTCCCTTATCTGTTTTAAGACGTCTGACAATAGGCTGTCTCGATTCACTACGATTGAGAGAATAAACATCGAATCAAGCGCTTTAAAATTCTGAACATTTTGCAATTAGTCCAATATGAAATCAATTATTGACAGGCGTGAGCTGCCAAAAGTAAAATTAATGGTAAGACAAAGTACCTATAGGTAGTTTCAAAGAAATAATACACAGCAGTGCACAACGAATATCTTTTTAATCAACAAGATTTCTAAAGCTCTAACTTAAAAAAGGGCCATACCAAAGGGTTCTAAGTAGCCGAAACACAATATCTGATAATTTAAACATCGGTTACACCTACCCCTGAAAAGTGATACCATACAATCTTGAGTTCACCGACGCGGTCCTGTTGCCCTTGCCCTGTAATTTGCCTGATTACAGGCTTCCCTACCACGTATAACTCACCACCATTGATACCTAGAAATAATAAAAGGGTTATTGTTAATTACATAGGTACGCAGGTATTCATTATAGCTTTGAAGTTATCGTGAATAGCGTAATTAGATTTGTTTAGTTTATGAATTTGATCAAATAGATGTAATGGTATGTTTTGACATAATGTTGGGTAAAATGGCAATTAGTTACGATACATTATTATAGGAATATCTTTATACTTACTAGATAGTGTTAGACTCGGTACTAAGTTGGCTAGGTAAGTGTCACCGCAGTGCCCGATATCTTACCATGAAATAGGTTTAGGATAGTGGCGTAGCGAGGATTTACCAAGATGTAGGGGAAATGCCTTAGCGTTGCAAGAAGTTATACATAAGAAGTATACCATTATAATATTATTCATCCACTGACATTCACACAGCGCCATCAAGCCTCAAGCATAGCGTAAACTTGTAGTACGGGTATTAAACAATATATAATACTTATAGGTTTTTTGTAAATACATAGAAACATCCAGACCAATACAAACAGACATGTTCATGCACACAAAATGTTTGTACTGCCCGGGATCGAACCAGGAACCCTTAGTGTAGCAGCCGACGTTCAACCAAACCTAATGGGTCGTTATCATCATCCAGTAAAATTTTAACAAATACAAAATAGAACCTTTGAGTTCATAGTTGTTTTAATTTCGATGGGGACCACTTTGGAAACAGAAAATGTAGAGAGTTTTTGTAGGTCTAAATTCTTTGTGCATTATTTTTCTCAAGTGTGTGCGGCGCTAGGCCACGGGCGTTGGGCGGCGTTGCCCACGCCTAGCTACGCCACAGGTTACGGACTTCTGTGCTGTGAGATGAGAGAGAAGGAAGCCCTTTATGTTACAAACAAAACAAATACATTTACAGAAAAATAGTAAATAGATGAAGTCGGCCAATTTGGGCAATTAAGGCCTATACACCCTATTCGGGAAGGCTCGTGCCCCTCAGCGGGGACGTTTTATGAACCTGATGATAATGAGTAAAAATTTAAGTATTAAATATCTGAAAAAAAAACTTTAAAAACTAAGTACTTGCACATGGCAAATTTTTATTTTTGGTAGGAAAATATAAACTCCGTGTTCACTCAACGCAACTCGATCGTCAATTTGTGTGAATTTTCAACGAAAACGTCAAACTCAAAGCAGATTACACAGTCCGGCGGAACTTCTGCCGCGTAATTACCAACTTTTCAAATCCTCTTTGCTGCTAAAATTAGTCTCGAATTAAAATTCGCGGACGCACCTGTCTGAGCCGATTACCCGAATTGACGGGCTTTCGCTGCTGACAACTTCACTAATTATTATTGACAAGCACTTGTGATGCAAGTTTATAACACAATTCGCTTTTCTGACAATTGACTGATTTAAAAAAAAACCTCAAACGCAAAATTAAATTTATTTCATTACAACTCTATACCTCAATCTGCCTCCATGGTCTAGTGGTCACAGCGTTGGTCTAGATCGCTACGATTCAGGAATCGTGGGTTAAAAATTACGTCCCGACATATTCATCCACACGAACGTTTGTACTGTCCGGGGATCAAACATGCACACAAACAACCAAAATCTCAACCATAACACCTATCATAAAAATGAAAACGGTAGCAAAATCGCGTATCTAAAATAACTTATAATAATGGTTAGTACCGCTAAAGCAGAATTTATCGGGGCGCTAGGGATGTTCTTGTTATAAGCCGTCGATATCGTAAGGTGGGGCTCACCTCTGCTAAGACGCGCGCCGGATGCCGGCACGAACGCCTGTCGACACCCTGTAGTGATGTGACAAGTATATTGTTTACCTATATCGACACTAAGTGTCGATGTAGATATTTTTATAATTTTATAAGAAGTGCATCGTATAGTGTAATATTGTTTTAAAGTTAGGTGTTTGTAAATGGCAAAACTCTGTAACCAATATAAAATTAAAAAGAGCGTCTCTTCTCAAAGATCTAACTCTTTCCAAACCGGTGGGTAGAGTCGTAAACAAAATATAATAATTATTGACGATTAAAAAGTATGTGTAAAAGATTTATTTGAATAATGTTTACTTTAACTCAAGATGAGTTTAAGTTAACACTATTTATGTTTTTTTCTTTAATTCGGGAAAGGCATACAGACATTGCTCGGGAGTGAGACGTAAAACATGCGTAAAACCTAATGTTGATGAAAGTGTAATTCCACTACATTTGGCAAGTTTACTAAGATTGGAAGTCATTACCTACACTGAATCATTACGATTAATAGTGGATACCAAATATAATGCTCTTATAAAACATTTAAATAATATCGATAACCTTTCAAACTTTCCATCCTTACCCTTGGCACCTTCGCGAATATATTACTCCGTGCCACTGAATCTAATCACGATCTGATGGATTAATATCAGCCTGTGTACCTGCCTAAACCCACCGGCCATTTTGCACTCCATTACATAATCTATCCAGCACATAACCCCACCTTTAATCCATCACATAGCGTTCATAATCGCGTAAAAGCCAGTTTCCCAAGTTAGCACAGTGAAATATCGAGTCGGTTACAACTGCCGGCAATTCGCAAGATTTATTATGATACCTGGGAGTCTTGTTTAAATTGTTGTTTAATGTGCAGAGTTATGCGATTAGTCGGGATTTTGTGATGGATTAGCGGTTTGCATCAGGCGTAATAATAGTTCGATTGTTCGTAAATGTCAGGTCGGTTCTGTGATTATTGGTCGTCGGGTTACGAGCCAATTATACCGTATAACATGGTGCAATAAATATACTTGTTAAATTTTAAACGTTGCATCCTTATGGATATTGCAAAAGACAATTAAATGATTTGATTTGATCAAAAAAGTAGGTATAAAGTAATAAACCATGAATACAGATTTCTCCTATATAGTGTTGTCACCTGAGTTTTAGTAATGGGGTTTTTTGAGAACTTTTCAATCCTACCTTAAATTTGGTATTCCGGTACAACTTTAATGTTAAAAATAGTAATAAAATGGTGATGGAGACACATTTTCGATCCCTTTAGCGCATTTTAAAATTAGCGGATCAGGGCCCTGAATGATTGAATTAGGTATTGATAAATCCAATTGCTATTAAATCACTGTAAATTGGTTTTATCCTATTTTTTTTATATCTGATGGTCTTACTCTTGAGCACAGACTATCCTATGGGAAGAGACGTGCTCTAAGATGGAGCGAGCTTGCCCAGAAAAAGCCTATTCACTCGTTTGTTACGCAGGTGACTATAAAGTACCTCAAGTTATGGTTATGATACAGATGATGAAGTTGTTTATTTAATTGTGAAAATGGTTGCATATTATATACTTTGTGTGGTATGTTTACACCCACCAATCCGTATTGGTCTTGCGTGACAGTCCAATATATCCGTAGCTATGCTGCGTGTGAAAGCCTGTGCTTTGAAGTGGGATCCTACTGGCCACCTGATGATTCCAATCAATTTCTTTATCGTTTCTCCATTATCAATCTTATGTTGTAACTTAACCTTTTGTAAAGATACATTTATAAAGACGCGTTCTTCTATAATTATTTTAAAAAAATATGTTAACATCAACACTAATCCAAAACAC
This sequence comes from Leucinodes orbonalis, assembly GCA_019425675.1. Taxonomy (NCBI): domain Eukaryota; kingdom Metazoa; phylum Arthropoda; class Insecta; order Lepidoptera; family Crambidae; genus Leucinodes; species Leucinodes orbonalis. The sequence continues at coordinate 251,037 of PQWD01001812.1, read as the reverse complement.
TGCTTATTCTGTGTCTGTAAATCATGTCACCGCGCCATTAAGGCTCATCCGAGTCCAGTTCACGGTGGAAATTATGAAAGTTTTATTATCAACTTCAAAAAAGAGATTACCATTATCGCGCAAAATCTCCGGACATGATCTCGCGGAACCTCTGTCTCGAAACTTGGCCCCATAAAAAGATTCGAGCCAACAAAAGGTGGAAATTTTTATCCGAAACGAGCACCTGTTCTCGAACTTTCCGAAAACTCGGCGAGCGAAACTTGGCGAGCTGAGCGAAACTCTACGAGCGGAGAGCAACTTTGAGCGGACGTTGTTATCGGGCGGAAGCGCTTTAGGCGGCTTCCTGTTTTGATGGACGGCAAAAAATGCGATCTTAGCGGATTCTTGAAAAGTTTACCCCACCTTTGGTGTATAATTAATAGTTAACGGTATTAAGAGTTTTTCTTTTGAAGATCAAAATTGATGTTTTTAAGTGATTCTATATGTAACTTCTACGTATACCCTATTTAATACGAAACTAGCGGTCAGATATGTAACCGGCCGCTGGACAGATGAGTTATGAAGTGGAGACCCCGTCATGGCAAGCGTTGCGTAGCATGACCTCTGGTCCGATGGACTTACGACTTGTGCAAGGTCACTGGTAGAAAATGGATTCGGAAAGCGAAGGAACAGGATATTTGGTACAAAATGGGAGATATCTATCAAAGTCAAAGTCAAAACCATTTATTTCAAATTAGGCTTACAAAAAGCATTATGAACGTCAAAAATATAATAAAAAACAATTAAAATACTAAATTAAAAATATGTATTATTATAATTTTGTGCTTTGAAAAAAGCGCTTCAGTGGTTTGGCCTGTTGAGCAGTATGTCCAGCAGCGGACTGCTATAGGTTAAAGAGATCTAGGAGCATGTTATCGCAACGTTACGATACTAGTTTAAAATACACATGTATTCTTATGAACCTAAATTGACCAAATATATTTTGATATCAAAATTTTATAAATAACCACCCTAACTCACAACACACTATCGAGACAGTCAGACTCACAGACACGATCTCGAGGCACCTTGGTTCACCTTTTCTTTTTTTTGATAAGTGTACAGTACGGTCAGGAGGACGTCCTCCAGATGGTAATATGCCCAACCATGACATAGCGATAGACAACAAAACCAACAACCAATAGACAGTCATTATTTTTATCAACGCCGCACAGCGACAACAGATGTTAGGTCTCTTATACACGGTAGTTTACATAGCTGCAGTGACCTCATTCCGAAACGCAGAAGTGTAAAACACTGGTAATCAACGGGACGATATCTGGCACTGCGGTGGTACCTACCTAAACGACTCAGTACCGAGTCTACCTTGTGAAAAATGGCTCGCTCCCGTCTCCGTGAGTGACGGCCAACAGCGATAAAAGTTTTAAGTGATCCGGGACTCCTTCCGCGGGAAAACTTCAGTCACCTTAGGCGTGTTTATGACGCGCACGGATTCAAGGGGGAAACTATAGTTGTGTCACGTTTATAGCTACGTTGGTGTGGCGTTAAGTAGTTATACCAATGCATGGATGAAAAATCTGTTAAAGAAAACTATATTATGTTTCACTTAAAATGGTTAAAAGAATACGGAATTTTATAACAAAGTTATTTTTTGGCATTAAGTGAACGGGACAGTCAACTGTTGATAAGTGATACGTTTGACCATGACAGATACAGAGATGAAGGGAATTAATGCCGCTACTTATCGTATATAGCGCTATCCCTTTCTTTACTAAATTTAGGTAGAATACGAGCCTACGATTAGCAGATGGGATTACAGATACATATAAATCTAGCAAGATAACGCTACTACTTTGACTTCTAGCTCGGAGGTCTGGTCTCTCCGAGACCTTAAGTCATCTCTTACAGCACCCGTGGGAAGTGTAGATTTAAGGGTAGTACTCTTCTTCTTCGTGTGAACAGTTCAAATACAGCCTTCCCAGAACCTGGCTACAGTCTTTTTATTCTCGATGGGTTTACGTTTGGCCTCAATTACGGCTGATAGTAAGTGATGCGTTTACCCATAAAATGCCTATTTACTCTTGCCTTAAATACACCGAGGTTATAATGTACATAGGATATCACACAAAATGCAAGACCAGTGTTATAGAAGGACCAGAAATATTTTTTTCAATTATTCTCCCTCTCTTCTAATATAGTATTCTGCAACATTTTAAACGAACAAACTCATTAATTTAAACGGAGAAGTGTATTTGCAGATATTCCGGCGAAATTTGTTCGGAATCTAAGCTCGGGAAGAGGAACAAATAAATTATCATTAGTGTATGGACTCACGGCAAATGCACATGCGGGGATGATGCGATTATGGAGAAGGTATTTTATTTGCATTAAAATTTTATATTTATATTTAGGTCTAGTATTTTTTATACTGCCTACGTCAAAGTCAAAACCCATTAATTCAAATTAGACTTACAAAAAGCACATATGAACGTCATAAAAAACATTTAAATTACCAAATCCGTCGTCTAGTGGTTTCAGTGTTGGGTTTAGATCGAGTAACAATCCAGGGGTAATGAGGGAAACCGCATAGTGAAAATGACTGTACAATTTCTCCAGTTTGTTCAGAATACTACAGGCTGAACCGGCTGAACGAAACTGATATTCATGAATATATTTATATTTTATAGAGCGTCGGTGGCTCAATGGTGTGGACTTCAACTTCCTACCTGAGGCTATCAAATCCCGACACGTACCAATGTGTTTTCGAATTTCCGAAAATATATGTACGTTATCCGACGCTCTTACGGTGAAGGAAAACATCGTGAGGAAACATTCATGCACGCCTGCGAAGAAATTCGAAGGTTGTGTGTGAATTCGTCCAATCCGCACTGGGCCCGCGTGGACGACTCAGGCCTAATCACCCGGGTAGGCTCGGGCCCCTCGGTGGGGACGTTTAATGAGCTGATGATGATGAATATTTTTAATAAATGAATTGATTTTAACTGAGCGGGAAGATTTTTGCTCTGCAGTGGGCCGTCATGTATATATTTAGTGGGTTGATGATGATGATGTCTTTATTCATGGTCAGGCTAATGAATGGATGATTCACCGGATTATATCACCATCGATTAACTTTACTTACAAGAAGCTACGAATATGTGTCCAAAAATGAAAAAAGAAAATATAGGGACGGGCATGGGGATATTTTAAGGCTCAGGTAATCTAACCCACTGGCCGAAATGCAATGCCCGCATTGTTTTATGGCGGTTTGAGGAGCCCGTTCATCACTTGTTATTCTTATGCTGGGGCCACACTAATGTCTAACGCCTATCAACGCGATAATGGGAATTACTATGCGATTAGCATTTAACCACAGATTAGAGTAGCTAACGAAATTACCCGGTATATGAGACAAAGGGACCAACATCGTTGTGTGACGGGCGCAGGCCGGTGTTGATGAAGAATAATCAGTTCATAGTTATATATATATATATATATTATATTAATATATATATATATATATATATAATATTATATATAAAATATAATAATATATATATAGGTTGTTCATAGTTTATTTATGCTTTATTTTTGTTTTTATAAAGTGCTCATTACAATACACACTGTTTATACATTTATTATTATAATTTTTAGATATTATCCGTGTGGACTTTGTCCATTTTAATAAAACAGCACTGCAGTCTCGTCCCGCGCAACGGCTGAGGCTGTAACTGACAATCAGCGGTTAGCTTTCAGTAAACCATTTTGCTGAGATATGGCCTTTTTGTACTGCCGCGACACACACACACAGCCTTCTGGGATATTTTTTATTATTATATTATTATTTTTAGTTTCAGTTTGCATTGGTGTTGTTAAATTTGATTGTATTGCATGCTTTCTATGTTTTTTTTGTTTTCTTCCTTTTTTCGTATTGTGTTTTGTATGTTATTGTAATGAATTGCGAAATTTTTGTATTGTTATTAATTTGTGTGTGTTCCAGTGTACAAATAACTGTTTTATCTATCTATCTATAGTTTGAAGACCCATTCGGTGTTGCGGTTGATAGGTCGGCTGCAACACTAAGGGTTCCGGGTTCGATCCCCGGGCAGTACAAACATTTGCGTGCATGAACATGTCTGTTTGTAATGGTCTGGGTGTTTTCTATGTATAATATGTATTTATTTAAAAAAAAAGTACATAAGTATGTTTATCCTTTGTTTAGTACCCATAATACAGGCTTCACGCTTAACTTGGGGCTAGGTGGCAATGTGTAAATGTTAGTGACTGTTTTTTTAATACTTCTCTGTCATGGTCAGGTGTGTCACTTACCATCAGATGAGTGAACCAACCGTTCTGATCACATCATAAATAAATAATTGGGTGGTTTTGACCACAAGTTCAATGTTGCCTAGCAAGTCCTCCCTTTCCTAGATCCTGGTCGAGTACAGACGCAGGCTGCACTTACGTGCGACAGAGCAAATTGAAAACGCGCCCGACGGTAAAGGACGTTGATTTGTCGACCGCTCGCTCGTTGTCTCGACCTGGCGCCTTTGAATTATATTTTATAAATATATATAAATACCCGCTTCCGTCGTCAGTTCCAACAGCGCGGGGAATCGTCACTTTGTGCGACTTTCCCAGTCTTTTTCTTATCGAGTCGATATGAATACACAAGTTAAACATGGTAAAGCGACCAATATTTGGCCACTTCAATCGCCCTTTCATTGGCCATCCAGAGGTCCCGGAAACCGCACGAAGAGGGACAGTTCTGGCGAGGCAGTAGGTGTTTAATTGTCTGAGGGGCACCACAGTCGCACAGACTGCTTCTGGAATATCCCCATCTTACTTGATTCTCACGGCACCGGCCAACACCCACCTGCATCTATTCATAGTTTTCCAGACCGGCCAGGGAAAATCACCGCCCGGAGGCAGCTCTTCAGTCAAACGGTTTATTCAGTTTAGGTCCTTACAGAACACTTATGAATGTCAAATGAAGCTACCACTGGTTCAGACGGTAGTCTTTTCCACTAAGAAGAATCCAGCAAGAATTCAGTAGATACTCTTTTCAAAAAATGTGTGTTTTGTACGGAATCATATCCTTTGTTAACAAATAATTATATAAAGCAAATTATATTCACAATTTTTATTATATTAAGTAGTAAGTAAAATGTAATAATCTATAAAAGTATTATTAAGTAGTTAAGTATAATATAAATCTAAATATATGATACCAAAAAAGAAACAAAAGTAGTGCAGGCGTGGAGATCAACATGTCCATGAGTTTTGACTGTTATATAATCTTCGATACTAAAGTATGCTATTTTTATAAAAAAATATTTTACATGAGACTTATACTTACGACTACTCATTATTTAGGGGGCCTAGGGTCCCACATCTCTTTAAATTTAGGGATGCCTAGGGTCCCACATCTGTTTAAATTTTTCGACAGCTGACAGCGGTTTATATTTTCCCAGTTTAGTTAAGATACTGTAGGCTGAATCATCAGTCGGTCCCGGCTACCATCTGTACGATCTGACCCATGTGGTGTAATGATCGAGACGTCGGCTACTACACCAAGGGTTCCGGGTGCGATCCCCGGGCAGTACAAACATTTGGGTGCATGAACATGTCTGTTTGTATTGGTTTGGTGGGTGTTATTTAATACGTATGTATTTACAACCCTGAGATATCGTCTCCTAAGACTACGAGGTAACACACACTATTTGACGGATTATTATAAAGTAACTTTGCATGTGATAGTTCTAAACGTTTAAAAATTACAAGAGCAAGAGCCGTATCGCCATTTTTTAAAAATAGTATGACAATCATATTAATTCGCCTTTGCTGGTACAAAAAACCTGACGTACCACTATAGATATTCTGTTTTAAGAGATGGCTGGAGCCCCCTAGGTCGCTTGTTTTATGCTTTCTCTTCTGTAGTTCAGAACAAAATAAACAAGAGACTGGTTTCTAAATTTTCGCTGTAGGCAATTATGTATGTAAAAAAATCTCGCACCAATGAATTTCTAACTTGCCACCTTAGATAAATCGTCTCGCTTTTTTACCTCCGAAGTTTCTAGATGACTCGTCAAACTGTCCGGGCCCCCGTCACTGAGTCATTACCTCTACAATGTCGACCCCAAATGAAAAGGTGACTATCTGAAAAAATCTTATATTACTAAAAAAAAGCATATTTTCTATCATCATTACAGTCTAACATGTCTACTGCTGAACGAAGGCCTCATGATTTTCCACGCGGACCGATCCCTAGTAGTTGACATCCATCCGCTACCGCCGCCTTAACCGGGTCATCACCAATGTGTTTTCTAATTTTCGAAATTATATGTATATCCAACGCTCTTACAGTGAAGGAAACCATCGTGAGAAAACTTGCGCACGCGAAGAGATTCAAAGGTTGTGCGTGAAGTCGTCCAACCCGCACTGGGCCCGCGTAGGCGACTAAGGCTTAAACACCCTATACGGTTAGGCTCGTGACGTTAAATGAGCTGAAGATGATGAATGACTACCATACTAAGATTGTGGCCAGGAACAACGGTTTAACTTGCAATGTCCTAACCAAACTAAGTAAAATCTCACTGTGTCTATGTTTTGTGTTAATGAGGTTGGCTGGTCTCGCTCAGTAGCGTGCGTTCCATATATGAGACTAAGCAGTAGGTACCTGTGCGTCAAGACAACTCGGAAGATCGCCAACATTAAACGATTCCCACTTCTTCGCCCATTTTTCCTCTAGAGATTTGAAACCATAGGCGATCTGCTGTCATTAACAGCACTCAATTTGACATAAATGTAAGCTATTTATTGTTTTTGCAATTAGTGTCACTCACTTTGCATATACCCTACTCATAATCTTTGTGCATGCTGGCCTTACTGTGTCTTTCACCATGTGATATCCACACGGGATTCGAACCTCCGGGTCACGCAGCCGAGCGCTGAATCACCTGTGTCTAAAAAGGAATATGATTCTATGGTACTGTACAATCACCCAACACTCGGCATCGGGCTCGCTTGGTGGGTTATGGCCCAATCGGACCATGGATATGCTGTGTTGGAAAGCTTATTCCTTGCACTTACACGATATAAGCTGATGATAAATATACATACTATTATTTTAATATAGCTAGAGAAATTACTGGTTATAAAAGTTCTATGTCGTCTTAAGTGACAGATGCAGTGTTTAGGGCAAATAATTATCCTAAGAACAGCATAGCTACGGTAAGATTGAGTCATAGCCAAACACGATAGCCTCATGCGGATTGGTGGGTGAATGTTTCAGTTAAGACTTAGTAACTAACCTCTCTCTGTTCAACCTTTCACAGTCTACAGGGACATAGTTCTACCCTATTTTGCGCCAGATATCCCGGTCCTCCGCTTTCCTCATCCAGCCTCCACCAGCGACCTTTCGCAAGTCGTCGGTCTATCGGGCCAGAGACACTAAACCCTAACCAAAATTAAAATTTTTCAGTTACTTACATTTCCATAAGAGGACATCCAGGTACCATAGGGCTGAGGCAATCGAAGGAGGGAATTAATGTGGCGGCACTAACTCGCCCGACGGCTGACATTTTAAAAATCTCTCTCTTTCTTAATTTTTACATCGTTCCAAGGTGTTACGAGCGTAGGGTTGTTGTTCGGATGTTCTCGATAAAATTATTATTCATTATATCCCTAAAGTTCTCAGATCAACAATAAACTAACTACATAGATGTCCAATCACGAAGAAACGCCAACCAAAAAATTACCGATCGTGATGACGAACGTACAACTATTCATTTCAATATTGACCTTACCGCGTCAGAAAAAGAGCAAAAATCAAAAGCACGAGCACACTACTATGTCATTATGGCATATAGCGAGTGACGTGATTTCGAATGAAAACTTTGCCCAACTGCCGCGATGGGCAGACTTTTGAAGATTGAGCATTTGCATCTACTTACCTTATTGTTTATCTGAGCTGAAGTCATTATAGATAACGTTTTTAGTTGGTCTTCATTCAGTCGCGCAATGGACCAACGACTTAAAATATGAATGGGAGAGGATGAAAATACACTGCCTACAACAATATGACTGAAACAGTGTTATTGCAGGCTCTCTAAGACCAAAATGAATGGCTTTCACTTAAACTCAAACTAAACATTTATTAATCCAATTAAGTAAAAGAAAAAGCTTCACCTGGTCATGATTGAGCGGCATTCATTAACACCGACAACTTATTAACAGTTATCAATGCCGCTCAACGCCCGTCACCCGAGAAAACAAACTTAAGGTTTCTTTTACCCGGCAATTTTAATAGTTACAGTATCCCGAAACAAAAAATGTTTACCACATTTCTATTCACGGGACGATATTTGACACTGCGGTAGACGACTCAGTACCGAGTTTACTACCTAGTAAATATTAGTAGTAGTGCTTATCAGTATGATTTCAAAACATAAAAAAAATATCGATAAATCTTTCCTAAACTTAGAACAACACTGTCCCGTCTGCGTAGGAACCTATTAATAATTCGCGGGCGGGGAAACTTTTTAAAAGTGTTTTCCTCAGACCCTCTCGGGAGGTGTCGGCATCTCATTAATTACTTGACCTCTGTTGATGATGATATTGTTGTATTTTTCATGAGTTACCCTGTGGATGTTGCGGCTCAAAGATGTTAACAAGCTTAACGGTAACGACGGCGTTAATAATGGAATAACGTTAAAAGTTACAATTACAAAAAGACGGTACGGTATTTTTTAACCGACTTAAAAAATCACACTTTTTTCAACTTTGGAAGTGTCCGTCGCGCAAACCATTCAATAAAAAAAAAATTAGATACCTCAATATCATTTTCTAAGACTTATACATTGATACTCCACACGTGTGGGCAATACATATACTAACTACGTTTGAATAGTGTAGTGTTAATAGTTTCCGAGAAAAAAGGGTGTGATTTGGACGGACAGACAGACATGACGAATCTAAGAGGGTTTAATAGATTTGGAATACTAAAGTGCCGTCGTCTCGGGTAACGGGCGCAGAACAGTGTTGACGGAAAATAATGTTTACCCAATGTAATGTATTAATTTCCTACAACACTGCATCTGGCACAGTCAGGTGTATCTCTTATCACCAGGTGGTAAGTGATACACCTGACGGACCTGGCGAACACGTCCTGTTCACTTAATGTCATTAAAAATACCTGTCAGCGTATAAGTCATTACGGGAGGAATTTGTTTAAGGTGATGAAATAATAATTGGGATTTAATGAAGATGCCAAATTAAAATTAAAAAGCCACAATGAAATCAATAATGATAAATATATCAACTTATTAGCGATTCATCATCAGCTCGTTAAACGTCCCCACCGAGGGGCACGAGTCGTCCACGCGGGCCCAGTGCGGATTGGACGACTTCACGCACAACCTTTGAATCACTTCGCAGCGTGCGCAGGTTTCCTCATGATGTTTTCCTTCACCGTAAGAACGTCGGATAACGTACATATATTTTTCGAAAATTCGAAAACACATTGGTACGTGGCGGGATTTGAACCTCAGCCCTCCCGGTAGGAGGGCGACACTCCACACCATTGAGCCACCGACGCTCTATTTATTAGCAATTAGGACCTGTTAATTCTAAACTGCAACTATTATCCCACCGCCGTAAAGTAACGTCATGTTTGTCGGTTTTTTACAGGCTCTACTTTGGTGAATATTCTTTCGAGTAGTCTCCCTTTCACCATAGGTCATCAAGGCGGATTGCAAAATTTCATCCGTTTGTAGTTGACGTTCCCCGTATTCGCACTAAGCGTTTCGCGTCTTCTTTGCAAATGAATGGAATGACCTGCCTGCGTCTGTGTTTCCGGCCGCGTACAGCCCTGGGGCATTCAAAACACGAGTGAATAGGCTTTTTCTGGGCAAGCTCGCTCCATCTTAGAGCACGTCTGTTCCACTTGGATAGTCCGTACCCAAGAGCAAGCCCATTAAGAATTAAAAAAAATCAAGAAAAACATCAAGCCTAAAAAAGAAACCCAAACAATCTGTAATAAGGACGAACCTATTACCAAATTTGTTCGGGACAGAACATCGCAGATCCCTATCGTCAATAACTTAATATGGAAGTATAAAGGTGAACGGGGGCCCGATGACGTCATAAAGATCGCAGCCATCTTGAGATCGCGTAAAGCTTTCGAGAGCCGCTCAAATAATCCGGACAATAAAGAAAAATTCCAACCCTCTTTATGAAGAGGTAAGTCCTTGGCAAATTGTGTGCCGCGGGATGTGTGGAGTCGTTGTATTATATTTCAAATACGATCATTTTATCTCGAAACTGGTAAATATTGATCAATTTAGCACTTTTACGATATGGTAGGTACGTTTACGGTGAATGAAAACACTGTGAGGAAGCCTGCGCACGCCTGTGAAGAGATTCAAAGGTTGCGCGTGAAGTCGGCCAATCCGCACTGGGCCTGTGTGGACGATTTAGTCATACAAAGAAAATAGAGCCACCTAGCTCCAACTTAAGCTTGAAGCTGATTGGTACTAAAAAACGTACAAACATACGTATATACTTTTTTTATACGTTCATTGTATACATACCAACACAAACAAACATGTTCATGCACTCAAATGTTTGTACTGCCCGGGGATCGAACCCAGAACCCTTGGTGTAGTAGACAACGTCTTTACACCAAATAGGTCGTCAAATTTGTATTTACATTGTTATCTGACGTCACCACACTGTGATATAAAAGTAACAATATCTGTTTGGAAAAACCTTTTTCTTATTAATTGGTTATTAGCTCCATGGATCTCCTGTCATTCTTGCAAACAGGGCGACTGTAACGGACGACTATCGTGCAGGTAAGAGACGGTATAAGTGGATTGCTTTTCTGCTTTACATACAAATATTTTGTGCAAACGTCCCCCTCCCCCCCTCAGCTCATTGGCGATGCAAAATGTTATGCGACGGACATTCCTGCCTGGATTTATATCGCTTTGTTCTGGACGCGGGAGTGACCGGAGTCTTTGAAACGGGGAAACAGCCATAGATCGGTATCTCTTGCAACTGGATCGTCGGGTGTTAGGTCCGAAGTGTTTTAGATTTTTATCATACACATATTGTACACAATTTTGTACGATTGTGTTAAAAAGTGTTATCAGTATGTTTTGCAAGTTTTATGGGTTAGTGAACTTTTTCGCTAACAGTAAGATATATAAATATAATTTGAGTGTATATTTGTAATATTAAAATCACAATTACTTTCTTCATGCATAATCATGTTTTTGTGTAATAAAATAATTTTTAAAAAAATTTTGTCGGTCTGTTTATTCCGGGTAATCTCTGAAACGGCTGAAATGATTTTGGACGGGACTTTTTTTGTTATAGGGAGCAAACGAGCCAGACAGTCACCTGATGGAAAGTGATCATCTCCGCCTATCAACAACGGATACACCGGAAGTGTCACCGGTGCGATGCTTGAAAGGTCTTTTCTATACAATGTCGTATGTTTTGCTGGGAAGTCGTTCCATAAAAGCATTTGTTTACAATGAGTTGAAGCAAGATAGTGTTGCCACCACCAGGTGATCTGTATAATCAATTCATCATCAGGTCGCTGGTAGAGGAAAGGAAAGCGAAAACATCTGGCGCAAAATGAGGGAGCATTTCTCCGCGTTACCTTTGTCCAGCAGTAGAGTGTGACAGGTTGAAGAAAGATTAAATAAAAAAGGTTAAATTCTGACCAAGTGGTTACTACAGTCATTTAATAAAATTACCATACATATTCCTGGGTTAATATATACTTCTTTCTTATTTAAAATATACACGACAATATATCATCGAAGGAATCCTTTTACTGCCATTAAACCATTGATATCATTAGTCGTATCGTGCCAATGTGTACGAAACCGTCTAGGATGCTCCATACAATGCAAGGTAAGAGCGTAATCCTGACGGATGGAAGCCACCTCCAGGATCTCCCGTACATCCATCACGGGCACTTGATGGATCGCGGCGTTGCGTTTTTATGAGCAATCATACGTGTTATTTATAGGGATATTAGGGATTAGGGGAGACGCACTTTAGGGGTGTTCTGCTAATCGATATTTATATTGCACATCGAATTATAAAAAGAAATCTTAATTTTAATTCTCTAAAAGTATAATAGTATACATAAGTATGTATTTTCGTTGTTTAGTACTTATACTAAAAGCTTCACAATTATCTTAGGGATAGATAGATAGATAACGCTGTGTGAATGTTAGTCAATGATGTAAAAAGTATAGATTCGTGAAATACTCACCAAACAATCGAAAAAAATGTGCCGAATGCAGTGACAGCACACATATTTCGAATGAGCGTACATTTACCCAAACAAAGATAATACAAACTGTATTGTTGGGCCATTCGTTTATAAGGTACGGGTGGCGTATCTACCTTTACATATACCGAATATCATTGATGTCAGTCGATATCTTATTTTATGAAATACATACATAAATTGTGAATCAGATTTGCTTAGTTAGAACGTGAAAGAGAATGCACCTGGCCACAATGAGCTAGCTACTTAAACGCACTTAAGTGTAATAAGATTAGTTTAAAACGACTTTCCTCGTATCCATCAGCTGGGGTTTAAATGAAAAGCGAACGCGAAAAGTAATTTCACATAAACAGAAATAAAATATTCTAAATTTCCTGAAAGTTCTAGTCTTAAAGGTCGTTTGAGCAGTTATATCATATCATCAGTCGTATTTTTATGATGACATCATCATCAACAGCATATAATGTCCCCCTGCAGGGACAGGCCTTCCCCTACGCCATGGAGAAAGAACGAACATTTGTATAATCGTTGTTTAGTAACCGTAGTACATGACGCTGTGTAAGTAAATGTCATGGAATATTTGTATCTTTTTATTGAACAGGAGGCAAACGAGCATACGGTTCACCTGATGGTAAGTGACACCACCGCCCATGAAAATTTGCAGGACCTCAGGTCCCAGAAATGCGTTGCCGGCCCTTTAAGAATGTGTACGCTCTTTTTTTGAAGGACGCCAGGTCGTATCGCTCTGGAAAAGTATCCTGTGGAAGTTAATTCCACAGTTTTGTTGTACGTGGCCAAAAATGACGACAGAATCGAACTGTGGAAGACCTCCAATCATCCAGGTGGTGAGGATGGAATTTGGAGTTCCTCCGAGTTGTACGGTGGTGGAACTCAGCCGTAGGAATAAGCCCGAACAGCTCATCTGAGCACTCCCTGTAATACAAGCGGTAGAGAATGCAAAGAGATGCCACATCTCTGCGCAAACTCAGAGGGCTATTGCAGCGCTTCCGCCCAAAGATGGGAGCAGTATTCCATGTGGGGCCGAACTTGCGCCTTATAAAGCTGCATGCGATGACTCGACATGAAATACCGCCGCGATCTGTTGAGCACACCAAGCTTCATAGATGCCAACTTAGCTTTTTCTTCCAAATGACCGAGAAACTGGACGCTACTCGATATGTCGACGCCAAGAATACTGATCCTAGGTGCTGGAGTCAGGAAAGTACCTTGGAATTTAATTATGTGTTTGAATTATTTCGACTTTCTCTCTCTACTTGGAAACATTGGCATCGATACGATCAATTATTATACTACTATTATGGAATGTTTTTATTCCATAATAGTATTCTACTTTCTTCTGCTTGCGGCGATCCACTCACCGCGCTTGCGCCATTCTCTGCCACACATCTATCTATTTATCTATTCAACCTACCGCAGTCCACTGCTGGACATAGGTCTCTATTGCCATGCATATTTAATTGTAAATTATTTTTTTTTAAGTCAATATCTTTTTTTTAATAATATATATATTACTTTCACATAAATCATGTACTAAATAGTCCGAACACCCTGAAAATTGGGTTTGGATAGGTGAGCCCGTTCTTCAGTTATGAAGTGACAACAAAAATGCCACTTGTTTTTATATATTACAATTGGTCAATCGCAAAGGGTTTTTACATGATTTCTAGGGTTTAAAATATCTGATTTTTGAACCGTGATTTAAGGATGTACATACCTAAAATAACGAGTATGTTCTTATTTTCAAAAATTGCCAATGTTTTCAATTTCACCCTGTATTCAACTGATATTTATAGTTTTTCTTATACGCATATAACATATTTGAAATACGTTGAAATAGTATCGTAAGATCCTGTAAGTTGGACGCTGACATTAAGGTGTATTCACGTTAAGGAGGGATCAGCCGCAAAGTAACGATGAGACGACTTTATTAGTCCGGACACTTACTGTCGATCCTGGGTTAAGGTGGCGCTTTTCCAATGTACTCGACATAATAATGCCGACTTTTGTTTTTAAGGGCGTGTTTTAAGGGAAGCGTAAAGGGTGTTCCTTAGTCGTCCATACGGACCCAGTGCAGATTGACCGACTTCACGCTCAACCTTTGAATCTCTTTGTAGGCGTGCGCAGGTTTCCTTACGATGTTTTCCTTCACTGTAAGAGCGTCAGATATTTTTTATGACTCTAAGAAAACATGCTACTCCAACGGAGTCTTGGACAACGATCGCGTTTATTAGTAGAGCTTACAAACACAGATATAATTATATTGAATAGATATAAAGAGTCCACTCTTTTTTCAGATATATTTAACAGATATTTAGACTGCATCTTTCCTTCTCCTTTTTTCTCTATTAACACTCTAAAAAGTTTTATTTCAGAAGGTTCTAAAGTCGTAGTCATTGGCAAACCCGCCAAGAGTTTGCAGACGCGAAGTTAAGACGCCATTTTGGTCGCACAATTAAATCCACCTCGGAGGTGAGCCGGCTACTGCCACAGATTCAATAGTTCACGACTTCACTAAGATTGCCTTCGATGGATTTAGACAAATGCTTTTAAGTAGGCTAACTTTTGTGAACGGCTAAGTAGTTATTCGATCGCTACTAAGTATAAAGACGCTTTCATTTATTAACTGACTTCAAAAAAGGAGGTTACTCAACTCGGACGTATATATGCTTTTTTATCCTTCCTCGTATATAAGCCGACTATGATGACTATTTTGTTGTAGGAAAAAGGATCAAGAGTTCTGGATTCGATCCTCAGGCCGTTGTGAGTGGAACGCCTTTCCTGCTTCTGTATTACCAAGGGACTTATAACGTCGGTGTATTCAAGGTTACAGTGATTTGACATTTTATGAGTAATTGTGTACCATCACTACCATCATCGGCCTCGTTATAGCTTACCACTAGGTGAGACTAAGGCCAAACGTAAACCCAATAAAAAAATATGCTCCAACAAAATACACTCTAATTCACAAAGATTCCTCTAAGCGTGAAATCTAAAATGGCCGCTCCAAGTCTATAAATATCGTCTAAAAGCGGTGCGAACAGGTCAAGAGTAAGCCGGAAGTCGTCGGCGACAGGTGGGGACGGAAATGGCGGCGGTTCCGGTGCGCACGAGTCCGGCTTTGGGCTCGAGTGGATTGAGTCTCGGTAAACAAGAATTGAATTGTTTTTTTATTGGAAACAAAAGAGGTGAAGATCATTTTAGTTTAATGTTAAAGGTTGTGTTTGATTTTGTCCCGCTCCCCTATCTATTTTTGTGAGGAAGGTATCCCCAGCTACTAAATACTAGCTCATTGAGTTCAAGTTTGTGAGTATTAACCAGGTATCGAAGGAACCCTGGTTGAAGTAGCCGACTTCTCAACCATCACTATATAGGTCGTGAAACAAACATATAAGGATACAAAACCTATTGTGTCAATATTTGGAAATGTATGTAATACTTCAAATTTCCTTGAGTAAATGTTACTTTTAATTTTTATTAGTTTCTATAACTCTCTCTTCAACCTATCGCAGTCCACTGCTGGACATAGGTCTCCCCCATTTTGCGCCAGATATCCCGGTCCTCCGCTTTTCTCATCCAGCTCCCACCAGCGACCTTCCGCAAGTCGTCAGTCCATCGGGCCGGAGGGCGTCCTACGCTACGCTTGCCAAGACGTTTCTATAACTAGGTGTAAACAAACACTTCATTATAAGTCTTACAAAACATAATACTCGTAAATCTAAGTACAAACACAATATCTCTCAAAATAAAGTGAACATAAATTAATTAGAAATACTTTAAACTTCACCAACAAGAAACTTGAATTCGGTACAAAAGCTAAATAATACTTAACGCGAACAGTTTCCATTGTCCACGGACAAAGAATGTAAACACGAACTAGCAAATCCGATACAGCACCTTCCGAGCGAGACCGTAACTCAGGGCCCTGATTCTGCTAATTTTAAAATGTTCTAGAGGAATCGTAATTGTGTCTAAATAGTATTTCCTTTAGAGTTTCCTTGGCTCATTATTGTCGACTGTTGCCTTCCGATTGGAGGGTGCAGGTTCTAAACCCGCCATGTACCAATGTCTTTTCAAATTATCGATAATATATTACCGTAACACGATGCTCTAACGATGAAGGAAAACATCGTGAGTAAACCTGCGCACGCCTGCGAAGAGATGCAAAGGTCGTGCGTGAAGTCGACCAATCCGCACTGGGCCTGCCTGGACGACTAAGGCCTATCCACCCTTTGCGGGTAGGCTTGGGTCCTCACAATGTATGACATTGTATAGAAGAATGAATTGTCTATTGGTGTTACTAAATAAAATCCACCATAAAACAGAACAAACGAATGAATAATGCACTAAAAAGTTGACTTTTGAGACACGATAAAGATAGAATTGGCGCATTAAATATAGCAGAATTGGGGCTCACAACTTGCCTCCATACAGCACTAATAGGAAACGGGATAAACTAGGTACTACGAACAAACTCTTAATAAGAACATTCGTCGTTTTATCTGTGTGTTTGTTTTATATACATATTGACCATTTTCTCATTATAAAACAATTTAGTTAATAGATACCGTAACATAACAACAGCACATGGGATTAGGGCAGTGTTGACGAAGAATAATGAATACATTAATTTCCTTTGACACTGAATCTGTCATGGTCAGGCGTATCACTTACCACCGGGTGAGCGATCTGACCGTCCCGATCACTTGATAATATAATAAAAGATTATTTGCGTCATATAAGTATTTTTAGTAACATACTCATCATCAGCTCATTAAACGTCCCCACCGAGGGCACGAGCCTACCCGCATAGGGTGATTAGGCCTTAGTCGTCCACGCGGGCCCAGTGCGGATTGGACGACTTCACACACAACCTTCGAATCTCGATAGGAATAGAGCGTCGGTGGCTCAGTGGTGTGGACTGTCGCCTTCCTACCGGGAGGGCTGAGGTCAAATCCCGACATGTACCAATGTATTTTCGAATTTTCGAAAAATATATGTACGTTATCCGACGCTCTTACGGTGAAGGAAAACATCGTGAGGAAACCTTCATGCACGCCTGCGAAGAGATTCGAAGAGTAACATACTAAATTTTAAGAAATAGTGACTTCTGACTTTCTTTTAGGATTTCCCTCAGTAGAAACAATCCGAAGCAATAGTAGATTTATATTTGCCATTCGAAGTGTTTTATACAGTATTACAAAATTAGTAAAAAATATATATTTTCTTTTTTGCTTATAGTGGAACAATTTAATCATGCAAGGGCAGCGTAGCAAATCATTAACCCACGCTCGCCTGCGTCCGAAAAACCGTATTCTGAAAGTATTTTCATCTACATCTATTGGTATTAGTATAGAAATATTTAAGAAATAAAAACTTATGTGCAAGTAAACCCAACCGTAGCGCTAAGTTTCAATTTCACGAACCAAAAAGAAATAAAAAAGCGCAGCGAGATGGCTCTACGCCAACTTCCCGCTACCTGGTACGACGTTTTAATTTCTCCCCAATTTGCTATTTATTTAACAACACATTTAGTACGAAAGTTGCGTAAAATGATTTGCTAGTAGCGCAAGTTCTGTTGTGCATTATAAAAGAGAAACAAAGAAACGCACACAAAAATACAGCTGCGATTAAAAAAAAACCTAAGATGCACACGTTTTTCATCCTGGGCAAAAACTTATTTATCATAATCAAAATTTAAGGAAGCCCAGCCAATTTAATATTGCCTAGTTACAAACTATTATACTATTAAAAAGAACCTATGTATATAAACAAAATATGTAAAATTTTTGATCTCTATCACTCAAAGTTGAAATATAAAGCAATATCTAAGTGTCATAATAATAACGAGCGTCGGTGGCTCAGTGTTGTGGACTGTCGCCTTCCTACCGGGAGGGCTGAGGTTCAAATCCCGACACGTACCAATGTATTTTCGAATTTTCGAAAATATATGTACGTTATCCGACGCTCTTACGGTGAAGGAAAACATCGTGAGGAAACCTTCATGCACGCCTGCGAAGAGATTCGAAGGTTGTGTGTGAAGTCGTCCAATCCGCACTGGGCCCGCGTGGACGACTAAGGCCTAATCACCCTATACGGGTAGGCTCGTGCCCCTCGGTGGGGACGTTTAATGAGCTGATGATGATAATTATTAATGAAGATAAAAATACAAGGAATTTTAACGACACTACAAGTATTAAAGCACTTATTCGCAAAAGTTCTAATAGACAATACAAGACGAAGATCGTCTAGGTTCAGTAAAAAAAAACTTTGTTTAAATCTTCTGACCACATTTTTAGACCAATGTGAACGTAACCTTTGTAAGTAAGTAAGCGCTAACAAAAATAGTTCCAAGAAAATAGACTTCTCAGATAAATTATAAAGGTCTAGACTGAGTTAATTTTCCGAATACCTTCGCACAATGGGCAAGGACCGCGGGCACAATGGTGATCTTTAGCCTTTATTGAGAAGCCAGGTGGAAGATGCTTGAATGGGTCTGTAATCGAATAGAATTTATTAAGCACAAATAAATAAAAGAAATATGGAAGCGGGAATTCGGTGTAAGGTTAAGAAGTCGGCTATTACGATAAAGGTTCGGGGTTTGATTCCCAAAGTACACACATTTGTGCCTCTGTATTTTTTATTGGTGTATTTGTGAGATAAATGTATTTTTTATTTTAATATTTCTTGTAATTATTATTTGATATATTAACTCAACACTGTCACTACTAGACCACTGATAACAACTTGGGGTTAACATCGTTACGTGACCCGGGTCATGAGTTTGAATCCCGCGAGGAAGTGCATAAGTGCATAGTGCAAAGTCACTTTGATCGGTAGACGTTAACATCCACCAATTCGCATTGGCCATTTGCATTAAATATATCATCAACTTACAACATGCAAACTAAATATCATACATCATCATCATCAGCTCATTAAACGTCCCCACCGAGGGGCACGAGCCTACCCGTATAGGGTGATTAGGCCTTAGTCGTCCATGCGGGCTCAGTGCGGATTGGTCGACTTCACGCACAACCTTTGAATCTCTTCGCAGGTGTGCGCGGGTTTCCTCACGATTGTTTTTGTTCACCGTAAGAGCGTCGGATTACGTATACATAATTTGGAAAATTCAATTGAAACTACGCCTTTCCGTTCTGAAGGCAATAGTCCACACCACTGAGCCACCGACGCTTTTTATTCAAATATCATTCGAATTATTCTATCTCGACGCAGGATCAGTGGCGTGCACTCCATATAAATAAGCAGAGCATACCCTGTGCTTTCAGACAACCCGGAAAATTGCCAACATATTTAATGATTCCCACTTATTCGCCCACTTTCCACTATAGATTCGAAACCATAGACTGCTGTCATCAAGAGCACTCAATTTGACAATTTTTTATTGATATTGCGATTACATTAATAGCTTACTTTGCATACCCATCTTTGGACGACCCATTTGGTGTAGCGGTTGAGACGTCGGCTGCAACACCAAGGGATCCGGGTTCGATCCCCGGGCAGTACACACATTTGTGTGCATGAACATGTCTGTTTGTAATGGTCTGGGTGTTTTTTTATGTATAACATGTATGTATTTACAAAAAATAGCATATAAGTATGTTTATCCGTTGTTTAATACCCATAATACAGGCTACACGCTTAACTTGGGCTAGATGGTGCTATATAAATGTCTGTAGATATTTATTATTATTTATACCCTACTCATAATATCTGCACGACACTGCGTAGGATTCGAACCCGCTACAAGATCACGCAGTGTTTAAAATGCCCACTTCACCGGCCATTAATCACCTGTTACCTTCCATTAAAAGCGAATACGCTAAGAGAGATCGTTTGCAATGTATCGGTATCTCCCGCGAAGTTCACGGAGCAATAGATTGTGTAAAGGTGCGGAGGTGAAACGTACACGCCCTTCCATTACCTATTGTCTTGGGCTAGGACGCAATATGCAATGGATGCGGCATTTTAAAACAATCGGTGTTTTATATGTATGTACTTACAAACAAAAGTAATAAGTATGTTTATCCGTTGTTTAGTATCCATATTACAGGATAATGCTTAGTTTGGAGTAAGATGGCGATGTGTAAATGTCTGTAGATATTTATTTAATTATCTGTTTGTCCTAGCCTGGGTGTTTCTCTAGATAATATGTATGTATTTACAAAAGAAGTATAGAAGTATGTTTATCCGTTGTTTAGTACCCATAATACAAGGCTTTACTAGGTGGTAGACTCGATATTGAGTCTTATAGATAGGTACGACCGCGGTGCCAGATATTGTCCCGTAGAATAGAAGTGTTTTTCTTCTGTGTTTCGTGATGAGGGCACTGTAGGTAGAAAAATTACCGGGTATAAGACTAACATCTGTCGTCTCGGGCGGCGATGATGGAAAATAAGAATTGTCTATCAGTTGTCGGTCTCCATCAAAGCTGCTCTGTCATGGTCAGGCGTTTCACCAAATGTGATACTTAGTGAGATGCTAACTCCGTAGGCCGTAGGAAGTGGGCTGAACAAACCGGTAATGTATTAGTGGTATTTCAGAGAAGCAATCTCGAAATCATATCTTCTTCAAGATTTCGAAATGCTAAGGCAAAAATTTTCTTTTTATGTTAAATGAAAAGAATGGTTAAAACGTAAGTGGTGTGTGGTGAGTGATACGCCTGACCATGACAGAGTGGCATTGAACGAGACAAACTGATAGACAGTTATTTTTCTCTGTAAATGCCGCACTACGCCCGACACCAGAGACACAGATGATAGGTCTCCCGTAATTTCACTACCTACAGTTCCCTCATCCCGAAACATAAAAGTGCATAACACTTGTGTTTCACGGGACGATATTTGGCACTGCGGTGGTACCTACCTAGACGACTCAGTATCGAGTCTATCACCAAGTAAAAAAATGACGTATCCATTGTTTTCTTGGTTGAATGTTGTTAGGGCAAAAACGGCCGAGCTCAGGCGATGACTCAGGTACTCTATTCGGTGTCTAGACGAGCGTGTCGCGCCTTATTTATGGCCTCACATATGTACGCAATTTGGATGCTTTGTTTTACAAATGCATCAACGATTTACGATATTGTTTTCATTTTGAAACAAGAAAACTTTTATAGTCAAGTGATATTTTTAGAAACCGCAGCCTAAAAGTTTGACTGTTGGTTATAGGCCTTCCCGCACAGCATGGATGAGGATTGCCTGTTAACATCATTTTGAAATCCGTCGTGCCCCTGACCTGATAAATACTAAAGATCCGCGAAGTTGGAAACCCTCACTTAAAAGTTTCAAAGGAAAAGAACCCCCAACTTTTTCCGTTAGAGGTTTTCGTCAAATCGAGTGGCGTGTAATTAATTTTTCAACTGATTTCCCGTAACGGTCGCGAATTTAAAGTGTTCTGTAATGAACGCATTTCTTTTAAACTTTTTTTTACTATGGATGTATAAAATACGGACGGAGTCTCGCTGAAGGCAAAAATCTGTTAAGATTCGGTCAGTTTTTGTATGGCAAGCAATAAATGTTAAGACCTTTGGCTCGGATTTGTCAACAGAGTAAAATGGTACAAACCAAAGTGATGAAAAGGAAAAAAACATAAATGAAAAGTAATTGGCAAATCAACAATTCGATTCAAAACATTTAAGTTTATATACCATAAATATAAAAAAAAATATTTGTCCAAATGACATAGCAGCTAAAAGAAAATGTCATTGAATTTTGCTGATTTTCATCATCATAATTATTGTAGTTTATATTAATATTAGAAACGTGGTCGCTTACTAAGGCCTCTTAAATAGGCTCAAGGTTGTTCTACGTGCTATGGAGAGGGCTATGTTAGGTGTTTCCCTACGCGATAAGATTCGGAACACGGATATCCGTAGGAGAACTAGAGTGACCGACATAGCCCACAGGATAAGCAAGTTGAAGTGGCAGTGGACAGGGCACATAGTGCGTAGAACCGATGGCCGATGAGGCGGAAAGGTTCTCGAGTGGCGTCCGTGTAACGGAAAACGAAGCGTGGGCTGACTCCTAACCAGATGGACTGATAACCTGGTTAAGGTGGTGGATAGCAGATGGATGTCAACTGCAAGGGATCGGTTCGCGTGGAAATCATTAGGGGAGGCCTTCGATCAGCAGTGGACGTTCTAGGTTGTAATGATGATGATGATGATATTAATATTACAATATCCACATTTGTAAATTTGATGCACCGAATAAACCATTTTCTTTCTTTCTTTCACTGCTAAACAAAGGCCTCCTATATAATACATCCCACGTGGATCCTTAGCAGTCGTCATTCATTTGCCACCAACCGTGGACATCAATCGAGAGTCTTTCCTCTCCATTGGCCATTGTTCTATGCCCACTGCCACTCCAACTTGCTAAGCTTTCCATTTCCCGATATTCAGTGTTTTAAACATACTATTATAAAGTCGTATGATTATAGAAAGTTATGCAGTGTCATGGTTAATACTTAAGCATTTTTTTCGACCTGACTACTGCTGTTGACGCAGATGGTCTTTACAGCTTCACCGGGCAATTGGCGAGCGCAGATGGCTTTCAGCCTTAAAAATTCAATTATGCATTACCTTAGATAAAAAATAAACAAAAATTGTCCGCGGCAAATTCTGTTGCCTCAGTTGGGCAAAAATTGTATCCTAATCACATCACTCGCTAAATTTCATAATGACAGTAGTGTGCTCGTGCTTTTGATTTTGTACTCTTTCGATGACGCGTTAAGGTCAAAATTTAAATGACTAATTTAACGTTCTTAATATAGAAATAACTATACTTATGTTCCATGGGGCTCGATCATTATTTGGTTGACGTTTCGTCGTGATTGTGCGTTTAGTTAGTTGATTGTTTATCTAAGTAATAAAATACAGGCTGACCTACTTTAGTAATGGAAAGGCTTAACCTAGGGGAGAGCATCGGTGGTTCAATGGACTGTTGCCTTCCTGCCGGGAGGGCTGAGGTTCAAATCTCACCACGTACCAATATGTTTTCGAATTTTAGAAATTATATGTACGTTATCCGACGCTCTTACGGTGAAAGAAAACATCGTGAGGAAACCTTCGCATGCCTGCAAAGAGATTATAAGGTTGTGCGTAAAGTCGGCCAAGTCGGCACTGGGCCCGCGTGGACGACTAAGGCCTAAACAATCATACGGGTAGGCTCGTGCCTCTCGGTGTTTAATGAGCTGATGATGATGAAGGCTAAACCTGTATTTTTTTTACTTAAAAAAAGATTTTATTATTTTTATAAGTGCATAACACATTCATTGTTAGGGCATACTATCATGGTGTTTTAAAATGTACACTCGCCTATTACTGGGCGGTTATCAGACGCCCACAGATTGGGCGGTGCACACGGGCTACTAATATTTATATATTAGTAGTTATATTTTCATATAGTTTTAAGTATGATATACACATTCATAACGTTTCTTTGCTATATACCTTTCACTGGTAAGATTATTATTTATTTTTATTTTATTCGGAACACTAACAGCACTAATACAGTTTGTTGAATTACATTTTGAAGTACAAGTTATGTCTAAGCTTTTTATAGGTATTCGCAAATTATTTCTAAATAGCACATACGTCAAGATAACTATGACAAGCCAGTGAGAAAATCTAACAATTAAAATGAAGATTTAAAAACTTAATTCCTAAAAATTCTGAAGCAAATATCTTAGCCACATTCGCAGGTTAAAATTGGAACATATCAAACTTTCCATGAGTTATTGAGAAATTATTAAGTGATATACTTGCTCGTACAAAAAAGGTATTGCAAGAGGTAGTGTAGGCTGTAAACCACCACGCGGGACCAAAGTTGGCTGTTGGGTGTTAACGACTATCATACTCATCATCATCATCAGCTCATTAACCGTCCCCACCGAGGGGCACGAGCCTACCCGTATGATTGTTTAGGCCTTAGTCGTCCACGCGGGCCCAGAGCGGATTGGACGACTTCACACACAACCTTCGAATCTCTTCGCAGGCGTGCATGAAGGTTTCCTCACGATGTTTTCCTTCACCGTAAGAGCGTCGGATAACGTACATATATTTTCGAAAATTCGAAAACACATTGGTACGTGTCGGAATTTGAACCTCAGCCCTCCCGGTAGGAAGGTGACAGTCCACACCATTGAGCCACCGACGCTCTAGTAAATAATGATGATGTGTAATTGATTCATTCCATACCAAGACACTGAGTTCAGTTAATTTTATGATTGCCGTTGGAGCAGAAAAAAACTTAAGAGAAAGTCAGTACTGTCTCCAGGGCAGTCTGCCGCGTGTACAGACGCGAATTGCGGATGGTATTATTTAGCGTCCAGGTAGTTTGGCTGCCAGCCAACAGATAGTGCGGGCAAGATTTAAAAAACCCCGTATTTCGGTGTGGTGTAATTTTTAAAAGTCTACACACACGGGGCCGTATTTACCTTTAGTAAGGGCCCCTAATAATTGAAATAGTTATACTTAATTCGACGACTTTTTAGTAGATTGATAACACGATCCTAGAGTTTATATATAAAGTGTACATATTGTAAAATTCAATTGAAAAGTAAAAATGAACAATATTTTGGTATAGTTACGAGTATTATTGTAAAGGTTTTAAAAGTCTATTATAACAATATATAAATATAGGTATTATAATACTTATTAGAGCGTCGGTGGCTCAGTGGTGTGGACTGTCGCCTTCCTACCGGGAGGGCTGAGGTTCAAATCCCGACACGTACCAATGTATTTTCGAAAAATATATGTACGTTATCCGACGCTCTTACGGTGAAGGAAAACATCGTGAGGAAACCCTCATGCACGCCTGCGAAGAGATTCGAAGGTTGTGTGTGAAGTCGTCCAATCCGCACTGGGCCCGCGTGGACGACTAAGGCCTAATCTCCCTATACGGGTAGGCTCGTGCCCCTCATGCTGCCCCATGATGATGGTTTTAACTATTTATTACTGTTTGAATAGATAAAGCAAAAATAGTTTGGTTAATAATTGGTAGAAATTAAAAAAGTTTGTTGGACTATTCTCAGTAGATATATAAACAGTCCGAACCAGTAATAGTTTTCAATCTAACATCCATAAGTGTTCGAGGACCTAAATTGAATAAATATTTAGATTTTTATGACATTTTATTTTCTTACTTGCGCATTTAACTTATGGTTAATGCTGAGACTTACTATATGTCAGATGTAAGTGCTCTAAGAAACTCAAAATCTTAGTTGAACCTAAGTCCGGCCCTGAACACAAAAAGGTGGAAGATTCTCGCTCACATTTAGTGCCTCTATATCATCCGCGATGGCGTTTACATTTTAATTTATTCGATGTTTAACTGTTTCTTTTCACCGAAAACTTTGTTGCTTATATTTTCTTAAGGTAGGACAAAATTACAAAATATTTTCTGAAAACTGGCTGGCATTAGCTCTCATTTGAACTACGCTAACGATATGTCAAAATCGATTTGTAGAATCTCTAATTTTTCCGTCCATAATCGGTGTCCGTATAACTTACATACCATCAATATTCAGTCTCGATGGTTGATGTCATCAAAACAATGAAGAAGTTTTTTTTTGTCAGGTGATGTTTTGTAAATATAATAATTAGAACCTTTCTCTCTCTTAAACCTATCGCATTTCACTGCTGAACATAGATCTTCCCATTATGCGCCAGATATCCTGGTCAACCGCTTTCATCCAGCCTCCACCAGCGACCTTCCGCAGGCCGTCGGTCCATCGGTCCGGGCGTCCGCCGCTACGCTTGCCGAGACGCGGTCTCCACTCCAGAACTCGTCTGCTCCAATGGCAATCAGTTCTGCGACATACATGACCAGCCTACTGCCACTTCAACTTGCTGATCCTTAGCGCCTAAATCGGGATTTTTCGGAAAGGCAAAAATAACATTATACGCTCGATCAAAGTTCAATAGTGGAACGATAAGTCCAACCGTGTAGACGAGGTGACGAGGGGACGTCGATAGGAAACAAAATATTAATCTCAAACAAAATAACTTTAATCTCGTATCTAAAGGCAACCGGGTTTGTTTACAATGTAAAATTATTATGTTGGCAGTTATAAGTGGCTCGGAAAAGGTTTAAATCCCAGCACAATAAACCTGAGGGCAGTAAATACTCGGCAACATAGTTGGTAACTATTTCCTGGCGGGCGTAAGGCCGTGTTTACAGCGGCACCTGAGTGTAAAAGTTAACTGGCGACGCACCATTACCCCGCGATCGCGGGATGGCTTTATGTAAGAGTTCTGCTTCACTTTTGAGTATTTTTCTTGTATTCATTAAGTTTTCGCATACGAAAGAAACGAATCTTCATCCCCATGGGGGTGATACCTTATTTAACTTTTATTGATATTTTGAATTGCAGATTTGTGAAAAACTATCCGGAATATTATACCAATATACCGAGTCGTCTAGGTAGCTACCATATCACCCCGTGAAACAGGAGTGTTATGCACTTTTGTGTTGGACGAGGGCACTGTAGCTAGTAAATTACCGGGCATGACAGACTTAACATCTGTTGTCTCGGATGACGGCGCAGTGCTGTTTTAATGTGGGATAATATCTGTCTAGTTGTTGGTATCCATCAATGCCGCTCTGCCATCGTTAGGCGTATCACTAACCATGAGGTGAGCGTTGCGAAATAAATTGCGTGAATATAACAAACAGTTTTACAATATATTACCAGAGCTGCCATGGTCTCCTCATTGAGTCGAAGTTACAATTCCCACGTGTCCCATCGACAGAATTATCTTGGTAATAAGTAAAAAAATATTTCACGAAAACTCTAATATAAAAATATGGTAAATAGCTCAGTATTACATGAATCCATCCACACAGACAACAACAGGCCTACAAGGGGCAATAAAGACGGTGAGATCGCCAGTCATCTTGTTTTCGTAAACAACCCCGCGCTACAGCGTAGCACCTACTACGGTTGGGGTGTGCTACGAGCTACCTACGATTGCTGCTACGGATTTTATATAACTTTGAAATTTTATTCTAGGGTTGTTATAATTTGAAATTTTGCGTTAATCCGTGTATCTTTAATATCGTATCATGGCATTCATTTTCTTATTTTTAATATTACTCAGAAGAAAATTATAACTGCGGGAATACACACCTGTGACATATAAAATGGAACAAATTATAATTTGTTTCTAACTCTAATTTGGTCATGTTTATAACTCTGCGTTTATAACTTGCTACTCTCCATATATATTTTCATGTATTTTTTTCACTTTCGTTTGCAACAGCGGTATACATAGCCATATTTTAAGCAATTTTATTGTTCGTTCAAAACTAACCTTTACAAGGTGTCAGTGTGTGTGAGTGATATTAAGGGTAAATAACTGAAAACGTTTATAACTCGCAACATAGATAGATTTTGGCATATTCTTGAAAATACGGACTTTCCTTTAGGTCCCAGTCATTCACAATTACTAATATCTCAAGTATAATGATTTTGAAACATTTATTTATATGTTACCAAGTGTACAGGACGACCAAGATGCAGACGCTCACCTGATGCTAAGTGATACGCCTGACCACGACAGAGCGGCATTGATTGAGACCAACAGCTGATAGACAGTTATTTTCATTATAAACGCCGCACTGCGCCCGTAACCCGACACAACAGATGTTAGGTCTCTTATATCCTGTTATTTCACTAGCATTCATCATCAGCTCATTATACGTCCCCACCGAGGGGCACGAGCCTATAGGGTGACTAGGACCTGTCGTACACGCGGGCCAAGTGCGGATTGGACGACTTCACGCACAACCTTTGAATCTCATTGCAGGCGTGCGTGAAGGTTTCCTCACTATGTTTTCCCCGTAAGAGCGTCGGATAACATACATATATTTCGAAAATTCGAAAACACTTGGTACGTGTCGGGATTTGAATCTCAGCCCTCCCGGTAGGAAGGCGACAGTCCACAACACTGAGCCACCGACGCTCGTTTATATTTCAACTTTGAGTGATAGAGATCAAAAATTTTACATATTTTGTTTATACACATAGGTTATTTTTAATAGTATTTCGGATATTATATAGTATTCGGGATTTAAACCTCAGCCCTCTCAGTAGGAAGGCGACAGTCCACACCATTGAGCCACTAGCATTATTTGATTTAAAATAATAATCGATAAATTTAATAGTGTTAAATTTTCCGATTATAGAACAATATTCGGCCAGTTAACCTCCACCAACGTGGAAGCCAATAAAACGATAATCGCCCGCGGTTCACGGAGATTGGAAAAGTTCTGAGCCCTTTGTAAGTTCAATTAACCAGTGTCCAGGTGTATAGGGGGTCGGAGGAGGGTTTAATATACGGTAGGAACATTTTATTCTTATAATTTGTGACTGTGCAAAAAGTTGAATCCATATTAATTAAATTTGAGGTTACAAATATTAATTAATTATGAACGTTAAAACCACAGATTTCCCAATACAGGAGATGGGGCAAGCCGCGTTTTCAGTGCGACCAATGTAAGCTCAACGAGCATACACTGGCTGCCAGTTTACGCTCTGTGAGACGAGTCAAGACGCACGAATATTAGAAGAAATAAACCGTTTTTCCCAAAAATGCCATCCTGTGCAATTGTAACATGCCATTCATCGCCAATGAATCAGTAGAATTTACCAAGAAATATAATAACTTTTCAAAGGTAAGAACCGAAAAGAAATTGCGACACTGGGACTGCCTATAAACTTTGCGGCTTGTCCAGTCTAATTGTATATTCGGATGTCTGTGGTTAAAACATAAAAAAGATATAAAATATAATGAAAATGTGCGGACTGTTGCTTTCCAATTTGGAGGGTGCAAGTTCATATCCCGCCACTAATGTATTTTGGTTATATGTTTGTTTATCCGACGTTCTACGGTGAAGGAAAACATCGCGAGGAAACCTGTGCACGCCTACGAAGAGATTCCAAGGTTGTGCGTGAAGTCGTCCAACCCGCACTGGGCCCGCGTGGACGGGAACACTCGCACCCCTTGGTGGGAACGTTTAATGAGCTGAGGATTTAGGATATTAAACTATAATCGTGTACATTAATATCTAAATGCGTATTTGTACGTCTCTGTGGTGAAATCTGGCACTGCCACAGATCTCAATAAAATAGTAATATTTGAATAAATATAAATTTATTTAATGCGGGCAGTCAGCAGCAACTAACGCTTACTCATCGCGCATAAACTTAAACTGGTGACCAATGATGTAAAAAGTATAGATTCGTGATATGCTCACAAAACAATCGGAAAAAGTGTTCCGAATGCAGCGACAGCACAGTACACATATTTCGAATGAGCGTACATTTACCTAAACAAAAGCCTACAAAATGTATTCTCTGGCGGTTCGTTTTTAAGGCACGGATGGCATATCTTTATATATACAGAATATCATTGCTGGTAACATACAACATTCACACTTACAAAATGCCCCTAAAAGTCGATGTTTAGTTTAGTATTTTGGAACCGAATAAAGTTTTCTATTCTTCAACCCATTTGGTGTAGTGGTTAAGACGTCGGCTGCTTCACCAAGGATTTCGGGTTCGATCCCCAGGCAGTACAAACATTTGTGTGTATGAACATGTCTGTTTTTAATAGACTTGGTGTTTCTATGTATAATATGTATTTACAAAAAAATCAGTATGTTTATCCGTTGTTTAGTACCCATACTACAGGCTTCACGCTTAACTTGAGGATAGATGGCGCTGTGTGAATGTCAGTGGATATTTATTTATTCTATACATTATTAACATCATAATCCGTGGTCCTATAAATTCTCCACGTGATGTCTTCCCCACCTGATCTCTGGGCGTGCGATAAACGCAAGGGCCCCTAACTTATGAGGGCCACAAACACATAAAACTTATGAGTTATGGCGAAAAAACACCCTTGAATTCTACGTGTGACGTACAATGGACCTGTTTTTGTATAAGAAACTATGATTTTTTAGAAGCAAATAGCGGGGAAAGACAAATGGCGGATCGTCAATGGATTGTTATTAAATTTATGGATGGTTCATAAATATGTATATATTATAGGATAAACATTTCATTTATTTATAAAACTTATACTTTTGGGATTCCCTAGGTACAATAATAAAAAAAAATCATTGATTTAAATACTTGTACCTAATTATTGTTACAGCTGGGGGTTCAGGATAAA
Organism: Leucinodes orbonalis; assembly: GCA_019425675.1. NCBI lineage: Eukaryota > Metazoa > Arthropoda > Insecta > Lepidoptera > Crambidae > Leucinodes > Leucinodes orbonalis. Next base: position 220,501 of record PQWD01001812.1, on the reverse strand, counting down.
TTATTGCCAAACACGAAGAATAACACGGTAACACACTTTATTAATTTTACCACTATTAATTACACACAACACTAATTACAATTACACTCTCACTAATTAGTCAATTCACGCACGCACAATAATCACTGATTAGCACTACACACTGTAATACAACACTTGATGAGTCCGTATAATTTCCGCACACACACGTAATCATCACTCGTCAACTCTTCACACTCTTATATCACACTCGACGATCCCTTAGATATCGCTGTATCACTCGCTTCTTCCTTGTAGTCGCAGGTATTTCGCTCTTCGTTCGCTCTTGAGTAGAACACAAGACTCCCGGCGCACCCGTCGGTCCGCCTTATATACCTGTCCGGCCGCTGAGCTCGAAGCTCGACGTCATTCTACATAGTTCGCGAATTATCTAGAACATACTAGACTCTTTGCTATTTGACAATTCGCATGTCATACTCTATGGTGGCCTGACGTCATATATTAGCCGCCATATTTATGTCATTTTAATTACGTCAATTCGTAACATTATTATATATTTTTTAAAATGTTATCTTTATTTCTCTTTCTTTATTCTTACTTTATATTTCTAAAAGTATTTTACTTTATATTTTAAAGTTTTTTAAGTTTCATATCTTTAGCAATTAAACGTCTAGGCTTAAGTTAGCTGTAAGTTTGCAATGTAATTACTAATAATAAATAAATAACTGAATAATAAAAGTTCATTTTATATAAGAATACCTATATAAAAAAAGTTCAAAAATGAAACTGACATAGTTACATTACTTAAAACCCAAGATCGTTGATACCGATGAAAATTAGTAGGGAGGCCTATGAGGGAGGCAGATTAGAAGCAAGAGACGGACATAGGACTTTTTATCTCATTTTCACCTACCTATGAGGAAGATAAATGTTTGTCGTAGTTAAAGACTATGCTCATTAATTGACGACCCATTTGGTGTTGCGGTTGAGTACAAACATTTGTGTGCATGAACATGTCTGTTTGTAATGGTCTGGGTGTTTTCTATGTATAATATGTATGTATTTACAAAAAAAAATGTATATATGTATATTTATCCGTTGTTTAGTACCCATAATACAGGCTTCACGCTTAACTTGGGACTAGATGGCGCTGTGTGAATGTCAGTGGATATTTATTTATTTGTTTATTAATTGATAGCAGTTCAAATTTAATGAAATTCTTTAATAAGAAAGCGTTGCCTAGCAACCACTCATGGGGCAAATCGTTTAAAACGACGAACGATTTTTTGATTATATTTCTAATATTTACACGAACTACTTAACTTTTATGAACAACATCTTTTTGCTAGGGCGACGTCTGTCGAGGTAGCTAGTTGTATTAAAAAATACAACGCGTTTAATTGTATTAAACATTCATTTTCAAAAGAAACCTCTACGGGTGTAATGTGCGGCATAAATCTTGCGCGAAACGAAAAAACGAGCTTGTGCACTAAGTAATAAGTGTCAAAATACAGCAGTTAATTCTTTCGTGAGGTGCTCTGACTAACGAGCCTCGGTGTGAAACATTGCTTTAGGCTGCTTGTCCACTAGAGATGTGCTAAAATCTGAAGATATGAACGCGAATGATTTCGACCAATCAGAGTTAAGAACAATATTTAGCCTTATTGGCGAAATTAATCTGATTGGTTAAATCAAAGTCGTTTACAAGTCAGTACAGCAAATCTACAATGGATAAGCCGCCTAATCCAGGCATCCGCCAACACGTTAGGTGATTGGTTCAGGAAGTGGAGGGTCGAGTCAACCCGGACAAGAGCGCGGCGGTCTTCAGAAGACCGGTGCGCCGTCGGCGCGAAACCTCCCACGTCAGGTAACGCTATTCGGCGTTCTATTCCGTGGGAAAAGCACCCGATACCTAGGCGTCACTCTCGATAGTGGTCTAACCTTTGGGCCGCACATCAAAATGGTCGCAACCGGGCTGCATTCGCACTCGGGCGCCTTCATTGCCTACTAAACGCGCGTAGTAAATTGTCCTTAGTAATAAGGGCGAATATACACGGCGTGCATCAGGCCATTATGACGTATGCCGGTGTGGTATTTGCACACGCTGCGTCCAAACACGTCCATAGGCTACAATTATTCAGAATAAGTTCATGCGTAGGGCCACGGGAGCGCGTGGTTTTACGGAACTTGAATCTTCATTTGGACTTAGGCTGATACTGACGACCAATTGGTCGTCAGTTATCGACTACCTAATGTTATTAACTTGCTTTAACAGTGCTACCGTCATGGTCAGGCGTATCACTTACCACCAGGTAAGCGAACTGACCGTTCGGTTCACCTAATGACATCAAAAGCCGGTTAATATATCTCTCACTCTCTATTCAACCTATCACAGTCCACTGCTGACGCAGGACACCGCCATTTGCGATATCCCGGTCCACCACTTTCTCATCCAGCTCCACCAGCGATTTTTCACAAGTCGTTTAATATAAAATAAATTAATTTATAGTATAGCGTTTAGTAGACACCAGGTATACCGACACGCTGACTGCTCACAGTGCAATAAATAAGAGAGAAAACAACACCTTGTTAACTGCAAATAATTAACGATGGAAAATAAAACTTCTGACCGCCGCGCTGCACGGCTACTGAGCGCAATTAGCTTTTATGACAAATACGCATTTTTTTCTAATTCCATCATTACATTATTACAGCCTAAAATTCCACTGCTAAACGAAGGCTCCCTTAATGATTTCCACGTGGACCGATCCCTGGCAGTTGACACATCCCTGCCGACCTTAACCAGATCATCCGTCATCTGGTTCGGGCGGCCTACGCTTCATTTTCCGTTACGTGGACGCCACTCGAAAACCTTTCCGCCCCATCAGCCATCGGTTCTACGCACTATGTGCCCTGCCCACTCCCTAACTTGCTATCCTTTGAGCTATGTCGTCACCCTAGTTTCTACGGAATCCTCGTTTCGTATTTCTAATATCTAATATATTCATTTTATGAGTACAGCAACAGAATCAAAACTAAATTATCTGTAATACAGCATATGACATAACATTTTCTGTAACCCAATTACAGATTGTACACAGCATCTTAACAAATAATAGCAAACATGCAAAGAAGAATGAGAAGCAAATAAAATTGAGCTGAATTTCACTTACACAATAGATCTTTTAAATGAACTTAATGTACAGTAAAAAATGACAGTGTGAGAGCAATGATTATAAATAATTGCATCATCCTTAATGCACGCACCATCCTTCTACCCTTGTATCAGAAAGTTATGAGCACCATAGTGACATTAATCGGCTCGGAGTTCGGTGAGCGCACCCTCGCAAAAACACGTCATAACACCGACACAAGTTAATTTGATCCCCGCTACTGTTCCATATTCAGTCATGTGGAAAATAATTATAAATTTTTAGAATTATAAATATTTTTTTTGGTAAGAGAAATAAGTTGATGATTCACCCGATATAAACTTATACTGTAAATCTTAAGGACAATTATGTTAATGCTAAATTACACGCAACAATATAACTTTTTTTATTCTACAGGAGGCAAACGAGCAAACGGCTCATCTTAATGCTATCAGGCAACGAACAAATGGCTCATATGATAGTTAATGAAACCGCTGCTGCATATACATTTGCAATATCAGAGCACTGAAATGCGTTCCGGTCTAAAAATAACTATTGGCCTAACAATTGAGTTTCTTGCCGGAGTCTTTCCAGTAAAATCAACTGTCCGAACCGGTGGATTCACACTAGATTTTTGTCTACTTTTTTAATTGACGATTCAAAAGTATCTTGTAAATAATTAATTGAATAAAGATAATTTAGATTTGAGTTAATTAAGTGATGATTAAGTTAAGATCTATCTATATATATCTGGCGCAAAATGGGGGAGAACTATGTCCAGAAGTGGACAACGATAGATTGAAGAGAAGTTAAGATTATCATCATCCAAGGATATATCCCAGATGTCCGCACCGGGGTGTCACCCCCGTCTTGTCGGGGACAGTTTGGCTAGTTTTTCGCCGGAGAAGCCCGCCGATCTAATAACCGCCACCTGCTCTACACAAAAACCCACCCCAAACTTGCTCACTCGACTCGAGATAAGTTTATTTTGTTGTTGTTTTTAAGAGATTTTGCGGCCATGTTGGAGCTTGTTACTATTTTTATCAAACAAATAGAATACACAGAGATTTGATTTTAAATAAATTAATAAAAATAAATATCCAATATCATTAGGGGAGGCCTTCGTTCAGGCTGTAATGATGATGATGATGAAATATCCAATGACATTCACACAGCGCCATCTAGCTCCAAGATAAGCGCGAAGCCTGTATTATGGGACTAAACAACGGATAAACATACTGATGTATTTTTTTTTCTTAATACATACATATTATACAAAAAACACCCAGACCATTTCAATCAAACATGTTCATGCACACAAATGTTTGTACTGCCGGGAATCGAGCCCGGAACCTTTCGTGTAGTAGCCGACGTCTCAACCGCTACACCAAATGGGTCGTCGCCTATTGACGACCGATGGGTCGTTATTAGGTGAACGGGACGGTCAGTGCGCTCACCTGATGGTAAGTGATACGCCTGATCAAAACAGTGAAGATCAACGCTTGAGTTTCGTTCTAGAATACAGGCCAAAATCTTCGATTTAAACTATTCAAGGAGCAATCCAATTTTATGTTAAACACGGAAAAACAAATATATAAAGAATAATAAATATCCACCGACCTTCTCACAGCGCCATCTAGCCCCAAGTTAAGCGTGAAGCCTGTATTATGGACTAAACAACGGATAAACATACTTATATACATTTTTTTGGAATCGAATCCTTGATCGATTCGATAGGGGATCGAACCCGGAACCCTTGGTGTTGCAACACCAAATGGGTCGTCAAAAGAAGCTTTCTTTTCAAAAAAAAGCTTTCTTTTTGCAGTGTACATGATATAATGCAAGATCGCTCTTATTTAGTGTCAAAAATCATCGTCATTAGCGACATTCGTTGTCAAAGGGCACACTCCCTTTGTGGAGTCACGCGTCGAGTCTACACTTTTGATCTCGCCGTAATACGCTCATTTTTTAGCCACGCGACAAGTAGCGACTATTCGTTTATGACGTGCGTTTTAATGTGAAATTCTACGGGAATATTTAATGGTGACATATACCCATATATTGACGACCCATTTGGTGTAATGGTTGAAACATCGGCTATTACACCAAGTGTTCCGGGTTTGATCCCCGGGCAGTACAATCATTCGTGTGCATGAACATGTCTGTTTGTAATGGTCTGGGTGTTTCCTATGTATAGTATGTATGTATTTACTAAAAAAATGTATATGAGTACCCTAACTACAAGCTCTTCGCTTAATTTGGTGCTAGATGGCGCTATGTGAATATCAGTGGATATTTATTAATTTATAAAAAATATAATAACATTAATTAATTAAAAAGTATCTGTAAATGTCTCGTTCTACCAAAAAAATCAAAATAAATTAAAAAGCATATATACGGTCGAATTGAGCCTTTTTTTTGAAGTCGGTTAAAAAGTAACGGTTTTTACCTATCCCAACAAGACACTAATCTTCTGTGGCAAGAGAAATAGGTAAGTTTGAAGTAACAACATGACCTTATATAGTCTCCCACACGTAAAATTAAATCGCAATCACGTTGAATTGATCTTAATCCGCCATTATCAAATAACATAAACACTCGAGTTTAGCAATAATGAAGACATTCGATTGCCCTGTTTGATTTTATTCAAAAGCGATTTCAAAATCTCTATCAAACATAAAAATACACTCTTTTCAATAAAAAATAAAGCTCAATTTCGCTTACACTTATTTGAATATGTGGGCAATGATTAATATAATTTGTCTTTTTATGTAGAAATATCAAACAATGGACGCATCGCCGTGTCATTTATTGCGCAAAAGTTTTAGCTAGACTATAGTGTGTATGTTGTTTGAACTATGTGAAAATTGCGATGATTGCATCGAAATAGCCCTGCGGCTTAGGCGTTGATGACGTCACAGTCAGAGGTCATTGGACACATGAAATAACAGATAGGTATTGGATGGAGTACATAATAAAATAATTAAAGGAAACCTAAATTATAAGATGACACGTTGATCCCCGTATCTGTATTGCATTTTTTGTTATATCTTTTTAAATTATTTTTATCTGTATTATATTTTTGTAATTTTATCTTTACCAATATCTTAACTCATTGACCGCTAATGATGTCTTAAGGCGCCAGACACAATAGACTTTCTGTTGTGTCTGGATTCCCGGCGTTCAATGGGTTAATTATTATAGCCAAAATTATATTGCGAATCTGTTTTGTTTAATGTTTATATATAGTTACTATAATTATAATTATACAGTGAATTATACACTTTTTTTTTCAAAATAATACTACTTAGTTTCTTGAGAAATCTTCTATGAAGAATATTATCATCCCACTATCTGATAATAAGTGAAACTAGAAAAAGTGCACAAATACGTTTCCTCGCGGGATTATTTTATTGCCAAGTGTGGCTACGTGAAACAGGAGTATTATGCACTTCTGGGTTTCGGGATGACGGCACTGTAGCTTGTGAAATTGCCGGGTATAAAAGACCTAACATGTATTGTCTCGGGTGATGGGCGCAGTACGGCATCGATGAAGAATAATAACTGTTTATCAGTTGTTGGTCTCTTTCAATGCCGCTCTGTCAAGGTCAGGCGTATCACTTACCATCACCTGACTGTCCTGTTCACTACGTAACATAAAAGAAATATTTATTATATTTATCTAAATGAACATTGTATTAATCATAAGGGCACGTGGAGATGAATCAAATAAGTCCGCGTACACAAGATGTGATGGTTAAGTCCGGTTGTGAACTAATGACCGCATGCATTATGTATAAACTTTATCTCTTATTGAATCGATGAGTGCGCGACTCCATTGCACACATTACTTAGGAAAATGTAACGGTATCAATTTATTGGGTTTAGACTGAGTATTTAAATATTAAGACTTTAAGAAATACATTATGTAATGTAATACAAATAAATAAAAAATAACGTTTTTACAATAATACATATTGGTAAACAAGTTTTAAGGATATAAAAGGTTAAAGGAAATTGTTAGTTTGTACCAAAAGCATCAGAGCCGAGCGAGCTAAGCAAGCGCGGCGGCCAAGTGCTAGAACAGGTTTTCTGGAAATTATAACACAGTTATCATTAAATTAATCTTTTGATCTGATAGAAACCGGACACCTTACGTGCAACAATTACATCATCATCATCATCATCAGCTCATTAGACGTCCCCACCGAGGGGCACGAGCCTACCCGTATAGGGTGATTAGGCCTTAGTCGTCCACGCGGGCCCAGTGCGTGTTGGACGACTTCACACACAACCTTCGAATCTCTTCGCAGGCGTGCATGAAGGTTTCCTCACGATGTTTTAGCGTCGGATAACGTACATATATTTTCGAAAATACATTGGTACGTGTCGGGATTTGAACCTCAGCCCTCCCGGTAGGAAGGCGACAGTCCACACCACTGAGCCACCGACGCTCAACAATTACATTTATGATTAAATAAGTGTAAGTGGAGCTAAATAGTGATTCAAAAGGTTGATGGGCTATTTTTTATTATTTTTAAACGGCGTTGAGATACGACACATTCATTCTATTATAACTGTGTTCTCGTTTTGTTTGGGGCGATTGTTGTTTTATTATATATTCAACCATATGTACCTATATATTAATCGAGAATTCATCTGCTACCCACCACCTTAACCAGATTATCGCTCCATCTATAGTTGAGAGAATATGTCATCAATCGCATTTCAGAAGTCGTACAGTAAGTGCATTGGAAACACACCACGCGGCCAGTGAATGGCGGCGAAGCTCCAGTTTTATAGGCGAGCGATGCGTGTGTCAAGGTGAACGCGTGTGCCAAGTACAAATGTCACTGGTGTGCGCCCGGCCTTAGGCTGCGGCGTGTGAGACAGCGATGATTTTAAGTCGGCAGGGATTTATTAGCTTAATATTATCTGTATTTTTTTACTTAGACACTTGGCCACTTACATGAAAAACTCACGTCTAATTTAATCTGGTAGTTTTCCACCATCCGCAATAAAATCCAAACATTATTTTTATAAAACGCACCTTATTTAATATGTCGTTTAAATGTTTCCCACTTTATTTGCAATATTGTATTTTAAATCACTGAAACCAATATATATTAGGTCAATTTATAAAAAGTTCGTCAACAATTTGTGGTGTCAACTACAGGATTATAATGTTTGTTTCTGATACTGCTTCGTTTTAAAATATAATACAAAGTAAAATAACTTTCACAAGATTCATTTCATTCATTATAATCATCAGCCTAAAACAATCCACTACAGGGTACAGGCCCTTTTTCCGAACAACTGTTGGCTGCAGATTGCCTTTACAGTCTCACCGGGCAAATGATGAGCGCATATAGCTATCAGCCGTAATCATTTACACAACGAGCCTATGGGTGTTTCATAGAAGGACTCGAACCTCAGCTTAGGGCGTTGCGGGGAGGGGTAGGTAACCTAGTAAATGCTTTTTACGCGGTTACGCGACTAGGCACTGAGCGAATCTACGGGGAGTCTCGCATAGTTTTGCTATGGGGTGGTAGCACAGATTTCCCAATACAGGAGATGGGGCAAGCCGTTTTTAAGTGCGACAAATGTAAGCTCAACGAGCATCACTGGCTGCCAGTTTACGCTCTGTGAGACGAGTCAAGACGCACGAATATTAGAAGAAATCACCGTTTTTTCCCAAAATGTCATCCTGTGCAATTGTAACATGCCATCATCGCAATGAATCAGTAAATTTACCAAGAAATATAATAACTTTTCACAGGTAAGAACCAAAAAGAAATTGCGACACTGGGACTGCCTATACACTTTGCGGCTTGTCCAGTCTAATTGTATATTCGGATGTCTGTGGGTGGTAGCATCACGCGGGCCCAGTGCTGATTGGTGGGTTAACGACTACCATCCTAAGGTTGTAGCTGGGACCGACGACAAAACGTGCCCTCAAAAGTACGGAACAGAAGAAGAAGGAAGAGTGTGTGCATGAACATGTCTGTTTGTATTGGTCTGGGTGTTTTCATATATAACAATATGTACTTACAAAAAGACCTTATATGTATATATGGGTATATTTATCAGCTGTTCTCCTATAATTCTTTAAAGGTTTAGATAAGGGTGGTGTTATGTGTGTCTGCGGATATTCATTTAATTCATTAGTTCACCAGAGGTATTTGTTCTTCAAAAGATTATGTAGACGATGGCTTTCCGGATACTCGTGTGGTACCCGACAGTTTCCCAGGCCCAGGGTCAAGGAGCCGTGTCATTGCAAATGTCAGTAAAATAAACAGACGCATTACAAATACATTTTTCTTAGTAATAATTGAATGGAGTAAAAATAATTACTTATACAATTTAGCTTATATCACCCGCGATCAAAAACAAAGGATCACAGTGCAGCTCCGAACTTGTGACGTCACGTTATTCAGTATCATTTTACCCCGTTAACATGATACCTCCACGGCCCATGTGGTGAGTCGGCTGACAATGGATATTACACCAAGGGATTTGGGTTCCATACCCAGACAGTATAGACGTTTGTGATTATGAACATGACTATTTGTATTGGTCTGGATGTTTCTCTTTCCATGTATATTATGTATGTATTTGAAAAAAATATGTATATAATATTAATACCTTATATAAATAATAAATATCCACTGACATTCACACTGCGCCATCTAGCCCCAAGTTAAGCATGAAGCCCTTATCGTATGGGTTTTAACGGATAAACATACTTATATAAATATATTTTAAATACATACATATTATACATAGAAAACACCCAGATCAATATAAAAAGACATGTTCATGCACACAAATTAATGTTCGTACTGCCCGGGGATTGAACTCGGAAACCTTGGTGTAGTAGCCGACGTCTTAACCATTACACCCACAGATTTCCCAATACAGGAGATGGGGCAAGCCGCGTTTTTAATGCGACAAATGTAAGCTCAACGAGCATACACTGGCTGCCAGTTTACGCTCTGTGAGACGAGTCAAGACGCACGAATATTAGAAGAAATTACCGTTTTTCCCAAAATGCCATCCTGTCAATTGTAACATGCCATCATCGCAATGAATCAGTAAATTTACCAAAATATAATACTTTTCACAGGTAAGACCGAAAAGAAATTGCGACACTGGGACTGCCTAAAACTTAGCGGCTTGTCAGTCTATTGTATATTCGGATGTCGTGATTACACCAAATGGGTCGTCGCTATACCTAGGATTAAATTGGAGGTGTTACATTACAAAAGAATTTAAAATGGCGTCTTTAATGCAATAAAGACTATATGTCTCAATAACACGCAATTCTTTGATTGTGATAGTGATGATTGATGACTAATGATGACCGCCATTAATGTTGCGTCAAATCATCATTTTTAATCATTACTCATTATCATAAAATGCCATCTGTAAGGACACAGAGGCATTTGAATAAATTTGTGGTAACAATAATTTATTATCAAAATTATCGTCTAAGAATGTTTTTTTTTTGACACTATATACATTGTTAATAAGTATATAATATTTCTGAGAGCGTCGGTGGCTCAATGGTGTGGACTATCGCCTTCCTACCAGGAGGGATGAGGTTCAAATCCCGACACGTACCAATGTGTTTTCGAATTTTCGAAAATATATGTACGTTATCCGACGTTCTTACGGTGAAGGAAAACATCGTGAGGAAACCTTCATGCACGCCTGCGAAGAGATTCGCAGGTTGTGTGTGAAGTCGTCCAATCCGCACTGGCCCGCGTGGACGAGTAAGGCCTAATCACCCTATACGGGTAGGCTCGTGCTCCTCGGTGGGGACGTTTAATGAGCTGATGATGATATAATATTTATAGACATGTAAAACCTCGTGTAAAGCAATTCAACAGTTTTGTTATACAAATATTTCCTGCAATTGTATTTAAAACTAATATGCCAACGAATCTATAATAGTAATCCAAACTCAAACTAAATATCATAAAATTACACAATAAAGTTCATAAAATCAAAACACTCTTATACAACATTAACAGCCTTCGTGGTGTGCGGAGCACTGCGTTCGGCTGCGTGATTCAGGAGGTCGTATCCCGCAGGGAAACACCACTATGTGCGATTATGGTATCCTCCCCCTATGTTAGACCCAACACAAACCTTATTCACAAGTCTCACAACGCATCGCAGTCCACTGCTGGACATAGGTCTCCCCCATTTTGCGCCAGATATCCCGGTCCACCGCTTTTCTCATCCAGCCCCACCAGCGACTTTTCGTAAGTCGAGTCACTCCAGAACTCGTTTGCTCCAATGGCTAACGGTTCTGCGACATGCGTGACCAGCCCACTGGCACTTCAACTTACTGATCCGGCGGGCTATGTCGGTGACTTTAGTTCTCCTACGGATTAAATCATTTCTGATCTTATCCTAAGAGAAACTCCAAGCATAGCTCGCTCCATTGCGCGTTGAGTGACTTTGAATTTGTGAACCAATCCCGCAGTCAGTGTCCATGTCTCAGCTGCGTATGTTAGCACGGGTAGGACGCATTGCTTAAAGACATTCATCTTTAAGCATTGTGGAATCGTTGAGGTTAGGCCATGACGTAACTTATTATTACTCAGCACAACTAAGGGGTGCTTTTGCTAAAATAGATAGTAATTACTAACAATAGTTCACAAATTTTTAATTTTATGCTGTACTAGGTGGTAGACTCGATACGAGTCGTCTAGGTAGGCACCACCGCAGTGCCAGATATCGTCCCGTGGTATACCAGTTGGCTTAGCACTTCTGTGTTTCAGGATGAGGACACTGTAGCTAGTAAAATTACCGGGTATAAAAACCTAACATCTATTGTCTCATATATATTTGACGACCCATTTGGTGTTGTGGTTGAGACGTCGACTGCAACACCAAGGGTTCCGGGTTCGATCCCCGGGCAGTACAAACATTTGTGTGCATGAACATGTCTGTTTGTAATGGTCTGGGTGTTTTCTATGTATAATATGTATGTATTTACAAAAAAAAGTATTTAAGTATATTTATCCGTTGTTTAGTACCTATAATACAGGCTTCACGCTTAACTTGGGGCTAGATGGCGCTGTGTGAATGTCAGTGAACATTTATTTATTTATTATTTATTTATTGTCTCGGGTGACGGGCGCAGAGCAGTGTTGACGGAAAAATAATAACTAAACGTAGCGTAGGACGCCCTGTGGCCCATGGACCGACGACTTGTGAAAGGTCGCTGGTGGAGGCTGGATGAGGAAAGCGGAGGACTGCGATAGGTTGAAGAGAGACAGTTTTAATATCCTTCAACATTGTTTCTATCATGGTCAGGCGTATCAATTATCAACAGGTGAGCGCACTGACCGTCCCCTTCACTTATAGCAAAAGAAATAACAATGGTTCCGACAAGGGACGCCACTTAATAATAAAATTTGCTAACATGTAAGATGTTTTGAATGATAAAAACAATAATTAGATAATATTACTTCATGCAGTCATAAGTAGATATGATCCAGTAGACATTTCACATTCTGTCGAAACTATGTGGCATTTGTGAGCGAGCACTCTAAAATGCCAGACTTTCATAGTAAGGTACATAAACTAAAGCTGCGATCATCATGCGCTACCTATATAATCAACGACCCATTCAGTATAATGGTTGAGACGTCGGCGTGTAGGTGCTTACTCTTTTTAAGGCGTAGAAAAAATGTAGTAAAAGAAAACTCTGTAAAAGTTTTAGTTTTACAGAAGTTGTATCTTAATATTGACATTAATAGTGTTATCTATAAATAATAATTTATTAAATATCATGGAGTCTGTATTAAGTATAATGCCAAGTATTGTTTATCACAAATTTAAGAAAAAAAAAGACTCAATCATAATTCAAATATAGACTTACCTTTGCGTATAAAGTTATTTGACGTATGTACATTACTTATCAAGTTATCATAGGTTATTTCTCATCACTGTCCGAATGAATACAATGCATGATTAACTGACAAGCTACTGCTCGGCGGGGATGACGTAATAAGTTCGGTGAGTTGTGACATAATTTTAGGATACGTATCATTCAATGTTGTGAAAGTTTTACAGACTTTCCTTATTTTATTATATTACTGCTACATGGTAAAACCAATATATTTATCTAATAGGTAGTTTATTTTCTTCTGTATTTGAAACAAAAGACAATTACATAATAAAGGGTTCACACTAATTAAGTTTTACAAAAAGTACTCAATATGTAACCAACCTCATTGTTCACGAAAAAAAATTAAAATAAGGAATTAGTTGAATTAGCTTACGGTACATAATATAGATACTTTAAACAAGTATTTAATTCGCATTAACAATGGTCATATTGATCTTAAATGTTAACGTACGCTCCGGGTTTACTTAAATAACCGTTTAAAATGAAATCAGATGAGATCATTATAAAATATAGTTATTCTACACATTCAACTTTTATTTCGCATCTATACAAATATTATAAAGCTGAAGAGTTTGTTTGTTTGCTTAAAATCTCAGAAACTACTGGTCCGATTTGAAAAAATATTTCAATTAATATCGTCACGCCAAGAGCAATAGGAGCTGAGCACCAAGGAAGAATGTTTGAAAATCGGGGGATTTTTTTTTCTACGGAGAGCTTCCGCTGCGTCCCTTGCGTAAACGGTTAAGTCATCGCTAAAGTCATGTTTAAGAGTGTTCTAAAAATAAAAAATGTATGTTTCTTTTTTAAAAAAAGCGGTGAACCTCAGAGGCTCGCCCCTTTTTTTTGCTAACCAAATTTGTGCTTACCTGTGCAAAGTATTAGTATAGATAGAGTCTGCTTCTACACCCAGGACCATGGTGTAGAAACACCAAGGGTCCTGAGTTCGATACCCGTGCAGTACAAAAAGGGCTGTGCATGAACATGTTTGTTTGTGTTGGTTTGAAGATTCTATTTTAATATGTACGTATGAATTTACAAAACCAAGTACCTACCTATATCATGAGTTATGTTTTTGCTGTTGGCCGCAGATGACCTTTAAATATTCCCAGAAAAGTAATTGAGTAAGTTTACCCATTGCTTAGTAAGTTTACATATTTATAATTAAAAATGCTTGCTTTGACTCTTAGGCTTTTTATAGATGATAAATATCGCATTATGATTCATGATTTCATTAATTAAAATACATAAAGTCATTCTGATTTAATTGAAGCTATCAAAATAAGATTTGTGACTATTTATTCTAACATCATTTGGCATTGCGTCATCGGTCACGTCATCGATCGATATTCAATCATTAATTAAAATGTATCCTTTACTTTCAATATATATCGGAATGTTAGTATGTCAAGTGTTAGTATGTCAAGTGTGCTATTGTGACTTAAGCGATTGTACGTAGCACAGGGCCGTATCGTGTATTTGTGGGGCCCTGGGCTGGAACTATTCACGGCCACTCAATAGTTCCGGCCCAGCATCAAGTAATAGACACATAAAAAAATTAAGCTTTAAGTTATTTATTTCACAAAAAACAAATATTACTTTAATCTACGTAAGTAATTATTTTACAAATAAATATCCACTGACATTCACACATCGCCATCTAACCCCAAGTTAAGCGTGAAGCCTGTGTTATGGGTACTAAACAACGGATAAACATACTTATATACTTTTTTTGTAAATACATACTTATTTTACATAGAAAACACCCAGATCATTACAAACAGACATGTTCATGCACACAAATGTGTGTACTGCCCGGTATCGAACCCGAAACCCTTGGTGTTGCATTCGATGTCTCAACCGCAACACCAATCGAGTCGTCAAATATAATAATTGTGGCAATGATACCATACTTCCTCATCACCTCATTATATATCCATGCGGGATAAGCCTAGCCCTGTAGGGTGTATATGCCTTAGTCCATACTTCCTCATCAGCTCATTAAACGTTCATATGACGAGCCTACCCATATAGGGTGTATAGGGGTAGGCCACGCGGGCCTAGTGCGTATTGGCCGACTTCACGCACAACCTTTGAATCTCAGTCATCCAATGACTCACTGTTGCTATGATAATTTGACTTTTACCATCGTTAGCCAAACGAACCAGCCACTATGTCATGGAGCTCTAAAATAATAACAGGGAAAAATAAATACTTACCTGCCACAATTTTGCAGAAGTTACAATTCAGTTTTTTGCTACAACCCAAAACTCGTCTTGATTTAGGTTAATCCTTGTATTTAAGAAACGTGCTATTTTTTGTGGCGCTAAAATGATTAGAACCACTTTTTGTCCAAATACGAGTTATAAGCCGTGTTTTTAATCATAACACTTGTTTTTATAGACAGAGCTATCGAAGTGAGTGTCTATAAATCCTGTCTTATTGCTTTCCTACAATATCCGAGTAAGTTCGCTGTAATTCTAGATACTTCGACTAAATCTTTATATTAAAAAGTTTAAAATCTTATTCTTCTTAGTGTATCGATAGTAAATAAATAATCAAACTGTAAAAGCCCAAAAAATCATCAATCTATCAGCTCTCGTCGTACGCTTAGCTTACTCTGTTTATAAAATACTAGCGTTGGCGTGCGACTTCGTCCGCGTGGAATAGTTACTTTGGCCACCCGCTACTTCGTTTATATGGGTGAGTTTAAACTGCGATATCTCATAAGATATTAAGTTGAATCATGTACAGGGCAATTTTGTTTAAAATGAAGTATTTGTGATTAATAAAGTATTTATTTGGATAAGGATTATTACCATATTTATGAAAACACCTTCGCAAATGATGCATTATTTTAGATTTTTTTTAGCAAAAAATATGTTATAGGTAGCTTACCTTAAAAGATAGACATATGCTGTCGCGGACTTTTTTGTAAACCTTTAAAAGGGGAACAATTCTCTCATACATGACATTTGTGGAACTTTAACAGTTTACGCAGCGTACGCAGCGGAAGCTCCAAGTATTAAAAAATCCCCCCCGATTATGAAACATTCTTCATTGCTGTTCCGCTTCTATTGCTTGTAGAGTGATGATATATAGCCTATAGCTTTCCTCGATAAATAAGCTATCTAAATCTGAAAGATTTTTTCAAATCGAACCAGTAGTTCCTGAGATTAGCGCGTTCAAACAAACAAACAAACTCTTCAGCTTTATATATTAGTATAGATATAGATTCAAAGTTAAAGTCATAATCCATTATCAAATTAGGCTATCAAAAACCACTTATGAGAACTTATATTAGTTTGACAAATCATTATTTAGGCTTTACTGTTGAGTGTTCTTGGTTCTAAATCACTTCTTCTTCTTCGAGTCAACAGTTCAGATATCCTTTTTCCAGAATCTGGGTCAAGCTATAGCGCTATCCGAAGTGTAACCCTCCAATTGCAATGTACTTTAGACTGCTCAGAAGCCCTACTTAACTAAACTTTCCCTACAACAGCCAACCTTGGATTGATTTCCAAGTTGGCCATGCGAAGTGAAACCATCGGGTAGTTGATAAAAATTAAATCAATGAAGCGCTTTCTTTAGTCACTAATATCCATTTTATGTTTTACTTTATGATTTTAACTTTGAGTTGACTTGTGAAGCTGCGAATATGAAGACTTATTGATAACCAAAAATAACTAAGATCCATATCATAAACACAAACACGATAAATAAATAATATATAAATAAATAAATATCTACTGACATTCACACAGCGCCATCTAGCCCCAAGTTAAGCGTTAAGTCTGTATTATGGGTACTAAACAACGGATAAACATACTTATATACATTTTTTTTGTAAATACATACATAATTTACATAGAAAACACCCAGACCATTACCAACAGACATGTTCATGCACACAAATGTTTGTACTGCCCGGGGATCGAACCCGGAACCCTTGGTGTTGCGGCCGACCTCTCAACCGCAACACCAAACGGGTCGTCAAAACAGCAGGTGACCATTTAGCATAATTGACCTGAACCCGAAATGGATTGATACGTAAACGGAGGCTGAGAGCCATCTGCGCTCGCCACTTGCCCGGTGAAGCTGTAAAGCCCATCTGCGGCCAAAAGCAGTAGTCAGTTCGAAAAAAAAAAAAAATAAAACGTACACGATGCTGGTACGAGTTCTACTTATATTATTAATTTAAGGTAAAAAATTCCTATGACGTGACATCTTAAACTAATATTATTAATTTGCAGTAATATATTCCCATGACGTCACTTCCTACCTCGTATAGTGTCAAGGATAACTTACTGATCAGGTCCTCAATTACACAAATTTACTTAACTTTACGACATTTTACAATCCAACTAGAAATTTGGTATTCCAGTACAAATTTTATGATAATACTAGCGGTAATTGTATAGTAGAACGAGTTTTCTAAAGGCGTTAACAATTAAAATCAACATAAAACAGAGCAAATGAGTGCAAAATTTATCATAAGATACACAGTAACGATCCTATTAGAGGAATTGGGGCCCAGCTTTTAAATATAGATTACGAATTAAGATAATTATTTCAATATCCTTGTAAATGCTAATTCAAATCATTATGGTTGTGGGTGATGTATTTTTTTTAATAGCATTAAATAACTTCTTTGATTAAACCTCCGTGGTTTAACGTTGAGTTCAAATGGCTGTGGGTTGGAATCCCACGGGGACATTGTATAGTGAAAAGCGCTTTGTGTGTTTTTGTCAGTTTGGTTACGATATTGTAGGCTGAAACCACCTGATTAACTGAAAAGAGAGTTGATTCCGTGCTTTAGAGGGCAAATCAAGCCGTCTTTCTCGTATACAATCTAAGGATGGGTAATGGTAATTGCTAGAAGTGCACCCAAAATGAAAAGGCTCGATTGCCTTTAATTTCAAGACATCCTGTCTTGCAAACGAGGCTCTAAAGTAATTGAAATATAGTTGAATTTCGAGTCTGCTTTTGTTCATCATAAATGCATATTAATTCTTTAAGATTTTCATAAGATTAAGCTCTGATCACAGATATTATAACATAATATCATGCTGTTAGACGCGTCATTTCATCTAAATATGGTTAAGTTGTTTATATCAATTATTTACTGCTGACTAATCAAAAGGTCGAGTTCTCATAATTTATTGTATACTTGTAGTATATTTTCTGATGTTCCGTGTGGTACAGTTTTGATGAAAACCAATGTCACATATAAGGTCAACATTTTGAAACGAAGATTTTAGATAAAAGCAACATCTAACAAGTTAATACATTCTTATCATCATTATACCTGTTGTGATCTCCAATTTTGTTCCTTTTATTTAACAACGGGCAATCAAGTCACTATTCATCATCATCAGCTCATTAAACGTCCCCACCGAGGGGCACGGCCCTACCCGTATAGGGTGATTAGGCCTTAGTCGGCCCTCGTGCGGGTTGGACGACTTTACATACAACCTTCGAAACTCTTCGCAGGTGTGCATGAAGGTTTCCTTACGATGTTTTCCTTCACCGTAAGAGCGTCGGATAACGTACATATATTTTCGAAAATTCGAAAACAATGGTACGTGTGGGGATTTGAACCTTTAGCCCTCCCGGTAGGAAGGTGACAGTCCACACCATTGAGCCACCGACGCTCAAGTCGCTATTAAACATGAATAATCCATGCGTTACCTTTTTATAAACTCGCGTGCAAGTAAATCGACTCAAGCCTCAAGTACGCATAACAAGTGATATAACTAAAAAATGCCTTATTATACCTCTATATAATGTTTTACATAATTAAAGCCTAGTAATTGAGCTTTAAAATGGTGTAAGTTGCATGAAAATCGATTCAGTAGTTTAGTAAAAAAGGTTAATGCTAATGATAATGTAAAAATGTTGAAAATTCATACATTTTCACAGTATGGGGTTATTGTGTTTAAATGAAACAAAATGTGCGTAAGATAAAAAAATATTCGTGTCAATATTTGGTATTCCCTCCTCTAGCTCTGATCACTGCTCTCATGCGATTCTTCATCGACCTTATCAACTTTTTAATGGATGATTGTGGTATTCGACCCCACTCTTCTACCAACGCAGTCTTGAGCTCATTGATGTTTGTCGGAGCTGGATTCCTCGCTCTAACTTTCCTTTTGAGCTCGTCCCATATGTGCTCAATGGGATTTAAATCGGGGCTGAGCGCTGGCCAATGCATAGTGTGAATTCCAACTTCGTTCAGGAAATCACGTGTGGCCCGAGCAGTGTGACATCGGGCATTGTCATGCATCAAGATGAAATTTTCCCCAATAAAGCCTTGATAAGGGACAACTTGATCCAGTAGAACATTTTCAATGTAACGATCACTGGTCAGACCTCCTCCCCGGCCTCCCCCAGGAACGAAAACAAGGTCCGTTTTGCCTTCTAAGGAAATTCCAGCCCACATCATGCAAGATCCGCCACCATATGCAACGGTTTCCACAAAGCAGCACTGTGAAAACCGTTCACCGGGACGACGGTATACCCGACCTCTCCTGTCGCTGCCATGGAGACACATCCTCGTCTCATCTGTGAACAGGACTGACTGCCATTGCTCTATGCTCCAATCCAAATGTTCTCGAGCAAAGTGAAGGCGTGCTTGACGATGAGCTGTGGTCAACTTCGGGCCTGTAGCGGGTCTTTTCGGAGTAAGGTTAGCTTCTTTCAACCTTCTTCTAACTGTCCACTGACTGACAGTCACCCCGCGAACTTGACGTAGCTCCTGCTGCACATCTACGCCGGTAAGGTGTCGATTTCGGAGAGAGGTCGAGACCAAAAACCGGTCGTCACGCTCCGAGGTGCACCGGCGTCGGCTGGTATTAGGCCTCCGAGTGAAGGCACCAGTCTCTTGAAACCTTCTGTATACTCTCGAGACAGCGGACTGACTCATATTCAAACGACGAGCGACTTCTCGCTGGTTCAACCCTTCTTGCAACAGGGCAACGACTTGAGCGGCTTCTTCAGGTGTTGTATCCATAATTTTCTTCAAATGACGGCTTTAATTTGCAGAGATGTGTTCAGGTCAACGTCTAATGAGCGACTGATAAGAAAAAAACGATTACAGGGGGTTTTATAGGGGGTTGTGTCGCGCAAGTTGTGAATAGAGCGCAGAGCAGTTTACGGGAGGTTGCGTTCAGTTGCATTCTAAGTACAAGTGTTTATTTAAATTACTGATATTATGCTACCATTTGAAAGCCTAATTACTAGGCTTTAATTATGTAAAACATTATATAGAGGTAAAATAAGTCATTTTTTAGTTATATCACATTTTATGCGCACTTGAGGCTTGAGTCGATTTAATTGCACGCGAGAGTATATCTAAAAAGCTATATGTATGTTCATATAATTTTATTCCTAATCTATGCTTTAAGAAAAATTGTTAAAATAAAGGTGTTAGTTGAATCTAGTCATTTCTGATTGGCTTTTGACAGCCAACCCGAATCAAGGCCGCTGGTAGGGATGTTGTAAGGTTCTTAAGTTCCGTCTGCACTCGTACATGGGTGGATTCCAAAAAGATCTCAAGAAGCGAACACTAATTTGTAAGAATTATTGGATGAATTGTTATTGCCAAGGTGGCAAATAAATACTGAATCTGGCCAAAGTATTATTATTTATAAAAAAAACTTTGCATTAACAATATAAAATACAATATAAGTAACATAATGGAGTCGTGGGTTTGTATCCCAGGAATGACCGCAAAGTGAAAGTCACATTGTACGTTTTTTTCTAATTTGCAAAGGATATCTCAAGCTGAATGTTTTGTCTGAAGAGAAAGTGTTATATATGTAAGAAAACCTTTTATAATCAATAAAAAAAGACTTCTTTATATAGTCATGAAATAAACTTTATACTAAATGGACTCTAGTAAGGTAATGATTTGCAATGTTCCCCTTCCAGCCGGAGCCTTATTAAGTTTATACCCAAGAACTAATAAAACAAATTAATTCTTCTCTTTTATTAAAACAACATCGTATCGGCACGAATCCTTCTCTATAATTAACACATCGGCATGTTATTCCGATTGTTATTTTTCTATAGAACAATTTATAAGTTTTTGTTCGAATAGCTCGAAGATCTCTATAAGTGATCTTTAATGACGCCTTGTTCACGATTGATTTATTGCTAGGCTATTGATAAGTTATATACAATGACTGCTTTAGGCGTTTCATATAAAATTATCGATACATTTAATTCAAGATGATCAGTGTGGAGTATCATCAGCTTATTATACGTCCCCATCGAAAGACACAAGTCTACCAGTATAAGCTGTATAGGTCTTGGTCGTCCACGCGGGCCTAGTGTTGATTGGCCGACTTTCGATTAGTGTGAACTGTTGCCTTCCGATCTGAAGGTTGGAGGTTCAAATCACGCCGCGTACCAAATCTTTAATTTTTTCGAAATTATACGTATGTTTGTTCGACGCTCTTAAGGTGATGATAAACCTCATGAGGAGGTCATCGCACGCCTGCGAAGAATTTTTTTAAAGTTTGATCCCCCTTCATCAAACCCTTACTTCTTTATCATGGAACCACCTCTGAAGTTTCCTCTTTCCAACAAAAAAAGAATTACAAAATCTGTTCTATAACGACGAAGATATCCGCAAACAACATTTAAAAAAAGCATATTATATACGGTCGAATTGAGTAACCCCTTTTTTGAAGTCGGTTAACACATGCTTAAAGTCGAGTATTTCGTTAAATAATAACAATAATCACACCACTTTTGCAATAAATAAAAAGAAACAATTGCTTTCGACACTACACATATTTGTACCCGCCCACTAATAACGAGATGGTGATAACTAAATTACACGTTGTCCGTCTGTCTGTACAAATGTCATTTGCTTCGCGCCTTTGGTCAAGATGGTGACCTGGATAGGCTTGTGACACAGTGTATAGCGATTATGATGACAAAAATAAATAAATATGTGATGACACTCACACAGCGCCATCTAGCCTCATATTAAGCGAAGAGCTCGGAGTTATGTTACTCAACAACTGATAAACATCTTTTTTTAAACACATACATATTATACATAGACATACCCAGATCATTGCACATAGACATGTTCATGCACACAAATGTTTGTAATGCCCTGAGATCGAATCCGGAAACCTTGGTGTAGTAGCCGACGTCTCTACCATTACACAATATGTCATCACAACTTCAAATAATTGTTATTATCTTAAGAGTAGAATTTTAAAAAAACGTTCTGATTGGACGCCTACGTCATACTAAGAACATATTGAAATTTTTAAGCTTCTACTATTCGTCAGTCGTTCAGAGAAACCAGTTAGTAGAGAACAGAATCCATTTATTCAAATAACGTTTTATTCTTCATGAGTTTGACGGTTATTACATACAAATATTTTTTTGTTTTAATATTTTGAGGACATAATATATCTTCGCCATTGTTGGATAACCGACCTTAAGTTCAACAGTTGAGGTCGTCTGCCGACACTAATATTTATTTATGTTAATACATTTACGTCGCAATAAGATTTAGGCATTCGTGTGTCGGGTATTTAAATACCTACCATTTATACACATGAGTACATACCAATATTTTAGTGCAATGACTAGGTGATTAAATTATTTATGCACACATATACGTAGTCAAGAAAAATATGTTATAAATAAATAAATATCCACTAACATTCCCACAGCGTCAACTAGCCCCAAGTTAAGCGTGAAGCCTGTATCATGGGTACTAAACAATGGATAAACATACTTACATACTTTTTTTTTATTATATGTAAATTATACATAGAAAATATGTTATACTGAAACAATGGTACAAAGATACTACTTATGCCTTCCGATCTGGTGGGTGCACTTTCAAATCCCGCCACGTACGTATTTACGAATTTTCAGAATTATATCTGTACGTTTATCCGACACTAACGGTGAAGTACCACACCGTCGTGGGAAACCTACGCACATCTTCAATGAGATTCAAAGGTTGTGCGTGAAGTCGTATAATCTGCGCACTGGGCCCGCGTGGACGACTAAAGCCTAACCCTTTACCGAAAGGCTCGTGCCCCTCAGTGGGGATTTGGGGACGTATAATAGATTGAGGTGATGATTATGATGATGATGATGAAAAAACAATAAAAGACGAACAGCTCTTAATCACAAGAATATTCTTATATTTCCCAACATTTCAACTAACTTTTTAATCATAGCTCAATATTTTCGGATGATTAATACCATGGTCACGTATACTTTATCGCAACTGTTTTACTTTTGCAATTTATTTCTAGAAAGCGATGCGTTATGAGTTATGAGGCATTAAAGTAGAGTCCATGTCGCAAATTTTAAACTGTAAAATCCCGCGGTGAATCATGGGATGTGAGCCTTGGGGTCTGCATGTGTCGTAACCGCATGCTTCTTTTGACCTCTTTTGCCTTTAAATAACAATTTAGACGGTACTTGAACTTTTCTAAAGAAGTAAGTAGCGTTTACAATTTACTTCGGAGGCCACGTTAAGTAGTCATCCACACAGGCTACGCTGTGTACCTGTGCCCTGGTCATAAGCAGTTGATGATGATGAATTCATGTATTTTAATAATAATTTACATATTAAATTCTGTGAAATGCAACTTCGTACTTAACATCAAGTCACAGACCTAATTTAACTTGTTAATCCTGTGGCTATGTCTAGGGTTGCCAACCGTACTCTAAAATAGAGTATTGTCCTCTATATCATGTGGTCGTACTATAATCTATAACACTAATAAAGTACGCTAAAATACTCTTTTTTACAAAATGTTTAGTGCACGTCCGTAATAATACGCAAAAACCTTAATCAGAATTAAAAAGTCCACTATTTACAAAAATGGTTTGATTTTAGATAAACTGGCTGTATTCACTAAATACAACATCTTAAAGACTACTGTTGAATTTAATCATTTAGAACAAATTATAGAAGGAAAACTTAATTAAAAAGACTAAACATAGACATGGATACTTTATATTCAGAAGTATCAATTTTAAAATTGCTCGAAGCCGAATTGTTTAATAACGCAGACTTTATACAAAAATGCACCGCTGAAAAATGGCAATATATTTTTAAAAAATGTCCTCAAGAATTTGATTGTTTAAAAAAAATTATTAGCTAGGTATATATATACTATAGCGTAGCCATAGTCATAGTACGTTGACCTTGAGCTTTTTCAAAATAATCTCAGTGAGCGACCACGTTAAGCTTCCGTACGTCATGATTTTAACGCGACGGTATTAGGTGGAAGGAAGACTTAATTTGACCTCACCACAAGATTAACTTTTTCACCTGGGCTCCAATTCCGGTAATATTAAAATGCGCTAAAAAGTAAATTATTGTCTCAATGGCAAATTTTTGCACTAATTCGTTCTCGTTTCGTGGTAGGATTTTAATTAGTAATATTGTGGATGGATGTATAAAAAAATATAGAAAGATTGTCATTAAGTAATACAAAAATGTGTCCGCAAAATGACAGCCGCTGTTTATATAATATATATTTTGACAAATATTTTTTCTGATATTTTTAGTATATTTACTTATATTTAAAAGAATGTTGTCCAATTGTTAATTTACTACGACAAATAATTCCCGTTTTTTTATAATAATCACTTCGATTTTACATCATTTTAGTCCGAAAACCATTTTTTTTTACAATTATTCTAATTAGTTCGAAACTAAGCATGAAGCCTGTAATATAGCCACTAAATATCGAATTACTACGAAACATACTTTACCTTTTTACATTTTTTGGTTAATACATACATATTTATACATAGAAAACACCCAGACCTATACAAACACACATATTAATGCACACAAATGTTTGTACTGCCCGGGGATCGAACCCGGAACCCTTGATGTAAGATGTCTCAACTCTCCATTACATGAGATGGGTCGTCAAGTATAAGAAGTAAGTTCGCAGAATTGGAACCCAGTTCAATGTTAAAAGACAAAACTAATGAGTGAATCCACGCAAAGCTGTCTCAATGAAGTCATGATCTTATTTCCATATTTGGACACAAGCGCTGACCTTGCCGCTTAAAGTTATGTGAAGATCAAACGTATCGGTTAACGGAGAACACAAACTTTTAATTAATTATGTATAAAAAATAGTAATTTATGCAACAGTACTGTTCATGAATAAATAAATATTCACATAGTTCCCTAGCCCTAAGCTAAGTGTGAAACTTGTTTGTGGGTACTAAAGAACGGGTAAACATACTTATATTTGTTTCTTTTGTATTTATTTTAGGAAAACTGGCGGCTAATGTGTTACTAGACACAAAATGAAAATAAATTTTGAAGATCATTTAAAAGTTATAAGTCTGCTAAATGTATATTTTTGTTGGAGGGATTACACTAATAAATAAATATACACAAAAAAAGTGTATAAGTATGTTTAGTACCCATACTACAGGCTTCACCCTTAACCTGGGGCTAGATGGCGCTGTGTGAATATTAGTGGATATTTATTTATTTATAATCCATCTGACCATCCATTAATAAACCATCTGATAGGCTGTCTCCTTGATTAAGTTCTTCATAAAAAAATCACACCTATATCTTAATTATCACCAATTTATTCACACGCGAGCAGCACGTGACAGAAATACGAAATAGTTTATGCATCAAGTTATGAGGTCACAACCAATGATACTTTCTGTATATATAAAGGTAGATACGCCATCCGTGCCTCAAAAACGAACCGCCGAAGAGAGTACAGTTTCTACTGTTTTGTTTAGGTAAATGTACGCTCATTCGAAATATGTGTAAGTGTGCTGTCACTGCATTCGTAACACTTTTTTCGATTGTTTTGTGAGCATATCACGAATCCATACTTTTTTACATCATTGGTTACAACTAACAGAATTAGGCATTAATAACATTTGGTGGGACGACTTCACCTTGTCAATGGATAACGCTCACCATTTGAGGTTAAGTGATCTATCGTGATCATTTTTGATACTAATATATATAATATGAATGCAAATTTGTCACGATGGATCGTATGATTGAGAGCGAATAGATTTTGAATTGATTGCCTTGGAGATTAATATAATAATAATAGTTTCTTTCTCACCATGATCTTACAGCATATCTTTTTATGATCCATTTTACTAGGTGGTAGACTCGATACTGAGTCGTCTAGTTAGGTACCACCGCAGTGCCAGATATCATCCCGTGAAACAGGAGTGTTATGCACTTTTGTGTTTCGGGATGAGGGCACTGTAGCTAGTGAAATTACCGGGTATAAGACCTAACATCTGTTGTCTCGGGTGTCGGGCGCAGTGCGGCATTGATGGGGGATAATAACTGTGTATCAGGTGTTGGTCTCTTTTAATGCCGCTCTGTCATGGTCTGGCGTATCACTTACCATCAGGTAAGCGTCCAGACCGTACTGTACACTTATAACATAAAAAAATGAATTTCATGTTTATTGGTAACATAAGAAATAGCAAAGTATAACAAAAATATGTCAGTATAAATACTAACTAATATGTATATATATATAATCCAAAAAAATTCAGCTTGTTATAAAACTGAGACAATTTGGTGTTGCGGTTTAGAGGTCGACTGCAAACATCAAGGGTTCCGGGTTCGATCCCCGGGCAGTACAAAAATTTGTGTGCATGAACATGTCTGTTTGTTATGATCTAGGTGTTTTCTATGTATAATATGTATGTATTTACAAAAAAAATGTATATGTTTAACCGTTGTTTAGTACCCATAATACAGGCTGCACGCCGAACTTGAATACTCAAAACAAAATTTTTCTATTGCAAGTAAAGAAATCGTCTCTAATTCCATAGATACTCAGTACTAAATTTTTTATTGCATTCCATAGTATTTACACGGTGGACCAACAAATAATAAATTCTGTGGGATTTGACTAGTACTTAGGTGAAGTCGTGTAAGAAATCAGCCTCGATTTTTTTCGTATAAAGTGCAATACCGAATAAGTTTATCATTCGATAAGTCGAATGAAAGATGAGTAATTGGCAAGGCAGTCCAGCTTACAGGTTATAATAAAGCATCAACCTGTCTCATAACTTATATCAACACTCCTGCGACTGTAAGTCCAGTACACTTAAGCAGAAAAGAACACGCAATATTTTTTTTACATTTTTGTAAGCTTTATATAACTTATTAAGTATTATATCGCTTACTAAACTGTAAATGTAGGCGTAATAGCTGCGACACAGTTCACTTTAATATTATCGAATGAATATTTACTAAGTCACCATTATACAACTTTCAATAAAGGTTTATTATTAATTTTATTATTTTTTATGTTATTTTTGTACAGGACGGTCTGGACGCTCACCTGATGGTAAGTGATACGCCAGACCATGACAGAGCGGCATTAAAGGAGACCAACAACTGATACACAGTTATTATCCTTCATCAACGCCGCACTGCGCCCGTCACCCGAGACAACAGATATTAGGTCTCTTATACCCGGTAATTTCACTAGCTACAGTGCCCTCATCCCGAAACATAAAAGTGCAAAACACTCCTGTTTCACGGGATGATATCTGGCACTGTGGTGGTACTTCTAGACGACTCAGTATTGAGTCTACCACCTAGTAAAAAGTAAAGTTTAGCGGCCACCGCGCGATAAATCATTGCTTTATTTTTACAGAATGCTTTAGTATTCTATAAAATAAAAGTAGCTTTTGTTTTTCCTTACCATATCAGTTACTTGCCAAAAAATTTCCTCCAAATACATCCAGCCGTTCCAGAGAAACTTATTTTTATTTTACTGATTAAGATGAAAGTTAATTTATACGCGACTGTACCTGTATTGCAGTCTCCAGTCATTGTCTTGGTGTGACGAAATATTATGTTTACAACTTGCGTGTTCGTCTGCGACACAAATCTTGTTTATATCGCACATAGTTTGAACATGTGTGGTATCTTACTTTTAACAGTCAAAAGTCTCAGCTTAGACTTTAAATTTTTTCATAAGTAGAAAGTTAGTAGAAAATAATTAAGGCAGAGAATAAAATACAGAAAGGAAATATAAATGGGCAATGTGTTCGGCGGCGTGACCAAGGTCATGGCTTCGAATCCTGCGGCGAATCACTGTGCGATTTTTCACAGTTTGGTTACCAGACCAAACTTTCAAGTTCAAGTTCAAGTTCAAAATTGTTTATTCAAATTAGGCTTACAAAAAGCACTTATGAACGTCAAAAAATATACAAAAATATAATAAAAAACAATTAAAAATACTAAACTAAAAATATGAATTTTGATGCTTTGAAAAAAAAAGCGCTTCAGTGGATTGGCCTTTGGTTCGATTAGATCATTGCAGACTAAATCCTGACCTGATTGTCCGGAATTAAATATGATTTTGTGCTTCTGAAGTTAAGCCGTCGGTGCCGGCTACAACCTTAGGATGGCAGTCGTTAACACACAGCAATCCGCATTGACCCGCGTGCTGGGTAAAGTCCCAATCTTTCCAAAGCTAAGCTGTGTATGTTTTTTATATTTTAACTAGCTTTTGCCCGCGGCTTCGCTCGCATTAAATTCGGGATAACACGGTACTTGCATTTATCACTATACATACGATTTCCCCTCCCTCCAACTTTGAAGGTTTCGGGGTCAATTTCAGATTTTTTTTTAGCAAAAAATATGTTATAGTGAGCTAACCTTAAAGATAGACATATGCTGTCGCGATTTTTGTAGACCATTAAAAGCAGAACAATACTCTCATACATGACTTTTGTGTAACTTTAACCGTTTACGCAGCGTACGCAGCGGAAGCTCCAAGTATGAAAAAATACCCCCGATTTTGAAACATTCTTCATTGCTGCTCCGCTTCTATTACTCGTAGCGTGATGATATATAGCCTATAGCCTTCCTCGATAAATAAGCTATCTAACACTGAAAGAATTTTTCAAATCGAACCAGTAGTTCCTGAGATTAGCGCGTTCAAACAAACAAACTCTTCAGCTTTATATATTAGTATAGATTTGTATGATGTTTAAAGATATTCTTATTCAAAGGTGTGCACGAAGGCCTGTGCCCTGCAGTGGGCCGTTATAGGCTGATGGTGACACAATAAGAAGAAGTATGTAACGGGAGCATAGCGCCCTACGGATTGTATCTCCGCCACTCCCGCGCACGTCACGCGCCTGCGGCATATGTCTGATGAAACCTACCTCTAGTGTCGACGAGAAATAATCGATCGTCAGCTGTGAGTTACGTAAATACGCCGCCGTGAAGACAATAAGTCTATTACATATAAACTAAATGAAGTGTCTATTTGCAATAAATAAACGTTTTTTCTTCACGCATATGAATTTGCATACGGTACATGCCAAAAAGACTTTTTTTACTGTTTGTTTCGGGTAATCTTTGAAACGGCTGGATGGATTTGGACGGGACTTTTTTGGCAAGTAGCTGATGTAATAAGAAATATGGGCTATTTTTTTTAGACTACTTTTATTTTCCAAAATTAAATTTTGGAAAAATAAAGCAATGCTTATCGCGCGGTGTCTGCGCGTCAGAAGGGCTATAGCGATTTTAGGTTTTATTTTACTGCAGGAGAATATCTTATGGCTCGGGAAATACCACGGGGAACAGCTAGTAAATAATTCATATTCACTGACATTCACACAGCACGATCTAGCCCTATATTTAGCGAGAAATTACAAGCTTGTACACAGGGAGCTTAGGGAAGGGGGAAAACACTGATAAAAATACTTGTATACTTTTCTTTGTAAATACAAACATTGTTTACATAGAAACATCCATACCATTACAAACATACATGTTCATGCACACAAATGTTTGTACTGCCCGGGGATCGAACCCGGAACCCTTGGTGCTGCATTCAACGTCTCAACCGCAACACCAAATGGGTCGTCTCATTTGACCCCTCAGTTTTCTCAGGTTGCATTTTAAATCTAGTAAATATCTGCTACTGTAGTGACCGTGAATTATTATCTTCTATTAAATATCTGCTACTTCATACTCTTCAATTGTAACCCGATATTTCACAGCTTATGTAATATATAACTTGATTCATACGATCGCTAAGTTATTGATACTGAGCCTATATCGAGTTGACATAATGGGAATCAGATAGCGTAAAGGTCAGTTGCAACTTTTAATATCACTATGCCTACTTGTGTTGAACCCGGAATTCGTAGTATTGTGAATATATTTGAATTTATAAAGTTCGTATACGCTATAGAGAGTTTCCTTCATCACCATCAACCTACAACAACCCACTGCAGCCAGTGGCGAGAACAGAATTAATGAGTAGGGTATGTAAAGTGAGAGACACTAATTGCAAAATCAATAAATAATTTACACTTTTGTCAAGTGCTGTTGTTGACAGCAGATCGTCTATGGTTTCAAATTTGTAAAAGAAAATGGGCGAATAAGTGAGTTTGTATTATTAATACGGTCTAATTTCTATATACGAGCGACGGTGGCTCGATGGTGTGGACTGTTGCCTTCCAATCTGAAGAGCGCCGCGTACCAATGTGATTTCGATTTTCGAAATTATATGTACGTTATCCGACTCTCTTACGGCGAAGGAAAACATCGTGAGGAAACCTGCGCACGCCTGCGAAGAGATTAAAAGGTAATGCGTGAAGTCAGCCGTTCCGCACTGGGCCCGCGTGGACGATTAAGGCATACACCCTTTACGGGTAGGCTCTTGCCCCTCGGTGGGGACGTTTAATGAGCTCATGATGAATATATATCCATGCTATGTGGTAAGACCTAAGCACTGGGGTGTTATAGGCTTATTGATGGTCATGTCAGTCCTTCAGGCCGCAGGATAGGAAACTTGTAATTCGCTCATTACCGAAAATAATTTTAACCATCACGACGTAATCACACTTAACAATCAAAGAACAACCGAAGCCGCGGGCGATAATGATGCGGTTTGCCTTTGACTCGATCGCAATTCCTAAATTGATGGGAAGATGTATTGGTAGGAATTTTGTATACCTGAGGGAGATATACAAGGTCGTGTGACGTACTTTTAACTAATATATTATTGCTACGGCTAAAAAAATTAATTTTAGATTCTTTTTCTTATGCATGTCGTGGCAGCCTTCATTTTAGCACTAAATTTAGATTTATGTAACCAAACTTCTATATTCAGTGATTGTTTTGTTAGTTGTCCTTAATAAATAAATAATTAAAAACAAGGGAGTTATTGTGCTGCTTTTAAAATAATGAAAATGAAAAGTGTTTATTCAGTTTAGGTCCTTACAGAACACTTATGAATGTCAAATGAAGCTACCACTGGTTCGGACGGTTATTTTCTGCTGAGAAGAATCCAGCAAGAAACGCAGTAGTTACTCTTTAAAAAAAAATGTGTTTTGTACAGTAAGCCTTAATAAACTTTACCAGTTTTACTAGGTGGAAAACTCGGTACTGAGTCATCTAGGTAGGTCACCGCAGTGTCAGATATCGTCCCGTGAAATACAAGTGTTTTGCACTTCTGTGTGTCGGGATGAGGGCACTGTAGTTAAAATTACAGGGTATAAGAGACCGTATCATCTGTTGTGTTGCATTTATAACTGTTTATCAGTTGTTGGTCTCAATTAATACCGCCCTATTATAGGCGTATCATTTACTATCAGGTGAGCGTCCTGACCGAAAAAAACTAATTATACTGCAAAAATAGTAAACAATCAATAATCCATCTAGTAGAGTAGAGTAAAGAAATATTTCCAGCCTCATACGAAAAAATTGTGGAATTAACTTCAATTGGAAACAATCCGGTGTGATACGACCTTGCGTCCTTCAAAAAGAGCTCTTTTCCCGGCAACCCATTTCCGGGATTCCTGGTCTTGCAAGTGTTCATATATGTCGGTGTCACTTACCACCGTTTGCCATCTGTTACATAAAAGAAAAACCTTTTTTTTCTTTCTGAACTGACTACTGCTGTTAGCTGCAGATGGCCTTTGCAGCTTCACCGTGCAATTGGCGAACGCCGATGGCTCTCAGGCTTTATTTATATCGCAGTTATCTGGTAAAATTAGCCTTCTAATTGGACGCCTAGGCCGTTAGTTAATCGCCGGCATTCAATTAAATGGCTGTTAAGTCATTTAGTTACTTTTATTGGGCACTTTCATGTTTAATAATTATTTTAACTCATCATCATCATCAGCTCATTAAACGTCCCCACCGAGGGGCACAAGCCTACACGTATAGGGTGATTAGGCCTTAGTCGTCCACGGGGGCCCAGTGCGGTTAATTTTAACTTTAATTTTACATAATTGCATAAAAGCAAGAGATAATCCATAACACTGTTTACGCTGCTGGCGCCATATTTATTATGATGACTACTAGCGCTGCAGTGGAGAAAAGCAGAACTAAATTTAAATCACTTGGCTGAGTCTTGATCAGTCATTTTAAAGGGACTAACTTTCAATACGCCGAGTTGATAAACATTGAGTGATTTTGGTTTAAACAACAATACAGTTGGATGCTGGCGTTTAACGAACGGCCTAGGCGTCCAATTGGGTGGCTTATTTAACCAGATAGCTGTGACATTTACATAACGAGCCTAAGGACTTCCTAGAGTGGGACGTCCACCGAGGGGCACGAGCATACCTGTATAGGGTGTATAGGCGTTAATCGTCAACGCAGGCCCAGTGCGGATTGGTCGACTTCACGCACAACCTTTAAATCTCTTCGCATGCGTGGTTTTCTAACGACGAAGAGTTTACCGTAAGGGCGTCGTATAAATGTACATAAAAATATAATTTTCGAAAACTACAAAAATACATTGGTACTCGTACGTGGCGGGATTAGAACCTGCACCCTCCAAATCGGAAGGAAACAGGCCACACCAAAGAGCCACCGAAGCCTTAGAATTTGTGATTGGTGTTACTCCGTTCAAGACATTATGATTGAGTGTGGAGGTATGTTTTGCCCTTTGAAATGTACTAGGAATTGTTTTATGATAGTTCTAAAGCTCCATTCACTTTTATGATTAAAAATACGATAAAAAATTATATGTAGCATTGAATAAAGCATACCTCAGTTGTCTTTTATAATAAACAAATCAATTTAAATGTGCTTAATTTGAACATCCTCTGAAGTATACTCAAAATAAATTACAATTTAAGTTTGGAGTATAAGTATTTTTTAAATGTACATTGAAAAAATTTTTTTACTATCGACTCAGACCAAAAAATTATGTATAGGTACGATTTTTGTATTTATTTGGGAGGCAAATCGTAATGATTTGAAAGAAAAGTTTATAGATTTCTGTTAGGGTCGTGCCCTGTTATGAATTTTCACTTGAACAGTATAAACAATTCATATGCGAGTTATGATTTCATAGCGTATTACAATTTGACGCAATACTCGTTGGTTATTTTACATTAATATAACATTAACTAGATCTTGTATTTACTCGATTAGGCAAGTGTGACCGGCGTAGTTAAATCTCATTTAATCCAACCGGACATGTCACAGAGAACCTTTGCGAGCGAAGATGTTACCGAGTTCAAATGTCACGTCCTTGCACCGAACGCGTCGCTGTGTATAAATACCGCTGCGTTCAACAACATGGCATCAGTCGCTCGATTGACTTCATCCACAAACAAACAAACCAAAAAACCAACTGTCAAAATGAAATCGGTACGTGCCCATTGCCGATTGTATATCAACAGTCATTTGTCATATTTTAAATTGCGCCATTCGATTGTTCTTAAATCAAATTTGAATTCGGTTCTACAATCAAATTTGAATTCGATAGTTCTAAAATCAAATCTGAATTCGATTCCAACTGTCAAATTTGGACACTCGGGATGTTCAGCCAGGTGTGATCAACCTTTTCGTATTAACCTGTAATTTGTTGTGCAGTTCATGGTTCTCGCTCTCTTCGTGGCTGCCGCCTCGCCGCTCCCGCTAACCCGGACGCTGACGCGCAGGTCCTCCGCTACGAAGCCGAAAACATTGGTGTTGACGGATACAACTACGCGTAAGTTTAATTTACAACGATTTGTACACGAAAAAGTTATTATTAGTTATTCGTGATGAAGGATAAAAATACTCGTAAGTTTATTGTTGTTCATTCGTGACTTAACGACTCATTCATAATTTTGTCACCTTTTGATTGCAGTATAATTGCAATGATTTATTGAAATTTGTTTTTAAAATGACATATTTACACTCCTTTAAATCCTTCAAACTGTCAGTAATGAAACTGGCCAGTAACATTTGTAATCCCAACTGTCAACATTGAAAAACCTATACAATTATTGCGCATTGTCAACAGCGTGGAGACCTCCAACGGTATCGCCCTCCAGGAGCAAGGACAGCTGAAGAACGCTGGCTCTGAGAATGAGGCCATCGAAGTCCGTGGCCAGTTCTCTTACACCGGACCCGACGGCGTTGTCTACACTGTGACCTACATCGCTGACGAGAACGGATTCCAGCCCCAGGGCGCTCACCTTCCCCAGGCCCCTTAAATAACCCAAAAATCCCTCCATCTAGTCCAAAAATACTCAACTCCTTAACCCTATCCTTCTCCCTTGTTAAGCAATCCAAGCGATCTGTGATATGATCCGTTGTTAATAAAGCAATTTAAGTTTTAGTAATTTATTTTGTTGTTTCATTACTTTTGTATAATTGGCAAAATGTTAAAGCACAAAGTCTATTCAACTTAGGTCCTCATGGCACACTTATGAATGTCAAATGACTACTAGTCTGTCAAATGAAAGCTAGGTACTTCCCACTGGTTTGTTTTGGAGTTTAGTTTCTAATAAGTAGAATCCATCAAGAAACTCAATAGTATACTCTTTTAAAAATGTGTGTGTTGTGCAAAATAACTTAACAAAAAGTTTAAGAAATGAAACAAAAATCAATACGGTTATAAAAAGCCTCATTGAAAAATAAATCTAAATCTATGCGCATAATTTAAAAGGTTATACATTTCTAAGTAGAATATGCCTTTAAAGTCAACTGATTCCATTAAATATTAAGTAAGAACATTCCATTATGAGAGTTTACGAGGCAGTTTACAAAATAAACATAACCAAAGATGTCACAACTTAAAAGGCCTTTCAATACTAAAACAATCTTGAAATTCCAAATGTTGTATAAAGCAAACTTGTACTAGAATCTTCTAATCATGAACTAACATCTCCAGATAAAGAATACAAATTACATAATAGACATTAATTTACATATATAGAAGCGTTGAGCTATCTATGGGGCATAATGCGTGGTGTACTTAATATAGGCAGGCAGCAGGTTAAGTAATTTTCAATAAAATAAAAATTAAGTGTGTGATTTCAACATAACTATTAAGTATAAAAAGGTTGAGAATTCAGGAATGAAACCCCATATTGGTCGAATATTTTGTATGCAAACACGTATGTAAATAAATCTTTTAATTTATAAACCAGGCGACCTTCCTCTTTGGGACGCCTCTGTCCTTACCTCATTATAAATTTTAAGATATTTACTACTTATCCTTGGAATTTTAAATTTTGTCATTATTCGAGGCGACGACGTCGACACGTAAGCGGGTTGTTTGTATGTAATTTGTGTCAATGGTTTGGAATTGACTTCGCTTTCTTTTGTCATCTTGAGGTCATAAGTTATGTCATAAGATTGTCAAGGTTGGTTTTTTGGATACATTGGTTAAGATAAGATAAACTAACTAAATGCACAATTTGACTCATATCTACTTTGACTCATTGATATATATATGACATAAAATTATTCATTAAAATTTTAACCTTATTACATAATACAGAGGGTATAAAATGAAAAGCACGAGCATAAGCATGTCGCTATGACATGTAGCGAGCGATGTGACTGTGAATGAAAATTTTGCTCAAATGACGTTTTGCCGCGGACACTTTTTGCTCAAATGACGTTTTGCCGCGGACACTTTTTGCTCAAATGACGTTTTGCCGCGGACACTTTTTGAGTGATATAGTGTAGTTAGTTTATTGTTTCATCAATATCAGCTCATTGAATGTCCCCATCGAGGGGCACGAGCCTACCCGTAAGGGTGTTAAGGCCTTAGTCTTTTTTTTTTTTACATAAATAGGCCAGCGTTTGACTACGCCTTGTCTGGTGTTAAACATCGACGATGTCTAGGATGAAACACGCTGACCTAGAAGAAACCTATTTACTCTCGACTTGAAGACCCCCAAATTGTACACCTCGGGAAAAACATAAGCTGGCAACGAATTCCAAAGTTTCGCAGTGCGAATAATAAATGTGGATTCAAAGCGCTTAGTACGACACTTCGGCATCTCTACTATAAATGGATGTCGCTTCACCGTCTGTCTAGTCGTCCACGCGGACCCAGTGCGGATTGGCCGACTTCACGCACAACCTTTGAATCTCTTAGCATGTGTGCGCAGGTTTTCTAGCGATGTCTTTCCTTACCGTAAGAGCGTCAGATAACGTACATATAATTTCGAAAATTCGAAATATATTGGTACGTGGCAGGATTAGAACCTCAGCCCTCCAGGTAGGAGGCAACAGTCCACACCATTAAGCTACTGACGCTCCCGAGTTTATTGTTCACATTGGTTATTAATATGTAAAGTACCGACGGCCGTTGATGACAACAAGTTGTAGAGTGGAGACCACGTCTTGGCAAGCGTAGCGTAGGACGCCCGGACTGATGGACTGAGTATTTGCCGTTTATGCTTGATGAGAAAAGCGAAGGACTGGGATGTTTAGCGCTTATTATGGGACACTTGTGTTCAACAATGGATTGCGTATATTGAAGAAAGATACAGCAAGATATCTCGGATCGTCGGCCCTTTACAAAACAAATTATTTACACTGCTAGTGTAAATAAATTAAAAAAATATATATATTTATACTTTCAGTGTAAATAAATGCGTCGGTGGCTCAGTGGTGTGAACTGTCGCCTTCCTACCGGGAGGGCTGAGGTTCAAATCCCGACACGTACCAATGTATTTTCGAATTTTCGAAAAATATATGTACGTTATCCGACGCTCTTACGGTGAAGGAAAACATCGTGAGGAAACCTTCATGCACGCCTGCGAAGAGATTCGAAGGTTGTGTGTGAAGTCGTCCAATCCGCACTGGGCCCGCGTGGACGACTAAGGCCTAATCACCCTATACGGGTAGGCTCGTGCCCCTCGGTGGGGACGTTTAATGAGCTGATGATGATGATGATGATGTAAATAAATAAAAAAAAAATATTTACACTGAAAGTGTGATATTATTGATTTATGTTTTATTGAAATTTTGAATTGATTTTGTAGTAATTATTAAAATTGGAGATGAAATTAAAATTGTTTGTAATGTATAATTGTTTAATATTGAATTGTAATTATTTATATTTTTATTATTGTACGCCCGAAAAGGGCAGACTATTGACACTCAACTGAATTTGTAACAACAAAAACGTACACAGTTATGTATAGTAAAGTAATGTTATATGCGCTGTGTGCTCGGTTAGGTATGATACTTAGTTGGTGCTTTCTTGAAGGGATACTCACCGGACACACTGCGCATACCTTACACCTCAATGATGTACCTAGCACTAAGGCCAGAGCGAGACACTCCGACACAAGTATACTATTACTTAAAGGAGCTGTCTCACCTCAAGTTTGTAAACCTTATTGAGTAATAAACGATATTTATTATTATACATTTTTTTTCTCAGCATCTTAGCTGGTTTTCCTTATTTACGGGTATAAACCAAGTAAATAAAGTTATGTTGTTTGAAGAGTTGTGCGATGTTGGGAAACTTCGTTTTCGTCAATCTGCATGAACTTCCTCACTATTCTACAGGTATTTAGGATGGCAGCTTTTTGCAAAAGAATATAGACTTTTATTGAGATTTAATAATTTTAAACTATTGTGTATATGATTCGGAATGACACCGGTAGTCGAGACAACTATTGGCACTACGTAAACTTTATCTTGCTTCCATATTCTACTTATCTCCTCTTTTAATTCTGTGTATTTAGTTATCTTTTCAGCTATTGTCTTTTGTAGGTTATGAGTATTATTATAGTTATAACAATAATAAGTAAATATCTTATCATGGGCGGAGATGATCACTTTGCATCAGGTGACTCTCTAGCTTGTTTGCTTCCTATAACATAAAATAAACATCGTGTATACTGGGCACCCAGGGGCTCAGAATTGTAAAGAGATTTTTATTATGTTATCAAGTGAACAGGATGCCGGTCGCTCACCTGATGGTAAGTGATACGGCTGAGCATGACAGAGCGGCATTGAAAGAGACCAATAACTAATAGACAGTTATTATCCTCCATCAATGCCACACTGAGCCCGTCACCCGAGACAACAGATGTTAAGTCTCTTATACCGGTAATTTCACTAGCTACAGTGCCCTGATCCCGAAACACAAAAGTGCATAACACTTCTGTTTTACGGGACGATATCTGGCACTACAGTGGTACCTACGTGGACGACGCAGAATCGAGTCCACCTAATAAAAAGATTCCTTTCTTCTCTTTAGGCAGCATAAATGTAATATATGTGTGCCCTTGACATTCCAAATGTCTAGCGATAGATGCCATGATGATGATTACCATCGGATAGACATTCGGCCGTCGGCTCGTCTGTATATAGAGAGAAAAAAAAAACATTTTGCCATACCAAAATCCTTTTATATAATTGTAGAACAATGAGCAACAACGCCTTGACTGAATGAACTCACAATACATTCGGATTTCCCATTGAAAATAATGATCTTGACCTTCTAGAAATTTACCTAAAGAAGTTATATTTCATGAATTTATTAGCAATTAGTTGTGCGCTGGTCACGTATGTCGCAGAACCGATGGCCATTGGAGCCGTCAAGTTCTTGAGTGGATGCTATGTCTTGGCAAGCAAGGAGTAGGATACCCTTGTGATTAGCGAAAGGTCGCTGGTGGAGGCTGGATGAGGAAAGCGGAGGACCGGGGTATCGTCGCAAATTGGGAGATACTCATGTCTAGCGGTGGACTGCTATAATATATATATATAATATATATATATATATATGAATAAAACAATGTTTGCCTACATTCACATAGCACCATCTATTTGAGCGATGTCCTTGTACTATGGGTAACGGAGACACATAGTTTTTTTAAAAAATCATAAAACCCAGACCAATACAGACATGCACTAATGTATGCACTGCCAGGGAATCGAACCCGGAATCCATGCTGTAACACTCGTAGTAATATTAAACATGCAAAAATTTCACAGATCAAGATCTTGCAACGCCAAATTTATCATCAGCTCATTAAACGTACCCACCGAGGGGCACGAGCCTATCCGTATAGGGTGATTAGGCCTTAGTCTTAGGCAGTGCGGATTGGACGACTTCACACACAACCTACGAATCTCTTCGCAGGCGTGCATGAAGGTTTCCTCACGATGTTTTCCTTCACCGTAATAGCGTCGGATAACGTACATATATTTTTCGAAAATTCGAAAATACATTGGTACGTGTCGGGATTTGAACCTCAGCCCTCCTGGTAGGAAGGCGACAGTCCACACCACTGAGCCACCGACGCTCTATATGCAACGCCAAATTGAAAGTTTTCAATTAGCAGCGGTCAACAACATATCTCTTCCGATAAAGCATCTCGAAGATTAATTACTATGATTAAATCTTGAATCAATTGTCTCATAGCTATTATGAAATTTGATGTACATAATAATCATACGCTGCGATGCTGTCAATCGAGAAACACATACCTACTATTAAAATGAATGTGATGTCAGTTTGTGTGTTCGACGATAAAAGTACTTAACAGATTGTCGTGAATTTTTTATTTTATAATTTTCAAAACGCTTACCTGATGGCCAGTGATACATCTGACTATGACAGAATGGCACTGAGCCGACACCAGAGACACAGATGTTAGGTTTCTCATCATCATCAGCTCATTAAACGTCCCCACCGAGGGACACGAGCCTATCCGTGGCGGGTGTATGGACCTTAGTGGATCCACGCGGGCCTAGTGCGGGTTGGACGACTTAACGCACAACCTTTGAATATCTTCGCAGGCGTGTGCAGGTTTCCTCACGAAATTTTTATTCACCGTAAGAGCGTCGGATAATGTACATATAATTTTGAAAATTCTAAATCACATTGGTACGTGGCCGGATTTGAACCTGCGTCCTCCCGATCGGAAGGCAATAGTACTCACCATTGTGCCACCGACGCCCCCGTTAGGTCTCTTAAACCCGGTAATTTCACTAGCTACAGTGCCCTCATCCCGAAACACAAAAGTGCATAAATTTGCTAAAAATTTTTATTACCTGGGAACACAAACGAGTAGAAGAGACACCAAATAGTAAGAGTGACACGACCCATAGACACTTATTACTCTGAAGAAGCTAAAAGTACGTCTTTTTTCCGGACAAGTGACAGGTGCAGATGGCTCTCAGACCAATGAGCCGAAGGGTGTTCCAGAGTCCTCGGCTTAGGGCGTTCCAGTTTAGGTGTTTGGCGGACTAGGTGAATAGGCACTGGTCGAAGCTATGAGGACTCGCGAAGAAAGCCCCCGCTGGCGGGGGCGGAATCTAGGTGTCGAAGTGTTGCGTGTATTCTTAAATGATTTATGCCCCTTGTCCGCCGCGATGGCGACAGTGATCAAATCGTGATACGTTACGAACCGCTATTGTAATGATGTCTGATACTTATTGCTAATTACAATTATTAATTAGTTATAGTACTAACAGTAGATGTAAGAAAAAAATGTTACTAACAAATACATGGATCGTAGCTATCTGAATTATATAAATTAATTGATTATTTAAATTGCTTGGCTTACCGCAAGCGAAGCTACGGTTAAAACATAGTATGATAAAAAGGTTACACAATTATTCACGCGTCTGTCGTCTTTTACAATAGATAATTATAGACATAATTATGACTAGATTTTTAATTTTGAAATATCGTTTACGCAAGCTAATCCGATGTTTCTCTGAGCTTTTGTTATGGGTAAAGGTTATAAAAAATCTATGGGTAAAGGTTATGGATAAAGGTACCGGTTTGATAGAAAATCTGACGGCGGTCTGAAGGGGTTACCGCTATCTCTCAAAACAGTATTAGTATTACGTTATGATACGTCAGCATTTTTGCACCAGAAAAGGCGAAGAAATATATATATTTTTATGTTATAAGTGTACAGGACGGTCAGGACGCT
Source organism: Leucinodes orbonalis (assembly GCA_019425675.1). Classification (NCBI taxonomy): domain Eukaryota; kingdom Metazoa; phylum Arthropoda; class Insecta; order Lepidoptera; family Crambidae; genus Leucinodes; species Leucinodes orbonalis. The sequence goes on along the minus strand of PQWD01001812.1, from coordinate 179,245 downwards.
CACCTGATGGTAAGTGATACGCCTTACCATGACAGAGCGGCAATGAAGGAGACTAACAACCGATAGACAGTTATATCCTCCATCAATGCAGCACTGCGACTGACACTCGAGACGACAGATGTTAGGTCTCTTATACCCGGTAATTACACTATATTATTGTAATACTGTTTCAAAAGATCGCAGTAAGCCCCCTGGTGGAGTAATCTTAGATCCAATGTTAGTGGGTTCGAAGCCTGCCCGGTACAAACTTTTATCGCGTAGCTCTACTGGATGGATGAGGAAATTTGAGGACCGGGATCTCTGACGCCAAATGGGAGAGACATTGTGTCCAGCTGTGAACTGCAATCGGTTGATGGGAAGAGATCACTGTGTTCGTTTGTCACCTATAAGAAAAAATACTTTTGAATTGTGTGCCAGCTCGAGTACGATTTACATCGACGTCAAAAGTTACGTAACAAGGTGAAGGTCGGTAGATAACCGTTAGCTACAGTCAGGTTTGTTAGCGAATTACGTTGCTTACTTCAAGTAAAGGTAATTATTCATACAGCTTGGGAAACTTACTCTGATCATTAAATCGTTTTTTCTATTTTTTATCCACCACTGATCACTCAGACATGCTACATCCATAGACACATCAAAGCAAGACAATGTATGCATAACACACACACACTCACACCCACACACACACACATAGGCGCGCACGCACACACAGGCGCGCACACACGCACATGCGTGCGCGCACACACACACACACACACACGCACACAGTTGCGCGCACACACACACACACATGCGCGCACACACACACACACACACATGCTCGCGCACACAAACACACAATTACTACTCCCTACCATTTGTATTAATGAATTGCATGTCAAAATACTTGCAATAATAAATGTTAATTTGGCCTGTCTCTTGTAACACAGAGTTAGTTACCTTATCCCAGAGCAGTTTAATCAAATAAAACTTGTTGTGAGTTACTTGTTAAATATATATAAATATATATATATATAATATATACTCGCGTGCAAGTAAATCGACTCAAGCCTCAAGTGCGCATAAAAAGTGATATAACTAAAAAATGACTTATTTTACCTCTATATAATGTTTTACATAATTAAAGCCTAGTAATTAGGCTTTCAAATGGTAGCATAATATCAGTAATTTAAATAACACTTGTACTTAGAATGCAACTGAACGCAACCTCCCGTAAACTGCTCTGCGCTCTATTCACAACTTGCGCGACACAACCCCCTATAAAACCCCCTCTAATCGTTTTTTTCTTATCAGTTGCTCATTAGACGTTGACCTGAACACATCTCTGCAAATTAAAGCCGTCATTTGAAGAAAATTATGGATACAACACCTGAAGAAGCCGCTCAAGTCGTTGCCCTGTTGCAAGAAGGGTTGAACCAGCGAGAAGTCGCTCGTCGTTTGAATATGAGTCAGTCCGCTGTCTCGAGAGTATACAGAAGGTTTCAAGAGACTGGTGCCTTCACTCGGAGGCCTAATACCAGCCGACGCCGGTGCACCTCGGAGCGTGACGACCGGTTTTTGGTCTCGACCTCTCTCCGAAATCGACACCTTACCGGCGTAGATGTGCAGCAGGAGCTACGTCAAGTTCGCGGGGTGACTGTCAGTCAGTGGACAGTTAGAAGAAGGTTGAAAGAAGCTAACCTTACTCCGAAAAGACCCGCTACAGGCCCGAAGTTGACCACAGCTCATCGTCAAGCACGCCTTCACTTTGCTCGAGAACATTTGGATTGGAGCATAGAGCAATGGCAGTCAGTCCTGTTCACAGATGAGACGAGGATGTGTCTCCATGGCAGCGACAGGAAGGTCGGGTATACCGTCGTCCCGGTGAACGGTTTTCACAGTGCTGCTTTGTGGAAACCGTTGCATATGGTGGCGGATCTTGCATGATGTGGGCTGGAATTTCCTTAGAAGGCAAAACGGACCTTGTTTTCGTTCCTGGGGGAGGCCGGGGAGGAGGTCTGACCAGTGATCGTTACATTGAAAATGTTCTACTGGATCAAGTTGTCCCTTATCAAGGCTTTATTGGGGAAAATTTCATCTTGATGCATGACAATGCCCGATGTCACACTGCTCGGGCCACACGTGATTTCCTGAACGAAGTTGGAATTCACACTATGCATTGGCCAGCGCTCAGCCCCGATTTAAATCCCATTGAGCACATATGGGACGAGCTCAAAAGGAAAGTTAGAGCGAGGAATCCAGCTCCGACAAACATCAATGAGCTCAAGACTGCGTTGGTAGAAGAGTGGGGTCGAATACCACAATCATCCATTAAAAAGTTGATAAGGTCGATGAAGAATCGCATGAGAGCAGTGATCAGAGCTAGAGGAGGGAATACCAAATATTGACACGAATAATTTTTTTATCTTACGCACATTTTGTTTCATTTAAACACAATAACCCCATACTGTGAAATTGTATGAATTTTCAACATTTTTTCATTATCATTAGCATTAACCTTTTTTACTAAACTACTGAATCGATTTTCATGCAACTTACACCATTTTAAAGCTCAATTACTAGGCTTTAATTATGTAAAACATTATATAGAGGTATAATAAGGCATTTTTTAGTTATATCACTTGTTATGCGTACTTGAGGCTTGAGTCGATTTACTTGCACGCGATGTATATATATATATATATATATATATATATATATATATATATATATATATATATATATATATATATATATTAATATATATAATATATAATAATTATATATATATAATATATATATATATAATTATTTTATTCATTCGTCAACTTATAACGGCCCACTGCAGCTCACAGGCCTTCCCATTGTAGGCACCACCTGATTTAATTTGACATTGATTGATCCTAAAAGAAAGATGATTTCGTGTTGCGAAGGGTACGATAAGCCGTCGGTACCTACTACTACTAGTATCTTGGGATGGTAGTCGTTATTACCCACCAATCCGTATTGGGCCCGCGTGGTGGTAAAAGTTCTGAACAATTTTTATCTACATATTTATAACAATCAAGGCCTAACGATATTACAAAAAGAAAATATATGGATGCCTCGTAATTAATCTTATACAAATAAATCGGAAACTAAGCCAGATTACCATCATTTGGAAAACTTAATCAATAAAGTGACTTAAACCTTACAAAGAACTAAAAATATCACCGTCCTCAACATTCTTATCTTCGCGTTAAAAATAGCTTTAAAACCAATGATGTAAAAAATGGATTCGTGATATGCTCGCAAAACATTCGAAAAAAGTGTTCCGAATGCAGTGACTGCACACATACATATTTCGAATTTCGAACACATTTACCTAAACAAAAGAGTACAAACTGTACTCTGTTCAGCGGTTCGTTTTTGAGGCACGGTTGGCGTATCTATCTTATATACAGACGAATATCATTGTTAAAAACACGTGTATTATGCAATCGAGAGTAAGAGTGAAATAAAAAATACAAGTTTGTCATCATATCCTTCACCTGGTTGCGTCATACATACAAGGCTTGCATTCCCTGTACTCGTGACAGAAGGTGCTAGATGTAATATGTCACTCTGACAGCTGTAAGAATCGGAGACCAAAAAATATTTAAAAGTTTATTTTCTGTGAATTGGATTATAATAAGTATGTCGCAGACATCCGTTTAAATTAGTATCTAATTGAATGCCTAGGCCCTAAATTAATTGGCTGAAGACCAACTAGCCATGTCGTTGACCGCAACATTTAACGAGATGGCTGAACTTTGTTTAGTCATTTTACTTTTATTTGACACTTTTATGGTTAATATGTTTTTTATATTATTTTTTTTAGATATAATTATAATACCCTATTCAACCTATCGCAGTCCACTGCTGGACATAGGTCTCCCATTTCGCGCCAGATATCCCGGTCCTCCGCTTTCCTCATCCAGCCTCCACCAGCGACCTTTCGCAAGTCGTCGTCCATCGGGCCGGAGGGCGTCCTACGCTACGCTTGCCGAGACGCGGTCTCCACTCCAGAACTCGTCTGCTCCAACGGCCATCGGTTCTGCGACATACGTGACCAGCCCACTTCCACATCAACTTGCTGATCCGGCGGCTATGTCGGTAACTTTAGTTCTCTTACGGATTAAATCATTTCTGATCTTATCCCTAAGAGAGACCCCGAGCATAGCTCGCTCCATTGCGCGTTGAGTGACTTTGAACTTGTGAACCAATCCCGCAGTCAGTGTCCATGTCTCAGCTATGTATCATGTCAGTATGTTAGTACGGGAGAACGCATTGCTCAAAGACTTTTGACTTGACTCTTGTTTGTCATTGCGGAATCGTCGACGTGAAGACCTGACGTAACTTGCCGAATGCCGCCCAGCAATTTCTTGAAGACATCCTCCAATGCGTTTGTAAACAGTTCGGGGATATAACATCCCCGTCTCACACCACGACGCAATTGGATGGGTCTTGTCCGCTGGTCTTGGATCTGAACGGTCATCGTCGCTGCGTTTAGAGACACTTCATCACCTCGATATATCGCCAGTCGATACCGCATCGCTGCATAGCCTCCAGAACAGCCCAGGTTTCAATGGAGTCGAAGGCTTTCTCGTAGTCTACAAATGCCATACACAGCGGCTGGTTATACTCTCCGGTCTTCTGTATAAGCTGCCGAACAGTATGGATGTGGTCCACGGTGCTGTAGCCTTTTCGAAACCCAGCCTGCTCCGGTTATACAATTATTAGATATTATAATTAAATTTTACTTATAATTGCACTAAAGCAAGAGATAATCAAACCATAACATTTACTGTTTACTCTGCTGGCGCCGTATTTTTGATGACTACTAGCACTGCAGTGGAGAAAGCAGAACTAAATTTAAATCACTTAGCTGAACCGGGTCATATCGAAAGGACTAAATTTCAATACACCAATTAAGGGTTTTCAAGGCCAGAGTAAATAGGCATTATTTGAGTTTGCGTGTTTCATCTTAGGCTACGTAGTCACTTTCCATCGTAGTCACTTTCCATTAGGTGAGATGGCAGTCAAACGTAATCAAATTAGAAATTATAACATTATGAAAGAAGTCTAGACCAGCTAGACACCTCTGAAACATGATGTATCCTTAGTCTGAGCTAGACTCATTTTGGTATTGTACCTGTCAAAAGCCGTTTGCATTCGTCAATCAATGACATGTGGCATGTCACTGTGCTTGTTATAGAAATGTGTAACAACCGCAGAACTGTGTCAGCATTTCACTGAAACAATGTGAGACCTTTGACATTATTGAGTGTTTTATATCAGCTGGTAACTTTGTACTAAACACGCGTTGATACAAGTTATAAACATAAATAAATATTCACTGACATTCAGTAGTTTTTTTCTACGTCATAAACGGTGTTCTTCTTATACTAAACCTGTAGTTATATCCACTGACATTCACTCAGCGCCATCTAGCCCCAAACTAAGCATTAGCCTGTAATATGGAAATTAAACAACGGATGAACATACTTATATCCTTTTTTTCTGTAATCATACATATATATTATACATAGGAAACACACAAACATACATGTTCATGCACATAAATGTTTGTACTGTCCGGGGATCAAACCCGGAAATCTTGGTTTAATAGCCGACGTCTCAGCTACTACACTAAATGGGCCGTTAACACGCGAAAACGACTTCGGCAGTCAGGTAAGTATTGCCAGGTACTTACTAGCCGGTTTTTTAATTTTTATTGCTATACTAGATTGATTAATATCTATATTTGTGTTTGCGAGTTGGCCTTAGGTGATGGACCATGTCGCCCATGCTTACCCCGCCTCTGTGAAAGCCGTAGTAATAGGTCTTATATTAAATTCCAAACCGACTCCCGAGGTGCGGCTGCCACCGAAGCCTTTAGTCGTGATTCCCTGTAGGTTCGCTCAGTCCCTATTCGCGTAACCGGCGTGTGCCGGGCCGCTTCTCCCCAAACATATTCTAGGTTATCCGCGCCCTATCAGCAATGCCCTAAGCCGAGGTTTTAGCCCCACTCTCGGACGCCCTTAGGCTCATTGTGTAGGCACATGTATAAGACTGAGATCCATCTGCGTTCGTCACTTACCCAGTGAAGCTGCAAAGGCCATCTGCGGCCAACAAAAGTTGCCAGAAAATCCTAACTAAATTTCAAGGCTATTTGTGTGCCTGTGCTATAAAAAGATCTAGGAATGTGAGACGTCTCGACTATTTCCGGCGCCTGATCGATCTCGCCATTTGATGAAGAGGTTAATTTGGTTTACAATGTATGCACTTAAATATCGAGATGGATTTTATTGGCATAGGTACGCAAAAGGGGGGGTTATTGTTGATTCCTTTCATAGCTCATTCATCCGGTGTAAGCTTAAATATACAATAAACTAACTACTTGGTGGTAGACTCGATACTGAGTCGTAGGTACCACCGCAGTGCCAGATATCGTCCCGGGAAATAGGAGTGTTATGCACTTTTGTGTTTCGGGATGAGGCACTGTAGCTAGTGAAATTATCGGGTATAAACGACCTAACATCTGTTGTCTCGGATGACGGGCGCAGTGCAGCGTTGATGGAGGATAATAACTGTCTATCAGGTGTTGGTCTCCTTTAATGCCGCTCTGTCATGGTCTGGCGTATCACTTACCATCAGGTGAGCGTCCAGACCGTCCTGTATACTTACAAAAAAAAACCAAGATGCACAATCCCGAAGAAATATCAACCAAAAAAATGTCCGAGCCGCTTGACACATACGTTGACTTATTGTTATACTTATGACATAAAATTATTCATTTAAAGTTTTTACCTTTCCCATTCAACCTATCGCAGTCCACTGCTGGACATAGGTCTCCCCATTTTGCGCCAGATATCCCGGTCCTCCGCTTTTCTCATCCAGCCTCCACCAGCGACCTTTTGCAAGTCGTCGGTCCATCGGGCCGGAGGGCGTCCCACGCTACGCTTGCCAAGACGCGGTCTCCACTCCAGAACTCGTCTGCTCCAACGGCCATCGGTTCTGCGACATACGTGACCAGCCCACTGCCACTTCAACTTGCAGATCCGGCGGGCTACGTCGGTAACTTTAGTTCTCTTACGGATTAAATCATTTCTGATCTCATCCCTAAGAGCGACCCCGAGCATAGCTCGCTCCATTGCGCGTTGAGTGACTTTGAACTTAAACCCTTAAACTTGTTTACCTTAAGGCGTCATTAAATAAGGATAGGAAATCACAGCATGTCACTTTGGCATGTAGCGAGCGACGTGATTATGAATGAAAATTTTACCCAGTTGAAGCGATGGGCAAAATTTTGTCGCGAACTTTTTATGAGTGAGTTTGTGCGTCTAGTTAGCTTAATATTTATCTAAGTGTGTGAGATAACTATTCGTTAATTCGGTCGAGATTTAGGTAAAAAGGTGTTCAGTTATAGTTATAAGGCAGACATGCAAAATGCAAATACATATATTGTTATGCGCGGGGATCGAATTTGGAAACAAAAGAATGCGAACTAACGCAACTTGTTCATTGACGAAAACGTCTTACAACCAAAAATGGAGTCTGATCTCTTTGAAAAAAACTTTAATGATGCTTTTAAGCAATAATCTATAATGGAGAAGGTCACTGGCCGGTTGTGTCACCTAAATTGACGACTAATAATAAAATTTACTTAACAGGAAAATCACGTAAGGCGAGGGTGCGTTTATAGTTGACGTGCCGGAATAAATATAATATATTTTTCTTTCTTTCTTTCTATATTTTTAATTATTGTACTTTTGTAGTAATTTGTAAAAAAAAGATAGATTTTTGAACATATTTCTAATATTAACATTTAAAGATATATTCTTCAAGTCTTATCGTCAAGGATTCTAAATATAGCTTAAATAGGACAACCTTTGAGAAATACGTTCCACCCGTACTAACATATACTAAGACTTTAAAATTATTTTGGGATTAGTTTACTAGTCAAAAGACTCCATGGGCAATAGGACAAGCTATGCTCGGTCGTTTTCAAAGATAAAAAAACAGAAATAATGTGGCCCGTGTAGAAAGAATCATGCCGCAAAATTTCAAAGTCTCTATAAACGTACAGCAGTACGCCATGGGAAAAGTAAGATATTTCTAGCAAATACTCAATGATAACAACAAAATTATTTATCGAAAATCTTTATCATTTGTATGTACTCTTCAGTGTTGGCCGCAGATACGCTTCACAGCTTTATTGGGCGAGTGGCGAGGACAGATGAATCGCACCCTGAGTATCAAAGCTTGCGTCGACTGTACTGTACGCCTAGTATTCATATAGTATTATTCGCCAATCAACTACACAGCTACTTCAATGGATGATTTTATGGCTGAGAGCCACGTGCGCTTGCCAATTGCCCGGTGAAGCTGTAAAGGCCATCTGTGGCCGACAGCAGTAGTCAGTTCGAAAAAATTGGATGAATACTTAAATAACTTAGTACTAATGAGTCAACCACCAGGTCAAATCAACCAGAACGCACTTTCCTACTTGATCCAATCTTGAAAATTAAATCTTAAGCTGAAATGGCACTATTTATTTATAGAAATCTTGAGTTTAAATTAAAGTTTAGGCAGAGGCAGAGGCGGTTACGTGTCACCAATAAAAGTGTGATGTTTTTATAAAAATCTGCTGTAAGGACATGGTTTCCAAAATTAAATTACATCAAACTTAATCTTAAATTTGTCTCGTCATGTGTAAATCGCACTTCAAAATCAGCAGCCGGTTTTGATCGCGGTTAAATAATTCCGTGCGTTACCGCTCATCTTTTTTTCAAGTTGGAAAGTGAATGTCAAGGTCGCCGCGTTAAGATTTGTAGCGATTGCTTTAGTTTTTAAGAACATCAATGCGATAACTGGCCGTTGAGACTATGTGAAAACATGTTTATTTCTTTACGATACTCCTTGGAGTTTATAATGGAACTTATGATTGTTATGTTGTTATCTATGATTTTTAGGCGGGAATTTTGAAAGATGGTTACTGATTTTAAGTATTTTTTAATTTTTTTTTTAAATTACATCTACAGACTCATGGTCCGTTCTCTTTTTAGTTTAAGATTACTTTGTAAATTAATTATTAAAATATTATTTTAGTGCTCCGCGCATGGGGCAAAAGAATTGGTTAAAGGGGGAATGGGATAACAGTTAGAATTAAAATAACTAAATATTTACATTAGGTAAAGTAGGGGGGTGAATAATATAAAATAAAGGAAATAAATAACATCATAAGACTCTCTTTCTCTCTGTTTTATATTTATATAATAATAATAAATAGCCAAATAGCGTCCGAAGTCTCCCCCATCGCCCAGATATCCAGTCCACGAAAACCCAATTCCATAGTCCAGTATCGTAGTTTCCATATATTTACAATAGTCTTAACACTTGGCGGAGGCCATCATGGGTTGTATCATATTGTGCATTCTGTGATGGCATCCGCCACGTGTAACACTTACAAAGATTAAACATTCGAAAAAAGGCCTCTGTGCTGTTGGCTTCGGCCCCACACATGCCTTCCAAAGGACCGGGCCACTATTTGGCCCGTGAATCTTAAGGATTTCGAAAACACAATATTAATAAAAAATATTATTATATTGTATTATTAAATACCTAATAACACATTTACGATATGATATTTTTTATTATTTCATTGGTAGACAAACGAGTAGACGATTCATCCGATGGTAAGAGAAATCGCCACAGAGGCTTGTTACTTAAATGGAGCCACGAGTGTGTTACCAACGTTTAAAAAAGGAGGTTGATTAATTAAAATGAGGTAAAGCTAAATGGAATTTTCGAACTTCGGTAACATCACTCGATCCATGAAACAACCAAAGTCAAAGACAAAAACATTTATTTCAAATTAAGGCTTACAAAAAGCACTTATGAACGTCAAGAAATATACAAAAATATAATAAAAAAACGATTTAAATACTAAACTAAAAATATGAGTTTTGATGCTTTGAAAAAAAAAGCGCTTCAGTGGTTTGGCCTGTTGAACCATATTATCCCATTTATTTAGAATAATAAAACGTTTACCTTATTAAACAGGAAAATTCTAGTATAAATAATTTTGCATGAAATCCTTCGGGCATAGGTTACGCTAACCCAAACTACAACTCTTATGTCATTCGACCAAAAATGTAATAATATTAAAATAACTGCATATCAAATACCATATATTACATAATATTATATAAACTAATGTTTCGAATCAATTGAAACGGTTCGTCTAAAAGTTGTCTCTTACGCGTTAAACGCATTCATGCTTTTTGCAAGATTTGATATGCCGTAGCCAATTTTACTATGTACATAGTACTTTTGATTTCTAATTTAAGTAAGCTTAGGAAGTAAAATGTGAATGTAGATACCCACACACAGGAGATTCACACACACCCTTACACACACACACACACCTCAACTGCGCATGCAAATAGCTTTCATATAATATTTTATAAGAATTGTATTTGTTATTTTTATTATTATGTTAAAGTACGTGTATTAAATTAACTTTACGCTAATGGAAGAGTGGGGTCTCCTGATACAGGCATTTTTGCTTAAAAGGGGACTCCAGTCACTATGTTGTTATTGTAAGCTCTTGTACCAAAATTATTATTATTATTATTAAAAAAAAAGATACATTGCTTTGACTAAATTTTAACTGAACTCCTTAAAGCTATTTCAGGTGAAAGCACTTTCGCCTATGTATGACAACAAGGAAATGCCTAAACTCAATTATAATATTGCGAATAAATTTAGTAGTTACCTTTTACTGGTGGTAGACTAGGTACTTCGTCGTCTATATAGGTAAGGTATCATCACAGTGTCAAATATCCTAAATTCTGATAAAGTATATCGCAGAACCGATGTCCGTTGGAGCAGACGAATTCTGGGGTGGAGACTGCGCCTTGGCAACCGATTGACGATTTGCGGAAGGTCGCTGGTGGAGGCTGGATAAGGAAAGCGGATGACCGAAATGTCTGTCGCAAAATGAGGGAGGTCTATGTCTAGCAGTGGACTGCAACAGGTTGAAGAGAGAGAGATATTTTTAATCGATTAATCAAAAGCCTATGAGGCCATACAGCTTGGCCATGGGAAAATTTTATAACCATATGGTATGACCCAATTTTCCCATAGCTGGACCTACTAATCTGCTCCAATGTGCTGATGATGGTGAATACTTTGAATGTCTTAAGAAATATTCTTTAATCACTGTTGATGAAACATATTTGAAACCTCAGATTTGTTTGACCTTTGCTATGATTTATATATTACAATATTGATGACTTACGACTTTTGAAAATTATATGTCTATGATAATTTTGACATAATTTCATGAAGAAAAAATAATTGCATTCACTTCTTTGATTAATATTTCTATAGACATGTCTAATGCAGGAATCGCTATTAAGTGAAAATCGAATAGATACAGAGACCGCAGTACGCGAATGATTTAAACAGACGATAAGTGAAGTCATTGACTTTATTTATTATCAATTAGCTTTGTCGCGCGACTTTATCTGCGTCTAATAGTAACTTTGGGCTAACGCTTATTTTAACGCGCTACTCCGTTAATAAAGGTGCGTCAAAACTTTGATATCTCCTAAGACATTCATTTAAATCGAATAATTTAAGTGTGATTTTGTTTTAAATTACATGCTTGTGATGACTAACGTATTTGTTCGGATAAGGATTAATATCGTGTTTAAGAAAACACCATCGCTAATAATGCATTCATTTAAGAAAAAAATTGGTTAGCAAAAAAAGTTAAAGTGAGCTGACTTTAAAATAAAGACATACATTTTTAAAACTTTTATAAGGGAACAATACTGTCATACATGTCTTTTACGAAACTAAACGTTTACGCAGCCTACGCAGCGAAAGCTTTCAGAAGGAAACAAACGATTTTAAAACATTCTTCCTTGCTGCTCCTCTCCTATTGTATTTTGCGTAATTGTATAGTCTATAGCCTTCCTCGATAAATAAGCTATCTAACACTAAAAGTAGTTCTTGAGATTAGCGCGTTCAAACAAACAAACTCTTCAGCTTTATAAGTATAGATATTTTGAGCGAACTCTATACAAAATTTGACTGAATCCCATTCAACTGTTTAGATGAAGAAGTAACAAATAATCTCACAAACTTTCGCCATAATATAAGCATGATATCGGATTATAATTTAAGATTATTGGATACCAAATTATACAACAAGCGTCCATCCGAAAGATTCACCGCAAAATGTGCAAAGGTGTGACAGCGAGCTCGGGGTTGTGTTGCAAAAAGAATCGCCGTAAAGGTTAAGTTTGAGGTGTGCGAATTCTAGTATTTGAATTTATGCAAACTAGATACACAGAGGTATAAATATGTGAGATATCCAGATATCATCACATTCGGCCTAGCTTCCTCGTTAAGCAACCACCAAACACATCAACATGAAATCCGTAAGTTATTTTGAGTATATTTTGCACTAATTTTGAGTTACATGATCAGTGTTTGGGACGTTTATCGCATTTATTGTAGTGTTAAAGGATAGCAAAAGCTTTGTGATATCTTTGTGTCACTTTATTTTGCAAAATCATTGTACATTTTGTACGTAGGAATAGTAAAAGGAAAAACAAATTGACTTAAACTGTAAAGTATGTGACAGAAAGTGTATATTTCATTATAAAAAATAAATTATCTGCTAAAGCGTAAACCAGTTTAAAGAAACCAGAAGTACTCTAAATTATAAGTTAATTTAAAGAATACAGAAGTTATAATACTATAAAAAAGTTTGCGTTGTTTCTTAAGTTGTTGTTCCCAGAATAAATATTTAGTAATCCGCGCATGCCCTAACAATAAAATTACTATGCAAGTGAGTTTTGACTTACAAATTAATTCCAGAAATAGCTTCTTAGGTCACGTTAAGTTGAGATAACTTAGGATTAAGTTCTTGTTGTGTTAAACTTACCACACTTCTTCTAAAATAATTAATAATTGTTTCTTAACACAAATCAGTTTAATAGTCATATTTATGCGTACTGAGAACTTTTCTGGTAGTTATTTTGAATCCATAGAAATGTCATTTTGTTTATAAGTAGTTCACTGTTCTTTGTAAATCTGTTCATGACTTTACTGACTCTGGTAATTAATAACATGATGAATTTATAAAATGGCTTTGCTAGTTATTATGTATTTGACGACCAATTTGTGTTGCGGTTGAGAGGTTGGCTGCAAACACCAAGGGTTCCAGGTTCGATCCCCGGCAGTACAAACATTTTTGTGCATGAACATGTCTGTTTGTAATGGTTGGTGATTTCTATGTACTATGTATTTACGAAAAAAATGTATTTAGTATATTTATCCGTTGTCTAGTACCCATAATACAGGCTTCACGCTTAACTTGGCTAGATGGCGCTGTTGAATGTCAGTGTATTTCATTTTATTGTTACGGCATACAAACAATTATTCATATTATAACTTTGGCACTATTTGATATACTTTTTTTTTTTGATAGTTTGGTTCACAAACGGAATGTCATGTGCAATAGTGTACAATTATTCCTTAAATATATAATTTTAATTCATATATATATGAACACGACATGGATGGACTAAAAATACTTTAAAAAAAATTCTACTCTATTTATTTGCAATATCTATGTTTTAATAAAGTAACATCTGAGTTTCTTGCTGGATTCTTCTCAGTAGATAAAGACAGTCCAAACTAGTCGTAGCTTCATTTGACATATATCAGCGTTTTTTTTTTAATAATCTGGAATCAATCGACAACCAACCAAAACCAAAGAGACTCGGCAAAGTAACCATTCCGCGCGCTTCAGTCTCTTTTTTCGTTCAAATCTATGGATTTTATTTTGTCGTTTATTCTTCAGTGTTAAGGTTCAAATCAGTTAACGAAATATTGTCCACAGTTCATCGCCATCGCTCTCTTCGTGGCCGTCGCCGCGCCTTCCCGTCGACCCTAAGGACGCAGTGGTTGTGATACGACAACGACAACATTGGCGTTGAGGGATACCAATATGCGTGAGTATTCATCATCATCATCATCAGCTCATTAAACGTCCTCACCGAGAGGCACGAGCCTACCCGTATAGGGTGGTTAGGATTTAATTGTCCATCGGGCCCAGTGCGGATTGGACGACTTCACACACGACCTTCGAATCTTTTCGCAGGCGTGCATGAAGGTTCCCTCACGATGTTTTCCTTCAGCGTAAGAGCGTCGGATAACGTACATATATTTTTCGAAAATTCAAAAACACATTGGTACGTGGCGGGATTTGAACCTCAGCCCTCCCGGTAGAAGGCGACAGTCCACACCATTGAGCCACCGAGTGAAGTATTTAATAGCATTAAATAGCGTAATTATAGATACCTCACTTATGAACCTAAAAATTTAGAACCAACTTGCTTCACTTTTCATCATAATAGGATCAGAAACAATTCAGTCAATTATCACGCTTGCATAGCGATAAACTCGATTTGTCATATTCACAGCGCAAGTTTAAGTCTACTTTGCTGCAGCTAGTGCCAGTATGAGTAAAACAATGTTAATGTAAATTTTAAATTAAACGATTTAAGCGTTCTGTCGTTTTCCAAAGCCTCACTTTTACACGTGCATGCCGTGTAGCCTTTAACTAAGGCAACACTACAGTCATGTATTCAAGGCGGATCCAGGTTAGGCGCCAGAGGGGGTCACATAGTAGTAGTCAAGTAAAGAACTTATAACGTATTTTGTTAATGTACGTTAGTTAATAAAAAATTGTTTTATGTTACTTGCTGCTGCGGAACTCTACGAACGATTCTGACTTGCACTTGGCCATGTTTTGTGTAGTGGGGTTAGTTAATTGATTTTGTTGATGAATGTATCGCGGTATACACTGGTAGGTATTGAAAATATTTTTCTATTTTTTGTTTGTCTGTTGTACTGGCTTATCTCTTGCCTAGCTTTAGTTAATCCAAGTCAAACTAATTGGAGCGAATCTTGTTTGCTGTTTACGACCTCAGCGGACAAAGCCGCGAGCACAGCTAACATGAATAATTATTCAATATAATTAAAGATTTTGAATTTTGAGCAAACAATTCGGTAGGTCTTGTATAATTGCCCCCTGACTTGATTGACCACATTCTCGAGCGAGTTTATGTGAATTCATTGCCTTTTGATAAACCTGAATTGTTTTTTTATTGATTTGACGTAATCTATTTTACTTTTATTCGTTTTTAATCTCTCGCTTTGCAAAGTTATTATGATATTGCAGTTTATCTACGATTACCAAATATTGTGGTAATTGGGATGTGGACAACAAATTAATTGAACTACTTTTTTCGATCAGTCAAATCGTATACAATGGAATAGCAGAAGCAAGGTTTTAGGTTATTAAATACCTCTTTATTTCCTTTCACCATGATCATCAGTCTCTAACCCCTGTTCGTTTCCGCAAGCTAAGGAACATTGGTCCGTCAGCACCATGCGGGCCCATGCAGAATGGTGTTGGTTAACGACCACTATGCTGAAGACTGTAGCCGGCACCGACGGCTTAACGTGCCCTCCGAAACGGAGTCATCTTTCTATGCAGACAATCGGATGATTCATATTAATAGTCAATGATATTTTGTATATATAAAGGTAGATACGCCATCCGTGCTCAAAAACGAACCGCCGAAGAGAATACAGTTGTAGGCTCTTTGTTCAGGTTAAAATATACGCTCATTCGAATGTGTATGTGTGCTGTCGCTGCATTCGAGAGCTTTTTTCGATTGTTTTGTGAGCACATCACGAATATATACTTTTATATCGTTGTAAATAGACAAATTTTACACAAAAACGTAAAGATTTTGAATTACAAGAAAAGATTAATTGTATCCAAATATGACCTTTCACATTAATATTTGCCACCTGCAATCTTCATCTTAATACCAGTTGCTATGCGCCATGTTTCCTCATATGTCAATTTATGCGGTACCGCTGAGAGGTTTCGGCGTCAGGTGTTGACTAATATATCAAACGATTACCGTTGCGATAGAGTTCAAAGTTCAAAGGCGAACACTGGCTAGCCGTTGCATTAGTGATTTATCGATAGCTAATTTGGTGATGACCTTTCATGCAATCGTTTTAAGAGAAATAAGCTCTTTAATTGTATATACTTGTGGATGGCTCGATGGTGTAGCGTCTATCCAGTGTTGCCACTCGATAGGCTATCGATAGTTGGGCAAAGCAAAAGCATCGATAGACCTATCGATATTATCGATAGTTGGGCAAAAGCAAGTATCGATAGACCTATCGATATTTTCGATACTATCGATAGTTGGGCTAAACCAAAAGCATCGATAGACCTATCGATATTATCGATAGTTGGGCAAAAGCAATAGCATCGATACACCTATCGATAATAGTGTCTACATTGAACTACGATACTATTGATAGTATCGTACCAATAATATTGCACTTAACTAAACTATCGATATCCATTGGCCTACCGATAGTAAAGACGATTTTCGAGATCAACAATAAATAGTTTGGCAATACTGGCTGTTACTATCTGTTGACACACAAGTCAAGCGACTTTTGAAAAGTCAATAATTGGATGGGTGATCAAGAATATATCTTGGAGTTCCTGTGTTTAGAATGGTACGGTAAACCGTTGTTCACGGCTTACGCTTTAGAACAGCAGTCGCGGGTAATGAGTTAGCCACAGACATAGTTAGCCCCACAGATTTCCCAATACAGGAGATGGGGCAAGCCGCGTTTAAAGTGCGACAAATGTAAGCTCAACGAGCATACACTGGCTGCCAGTTTACGCTCTGTGAGAGGAGTCAAGACGCACTAATATTAGAAGAAATTACCGTTTTTTCAAAATGCCATCCTGTGCAATTGTGACATGCCATCATCGCAATGAATCAGTAAATTTACCAAGAAATATAATATCTTTTCACAGGTAAGAACCGAAAAGAAATTGCGACACTGGGACTGCCTATAAACTTGGCGGCTTGTCCAGTCTAATTGTATATTCGGATGTCTGTGGTTAGCCCCAATTTAAGCAGAAGCCAAGGAACCTACCGCCATTTCTTAAAACAGTTTTACAATAATATAACTTGGCGGCTAAGTAGATGTCTGTAAACCTCCAGAGCTATATTATGGCTACTAAACGATGGATTCACGTACATACATATAAAGAAAATACATTTATAATTATTAAAAATAAAAAAACATCCAGATCATTACAAGCAGACATGTTGATGCACACAAATGTTTGTACTGCCCGGGGATCGAACCCAGTGGCGTGCACTCCATATATGAGAATAAACAGTGCATACCCTGTGCGTTCAGACAACCCGAATTATCGCCGACATATTAAATGATTCTCTCTTATTCGCCCATTTTCCTCTACTGATTTGAAACCATAGGCGATCCGCTGTCATCAACAACACTCAATTTGACAAAAACTTGAATTATTTATTGTTTTTGCGATTAGTGTCATTCACTTTGCATACCTTACTCATAATCTCTGTGCACGCCACTGATCAAACCCAGAACCTATGGCACAATAGCTGACATCTTAACCGTAAACATGGGTCCTCAAATTGTAATATATAAATTTTTGTTGGCAGCGTTGAGACCAGCGACGGAAAGTCCGCTTCCGAGCAAGGACAGCTGAAGAACATTGGCTCCGAAAACGAGGCTTTGGAGGTCCGCGGACAGTTCTCATACACCGGCCCCGACGGCGTGGTCTACTCCGTCAGCTACATCGCCAACGAGAACGGATTCCAGCCCCAGGCGGCCCACCTCCCCCAGTCCCCTTGAACCAATGACCCGATTACCCTAGACAATACACGATTTTGATATACGTTTTCTTTTGATTTCAAAATGCACCTCAATTTATTACGGTACTACAATACAATTTACTGCGGTACCACGCAGTGCCAGATAACGTCCTGTGAAACACGAGTGTTATGCACTTTTCGATATGAGGCACTGTAGCTAGTGAATTTACCGGGTATAAGAGACCTTATATCTGTTATCTCTGGTGACGGGCGCAGTGCGGCATGGATGGAGAATAATAACTGCCTAACAGTTGTCTTGATATTTGTCATTTTTTATGAAGCCGTGAATGGTTGACCTGTTGAAAAGAAACACTATACCTATCTAAACAGTTAAATCTGGGGGTTCGCGAGCAGTTCTCGTACACCGGCCGAAATTATCATAATTTTCATTCCAATTTTCAAAAATAGTATTTTTATAAGTTCTTTGGTGCAACCATTAACATTCCTGTATCAAACACATACCCTTTAACAAACTGCTTGGCGGTTGTGTCCGTTAGGTCACAGTGAATGAACTTTTCAAAGCTGCAGTCATCCGCTGCAAATCAAGATGATTGATGGAGATGATCATCAAGATTGTATTTTTAGATGCATATATTACTTATTATTATGAAATATTCTTACTACTCGTATGCCAATAGCGACCAAATCTAATATGCCACATTTATCTTAAGAAAGAAGAAAGAAAGAAAAAACATTTATTTCACCACAAAATTTTACAATGACATAACAAGGATAATCATCATCATCGTCATCAGCTCATTAAACATCCCCACCGAGGGCACGAGCCTACCCGTATAGGGTGATTAGGCCTTAGTCGTCCACGCGGCCCATGCGGATTGGACGACTTCACACACAACCTTCGAATCTCTTCGCAGGCGTGCATGAAGGTTTCCTCACGATGTTTTCCTTCACCGTAAGAGCGTCGGATAACGTACATATATTTTTCGAAAATTCAAAAATACATTGGTGCGTGTCGGGATTTGAACCTCAGCCCTCCCAGTAGGAAGGGGACAGTCACACCACTGAGCCACCGACGCTCTATAACAAGGATAATACAATAAAATTCAAAAGAAAATAAAAAAGTAGGTATAACAGGAATTAAAATTTTGTAGTCATACTTACCATCCAATTATCATGACTTCAAAAACAGGAATTTTATTGTCGTCTAGGTGTATACGCAGTGCTAGACATCTCCCGTAAAATAGAAGTATTTTGCAGTTCTGTGTAATGTTCTGTGTTATGCGATGAGGGCGCTGTAAAATTACCGAGAATGAGAGACCTAACCCTTTAATCTCGGGGTGCAGGCGCATCAGACGGAAATAATGTCTAACCATTATTATTTTCTTCAACACTGTATCTGCCATGGTCAGATGTATCACTTACCACGAGGTACGCGAACTGACCGTCCAGTTCACTTGATGTAAAAAAATCCAATCTCCGTCTTACTGTCGATGAAAATGGCAAAATATTAAAGTAAATTCGTACGATTGTACTTTCAGGGGATTAATTTTTATAAATCCTTTCTAAGTGCTTCCTTAAGTTATAAAATATTAAATCCGGCGTTGATATGCTAGTCAACCAGCTTCTTACTTAAATATTTCGATTGATTTGTATAGAGTTAAACTTACAGACAAATATACAATAAAAAACAAAACATTTAAAGTCAAACCGAACAAAGTATAAGAAGCGCCGACTCTCAAAGTAATACAGTCGAAAAGAAAAACGTTGGCGTTGTTTATCTGCAGCTTTGAGGCTTTCAGGTGGCTGCAAGCCTTTGTGGTACAATACATTAGCACGTATCTGTACCTCGCCACTCACCTAGATCAAAGTTAATCAAACGGCTGCCACAAAGGACTGGAAAGAGTTCCATTGTGGCGAAAACTAAGGGGAAAGATGCTCTACTTAGAGAAAGTGTTTTTTTTTACATTTGGAAACAAATCATCAATGCGCATTTTGCTATGGATAGAGTGTACTATTAACTTCATTTGTTTTTTTAGGATGTTAGTTGTTTTTTATATCGCAATACCAACTTACATTTTGCAATATTATATTATATTTTCTGCTCGAAAATTTAATGACGCTACCGAGGAGTTATCGAATAAACAAAAACAAGCAATTGAAGGTTTTTGGTGAGTTGTAATGGGTCCAAATATCATTTTTTTGCAGTCTTATCTGTGTGTATTTGACTTAACTGAAATAACATGGCAAGTTACTCTGCAAAACCCCCATTACTATTTACCAGTGTATATACCTAGATAGTTGAACCGATGATGATGGAACTGTATAAAATATGTATGTCGTATTTGACTTTTGAACTTTGAAACATGCCAATAATATAAAATACAAAATAACTAAACGCAAAGGAGGACCGTGAGAGTGGGTGTTTACGACCGATCTCGACATGTATCGGTTGACATTTGTTGGTTTGAATATGTATGAATTTGTCATTTTAATCATAAAATACCAAAGTTTGATGCTAACCTCATTTTCGTAAAAATGTAAACGGATTTATTGTCTGAGCTGCGTTTAAAGAACTGAAAATATTTTTTGTAACAACACAAATAATAGCGTGTGCGTAGAACCGATGGCCAATGGGGCAGAAAGGTTCTCGAGTGACTCTTAATATAAAATACAAAATAAAGGATAAACTATACTTACCATAATATTTGACGTTATTTTTTATTGACGACCCATTTGGTGTTGCGGTTGAGAGGTCGGCTGCAACAACAAGGGTTCCGGGTTCGATCCCCGGGCAGTACAAACATTTGTGTGCATGAACATGTCTGTTTGTAATGGTCTGGGTGTTTTCCATGTATGATATGTATGTGTTTACGAAAAAAAAATGTATTTAAGTATATTTATCCGTTGTTTAATACAGGCTTCACGCTTAACTTGGGGCTAGATGGCGCTGCGTGAATGTCAGTGGATATTTATTTTATTTTATTAATTTTATTCTTTACTACGAATACATGACGATTAGAATCTACAATAGACGGTCACTCCATTTTTTAACTATTGTAGAAATCTTTTTAAAATATGATTCAGAGATAGTTTCATAAATAAATCTTTCTTAACACTGATCTAGCTCAACAGTTTAATTTATTCACAGTAAAAAATTGAATAGGCGATAACAGTTCAAGAATTTCAAACACAAACATAGGTATGTAAATAGTAAATATTTTAGTGATATTTACCAGAACTAAGATATTACTCAACCACTAACGTATGATGAGATGCGTACATTTCAATATGTAAAAATATTGCATTGAATTAATGTGCTTTGTATATTTGTTTGCACTCTAAGTCGCGGTTACTCTAGGCTAATATTTATGAATTATAGGCTAATATTTATAAATTATAGGCATATTATGAAATATTTATGAATAATTATAAGACTACTATTTAAAAAAGGAATATGCCTGTTCCTTGCGTTTTAAGCATCCGACGCTTGCTTTTTCGGAAATTCTCGTGAATCCGACAATACTTTCGGTCAAATAAATCAATGCAATATAACGTGCACGTATTCAACAAACAAATTTTGAAATCTTTTAGATAGAATAGCCTTAAGATGAATAAAATCAAATCCCCTTTTTATAGATGCTATGTCTTGTTATTTCAGAAAGTTTAGTTATTCCGTATAGCAATTTATCTTGTGTAGAAAAAAATCGTAAGCAAGACAACAAAAAAGGCCTCAGTTTGATAAATTTAATATAATTTTAGTAAATTTTTAAGTAAATTTACATTGGCTGTTACTAAAATAAATACTGGAACGTTTTAAATCTAAGTAGAGCACTCATCGTTACAATTTTGCGGCAGATAGCGACGCACGAGATTACATCTGGCTCAAAGACGCTTTGATACCTTCCCAGAGGTGCTAATGCACTACTCATTACACGTACACATCGTACTTAGGATAGGATTTCGAGTTTACGTACAATTTGAAGGAACGCTTTTTGGTTGTTTACTATTTGTTCTTTTATATGATAGGTTTTCGCCTTTACCGTACAATGTGAGGGAAAGCTTTTGGATGTTTACTACTTATTTGTTCTTTAATATATTTTCTGTTTAAAAGTATACTGACGACCCATTTGGTGTTCGTTCCCCGGGCAGTACAAATATTTGTGTCTGTTTGTATTGGTCTGGGTGTTTTCTTTGTATAATATTTATGCATTTATAAAAATACTGTTTTATGAGATGGCTGTGACCCCTAGAAATGATATTATTCCTGAGAGCGAAAGTCATCGACATATCATCAACAAATTGACGTGGCAGATTTGAAGACTCTTTGAACTTCACCCTGCAAAACACAACGCTTTGTTGTTCACAGACATGTTCATTCATCATCAGCTCATTAAACGTCCCCACCGAGGGCACTAGCCTATCCGTATACGGTATATAGCCTGTCGTCCACGCGCGGGCCCAGTGCGGATTGGCTGACTACGCACAAAATAAATTTCTTCGTAAGTGTACACAGATGTTTTTGAAATGATGTTTTTCTTCATCGTAATATCGTCGGATAAATGTACATATAATTTCGAAAATTCGAAAAAACATTGGTACGTGTAGCACCCTCCAGATCAAGACCACAGTCCACACCAATGAGCCACCGACGCTCATGATGCTCACAGTTTACTCCCCATATTATGTGTTTGACGACCCATGTGGTGTAATGGAAGAGACGTCGGTACTACTAGAACTACTACTAGAACACCAAGGGTTCCAGATTCGATCCCCGGTCATTACAAATATTTGTGTGCATGAACATGTCTGTTTGTAATGGTCTGGGTGTTTCTATTTTTCT
Source organism: Leucinodes orbonalis (assembly GCA_019425675.1). Taxonomy (NCBI): domain Eukaryota; kingdom Metazoa; phylum Arthropoda; class Insecta; order Lepidoptera; family Crambidae; genus Leucinodes; species Leucinodes orbonalis. The sequence goes on along the minus strand of PQWD01001812.1, from coordinate 156,613 downwards.
TTTTATATTTCCAGAGCGTCGTGGCTCAATGGTGTGGACTGTCGCCTTCCTACCGGAGGGCTGAGGTTCAAATCCCGACACGTACCAATGTGTTTTCGAATTTTCGAAAATATATGTACGTTATCCTGATGCTCTTACGGTGAAGGAAAACATCGTGAGGAAACCTTCATGCACGCTGCGAAGAGATTCAAAGGTTGTGTGTGAAGTCGGCCAATCCGCACTGGGCCGCGTGGACGAGTATGACCTAATCACCCTATACGGGTAGGCTCGTGCCCCTCGGTGGGGACATTTAATGAGCTGATGATGATGATGATATATTTCCAAAAAAAGTGTAATTAAGTATGTTTATCAGTTGTTTAGTACCCTAACTACAAGCTCTTCGCTTAACATGGGACTAGATGGCGCTGTGGGAGTGTCAGTGGATATTATTATTTAGTATAACATATTGCTGAATAAAAACGCAAAAATAACAACTGCAAAGTAAAAAAGCCTAATCACAAATACCAACCTACTAAAACCTGTATGTTTTCGACTCGTCCCAGCAATCGTCCGCCGACAACATCCCTCGATCAGGCGAAACGTATTTTTGATTGCTCTCCCGTCTCGCTCTAGCGTACGCGTTAAGAGCCCTTTAATGACAGGAAAATTGAAAGTTTTCGGTGTTCGGCCGCCAAAAAAAACTTGGCCAAAGTGTCGTAAAAAGCGCGCGAAGCAGATAACGTGGAAATGATGCTGCACGAGGTGGGGCGAGTCACAAAAACCATAAACATTTCGTAGAATGAAATATTGGCGAGTGCGCAATTAGTGAGTCTTTCACGCACTGTAAGGTTAGGCTTGTGTTATTGATACTGAAATGGAATGAAAAGTGTTTATTCAGTTTAGGTCCTTACAGCTACCACTGGTACGGGATGTAGTTTTTCACTGAGAAGAAACCAGCAAGAAACTCAGTAGTTACTCTTTTCAAAAAAATCGTGTTTAGTACAAAATAATTTGTAATCAAATAATTTTATAAAGCAAATTATATTCACAATTTTTATCATATTAAGAATTTGTGAAAATATAATAATCTACAAAAGTACTATTAAGCAGTAAAGTATTATATAAATCTAAATAGATGATACTACATTATTACATTATTTTCCATAGCCTAGATATATAACACCATCGTCAGCCTAAAACGTCCCACTGCAGTGCACAGGCGTACTACATATAAGACTATACAGCTTAGCTAGAGGCCATAGCCCGGTTCTGAAACTATGACAACACGATGAAGTTCTTTTTATGTTACGAAGCGAACAGGACGGTCAGAACGCTCACCTGATACGCCTGACTATTACAAACACAATATTTTAGGGTTTTTAAGCTATTGTATTCTTGTCTCCAGAGGCCCCAATGTAGACACAGAATTTCCTATAGAAAAGTAAAAATTCAAAATTTCGTTTTGATTTATGGAACACTTTTTTTTACGTAATGTTTTTGGTATAATTTTTCTCACTCATGACAAAATCTAGAATCAATTACTATAAGAAGACGGTCTTTGACGAATGTTGTTTACGTAATAACATTTCCTGCGAATCGATCATCATGTAAAGTTCACGGATGAGCAATCGGTTGCATTCCGAATGCGCCATCCTTATAGGCTGACGTGGCAATTAGTGTTGTTGAATTATCGATATTTGATTATCGATAGTTGACCTTGATCGTATCGATAGGCCTATTGATATTATCGATATTGTTAATGCAATATTGATAATATGAATAGGCCACAATATCAATCGTCAACATAATGATCAGCTCATTATACGTCACCACCGAGAGGCACGAGCCTACCCGTAAAGATTAAGAGTAATTGTCCACGCGGGCCCAGTACTGATTGGCCGACTTCACACACTGCGTTTTAATCTTTTCGCAGACGAGCGCAGGTGTTCTCACGATGTTATCGTTCAACGTAAGAGCTTCGGATACACTTATTTATAATTTTGAAAATTCGAAAATACATTGGTACGTGGCGAAATTTGAACCTACACCCTCCAGATTGGAAGGCAACAGTCCACACCATTATAAGCCACTAACGATCCGTTTGGCAATAGTCGTCAGCAATAGTATCGATAGTTTATTAAACATTAAGCTTCGACAGTATCGATGACATTTCTGCGACAACAGTATTACTTTATACTAGCGTACTAGTGAGGCTTCCATTAAATTTAAGCCTTATTTTTGGTTTAATAGATAGAAAGACAATTATTGTTTCATCTTTGTTAGCCCAACTCAACATTTTCCTGGATATCGATATAGGAAATAGCCTAGTTTGGGGTTCAGTTTCATGTATACTATGTAGTGCTTAATTGGCAGTTAATATTTTACTAGGTGATACAGTTGGTACTGAGTCGTCTAGGTAGGTAATAATGCAGTGCCCAGATATTGTACCGTGAAAAAACGAGTGTTATGCACATTAATGTTTCGGGATGAGGGCACTGTAGCTTGGAAAATTACCGGGTATAAGAGACGTAATATCTGTTGTATTGGGTGACGGGCAGTGGGCGTTGATGGAGAGAAATAATTACTATCAGTTGTTAATTTTCCTTCAGTGCCTTTCTGACAATGTCGGGTTTATCACTTACCATCAGGTGAGCATCCTGACTATCCTGTACACTTTGTAACATAAAGATATATATTTTTAAATACTATCGATACTAATGCTTTTAATTTAAGTATAATGATTTGTTACCCATTTTACAGGCTAATGCTTAGTCTAATGGCGCTGTGTGAATGTCAGTAGACTTTTAATTTATCGATAGAATATCGATAGTGGACTATCGAGTGGCAGCACTAGTGGCAATTACCGACAGCTAATGCATTTTGTTCTAAGCTGACATTTACACATTATTTTGTTTCGGATTTGTGGCATGTATTCCATGCCTGACTAGTGTGTTGTAAATACATTTTGGAATGGACTGATTCACTGTTGGAGTCAAAAATAAATTATCTAAAAATGTTTGAATCTTTTTCAATTCAATACAACTATTTTCCACATTTACATAGATTATTGGTGCATTCAGACAACCAACACAAAATGAAAAAACACCTGGTAGAAGGCATATGCATATTAACAAAAAAAAACGAGAAGTTAACTTATTGATACAATCACCTTCGATCTCGCTACTATCTAAGGATGAAAGTTCTTCTCTTTAACCTACCGCAGACCACTGTTGGACGTGAGTCTCCAACATTTGCGCAAGATATCCCGGTTCTCCGCTTTCTTATCCAACCTCGACCAGCGACCTTTCCAAGTCGTCGGCCATCGGGCCGGAGGGCGTCCCACGCTACGCTTGCCAAGACGCGGTCTCCACTCCAGAACTCTCCAACGGCCATCGGTTCTGCGACATACGTGACCAGCCCACGATAGTTATATATAACACCCATCAATTCAGATTGGGCAGGCGTCGTGGGCTACGGCCCAATCTGAAAAAATAGCTTTTTTATGTTGTGTACAGGACGGTCAGAGCGCTCACCTGATGGTAAGTGATATGCCTGACCATGACAGAGCGGCATTGAAGTAGACTAACAACTGATAGACAGTTATAATTCCGTCAATGCCACTCTGCGTCCGACACACCGAGACAACAGATGTTAGGTCCTATACCCGGTAATTTCACTAGCTACAGTGCCCTCATCCCGAAACACAAAAATGCATAATACTCCAGTTTCACGGGACATTATTTGGCACTGCGGTATAAGAACTGGATGACTCAGTATCGAGTCTACCACCTAGGAAAAAGCTGTGATGTGTGAGAAGGCCTGGACACTGCATTGGGCCGTTAAAAACCGACTATGAGCTTTTCTTAAAAAAAAATTGTTTTACTCAATTCTTCCTTTTGCTAGTTTTACTAAAAATGTTCGTAGTAAAAGTTCAGGTATCACTTTCAAACTCTCATAAAGTGCGGAGTTGTGTAACGTGTGTGAGGATATTGAAATGCATAAATCAAGTGCGCCAATGGCACCGGGCGGGTTGTTTAACAAATATTCGCGCTGTTCTTTTGTGCGTCTACTCGAGTTGTTTGGCTTGAGTCATAGGCGGTAGCGATTTGTAAGAACTTTTTTGAAAAAAGTAACTTCTGATTTTCTTGCGTATTTTAGTAGATAACAATAGTCCGACCCAGTGGTAGAAGCAAATTTGATATTCATAAGTGTTCTTTATGGACCTAAATTTAATAAATATATTTTGGTTTAGAGTCTAAACGGATTTTTTAGAGAACTTCTTCAATTTTTGGTTCGGGTTTTACGACCCATTAGTATAATGGTTAAGACGTCGGCAATTACACTAAGGGTTCCATGTTCGATCCCTGGGCAGTATAAACATTTGTGTGCATGAACATTTCTTTTTGTATTGGTCTGGATGTTTCAATGTTATGATTACATTTAATTTGAAGTAAATACAATCACAAATATAATCATAAATAATACATTAAAACCAACACAGTGGGCAAAGGCGGCCTTATCGCTACGAGCGATGTCTTCCAGGCAACCCTAGGATAAAAATCTCGAAAAAGAAGTAAATATGGGCAAGAAAAATAAGAAAACCAAAAATACAATATTTAAATTAATATTCAACAAGATTATTTATGTTTATTATATATNTATTAATTGGGCTCGTGTAAGTAGCCATTCACACAGTCAATAGCCGATAAAGATGAAAAGTTCGGTAACGCAACTGCAACTCAACTACAACGTTAACCTAACCATAACACTGAGCTGTTATTATGGGGAGACCTATGTCCAGAAGTGGACTGCAACAGGTTGAAGACGGACAGAGAAAGTGCTGTTATTTTTGAAGTAAGTAATAACTAGGCGGATGGCAGCCCTGACCTGACGTCAATACCACGCTGGCACGGCGCCAGGCCGTGGCTAGTGTGCCCGTGGGCGCAGCCTAAAGTTGTGGGCAGGCAGCCTTAATTCGCACGGGGTGTGTAGACAAGTTCTAGGGTGGGAATAGAAAGAGCAGTATTGCAAATTATTAAATTATAATATCTTTAGGTACCTACCAATATCTACATTATATTTCTGGAGGTTCTTCAGTAAAGAAAAGAAGCGTAGACCGAACACTAACCAATATTAGTGTCGACTGCTATTTTTGATCGCGTGGTATTCATAAGGGGATGCCTCCAGTCAGCAGTGGGCATAATTATAAGGATGGAATGATAATGACGGTATAATTTATCACCATCACCAGGCTATATTTTTTTTAACCGACTTCAAAAAAGGAGGTTACTCAATTCGACCGTATAGCCGGAGAGCCGGTGAAGACCACATGAAGTCCTGGATCAGATACATCATTTTTTAATATAGTCTGAGAAACCATAGAACAAAATGCAAAATTATGACCTCACTTCCGGTTGTAATTCCTGACATTGTTATCATAATTCTTAAATTAACGGGAAAATAAAGTATTCGATGAGTAGAATTGAGTTTTCAAAGGTTGATAAGGTCTTTTCATTGCAGAGTTTCATTGTTATGTATTAGTTGATACTCAAAAAAGGTTCTAAAACAAGAAATAAATTACCTATTTTATCACACAACTGATATTGGAAAGCGTTAATATATATTATTTATATGCGCACTTAATCCAAGGTTAAACAGTTAGCCGCGTAAAATTCTAGCACACCCTTAAGGTGACTCGAAAGTTTAATTTCGTTCTAGTAATTGGGTCATCCAGCTCTGGTTGCGTCACAATTGAAATTACAATGACTTGTTGTTATAATGACTTCGTTCATGACTTCCAGCAGGACAATAGATTTATGACTAATAGTAAGGAAAGGGGAGATAGATAAATATTATATTTGATAAGTAGGAGCCAACATAGCAATTCATTACTACGTACAACAAATTGGCAGCATTGTTGAAAAAACATTTTTTTTAACAACACAAAATTTTTGTATACAAAGTCAGGTTAATTAATATTATGCAGTTTTTGTTTGAATGAAACACGTTATTTTCATCTCTTCGTACCATTGTTATTGTTTTTCTGAGATTTTTAGTCTAGAAGTAGCGATCTAAGGTCAAATTTAATGAATTACTTAAATGACTGCAAAAATAAAATTAGCTACATACACAGTCGTAGTAGGTGGCTATTAAAAAGTTCTTCGTAAGCGATTGCATGCATACTGATTAGGTAGTTATTTACATTTAATTGTTTTCAATAAGAATAGGTTGTTAATTTTTTTTAGATCATGCATTTATGTTTTGATTTATATGATATTTAATAAGTTTAATATTACTATCTGGGGGCACGGCAGTGCCCCCGCCAAGTCGAGCGCGAAGCAAACACTGCCGTACCATCCTTTACAGGATCCATTTCGCCGCATTTTCAGGCCCCGATTTGAGAACCTTTGGATAATACCAGAGCGCTGAAATTTTCGTCATCTAGTAAGATATAATAACTTACTTTAAATCCAAAATTTCAAGTCTGTAGGTCATTTAGTTCCGACGTTAAGCGAAAGCAAAGTTTCGCATTTTCGACAGACACTCACTCACTCACTCACTCATGATCATCAAAATAGAACTAGTACTTCCCATTAACTCAGAAAGCTGAAATTCGGTACAGAGTTAGGGTTTAATGGCTACATAAAGGGAAAACTATGAAAACTTCGAAAATCGAAGATCTGGAGTACCTGGTGACCCTGCTTAGATAACAAAATCATCAAAATAGAACTAGTACTTCCCATTAACTCACAGAGCTGAAATTTGGTACAGAGTCAGGGTTTAATGGTTACATAAAGGGAAAACTATAATAACTTGGATAATCGAAGATCTGGAGTACCTGGTGACCCTGCTTAGATAACAAAAGAGCCCAGCCAAACTATAAGAGATTGACATACCGCCTTTAAACAATATATATTTAACATGGTGGGCCGCTTCATCCGATGTCAAAAATCGGGGGGCACGGTAGTGCCCCCGCCAAGTCGAGCGCGCTAGACCAATACAAACAGACATGTTGGTGCACACAAATATTTGTAGGTACTGCCCGGGGATCGAACCCGGAACTCTTGGTGTAGTAGCCGACGTTTCAACCATTACACCCAATGGGTCGTCTAATATTCCTTTCAAGTTTCTACAAAAAGAAGTAAAATCCCACCAAAAACATTCTGTAAAAAATCTAGCCAAGTCTCGATGGAGCTGCTTGATTATCTCTAAAAAGTAATGAAATCAAGACAAAGACGTGCCAAGTCTAAGGTTCCTTACTGCAATTAATTAATTATTATGGTTAATGTTGTGTGACTTGGCCGTTGAACATTCTTTATACGTTAGTGGCTTTATCAAGCCTACAATCGATGGGCTATTGAATCACCGTTTTCCAAGTGGCAAATTTGTACCGTCAATGGGTAGCGGTTCTGGCGACAGATTGGTGCAATGGTGTCATGAAGCACCTAGTTTTGTATCCTTGTACTCTTCAACGGCCAAGTCACACAACATCAACCATATAATTAATTAATTGCAGTAAGGAACCTTAGACTTGGCACGTCTTTGTCTTGATTTCATTACTTTTTAGAGATAATCAAGCAGCTCCATCGAGACTTGGCTAGATTTTTTACAGAATGTTTTTGGTGGGATGTATCTTTCATGAAACATAAAATATCGTTTACCGCATGCAATATGATCTGATTAGCGTTAAGGTAAACTTTAGAAAATATCTCTAAGCATTCATCTTTACGGTATTTTTGTGCTTCAAGTTATATCTCATAAAAATAAGGCAAAACCACTCAGCTAAATAAATATAATAAAAATGTAGCGTCTTTACCCAGAGCGGTTTAAAGAATTTTTAGGTCGAATCTTCCCACCTATTTCTCCAGCCAAAGCAGTAATGTTTTTGGCATTACAATAATAAACAACTTTATCATTATGAATTCACGTCCAACTAACCATTCCGACGCTCAAAGGTTATTCTACATTTGCGTCAAATAAACACTGATTGCTACGTTAAGCTACGGCGCTACGTCGTAGATATTCTATTCAAGTAATGGAGTATTGATTTTCAGATTGTCGTAAAGTTTAAAATTAGTTTTCATTTTTGTTGCTTTTAAGTATGGTCATACAAGTTTTACATTATATTCAATGTAGTATGTAGTGTATACCTACATATTTTAATATTAGTTAATGCTTCACGTACGTATTAAAATTTTATTTCCGTTATTCGTCTTACCATGAAAGTCTTACTGAAGGCGACCAACAACTGATAGACAATTAATTTACATTAAGAAAGAAAGATCTTATTTGTCCATTTATTATTATAATACCTAGCTATTCAGCGTGATAACGTGACCAACTTCTTGGGCACCTTTCCACATGATGGCGACCTCACCCAGATATTTTATTTATAGGGCACTTACTCCCTATACATTTTAAGGTTTTTGCATATATGTATATAATTTTTCAATTGCATTTTATTAATACATACTCGTAGTTTGTAATTGTTTATACAATTATGTAATCGTTTAGGGTTCCTGCGTTTCAGGCGTAAGCCTAGTGCAGAGGCCGCTGCTAAAGAATCGGTCCTTAAAGTTCCCATTTTATTATATTATATTTTTTTTTGTAATTAATGATTACATTTGTTATTTGATTTATAAAACTAATTCATGTGAATAAGCCTGAAATGTAATTTGGGACTTGCTTTGTTTTTTGGAAATAAATAAATATTATTATTATTATTTGTAGTCTCTGTTAGGAGTTTACGGTTCATAGACCGGTCCTTTAAAGCTTGCGTGGGGACATTGGTCCACCACGTAGAGGCTTTGTGAGACAAAATAATGAGTTGTGATGTGTACACTATTATTATATATTTATTATCTATACTAATATATAAAGCTGAAGAGTTTGTTTGTTTGATGGAACGCGCTAATCTCAGGAATTACTGGTTCGATTTCAAAAAAACCTTTCAGTGTTAAGTGTTGAAGCGGAGCAGCAATGAAGAATGTTTCAAAATCGGGAGTATTTTTTCATACTTGGAGTTTCTGCTGCGTACGCTGAGTAAACGGTTAAAGTTTCACAAAAGTCATGTATGAGAGTATTGTTCTCCTTTTAAAGGTCTACAAAAAAATCTGCGACAGCACATGTCTATCTTTTAAGGTTAGCTCACTATAACATATTTTTTGCTAAAAAAAATGCACCCCGAAACTTTAAAGTTGGAGGGAGGGGAAATCCTATGTATAGTGATAAATGTAAGTACCGTGTTATCCCTAATTTAATTCGAGCGAAGCCGCGGGCAAAAGCTAGTTGTACATAAAGTCGACGTATTCCCTTAAAATCCTTAAAATCTACTACCAGTTCTCAAAGAAATGGAGGACTAGATTCATTAGATATTTATTTATTTAATCTTTATTGCACACATAAATTATGTACAAACAAAGGCGAACTTAATGCTATGTGGCATTCTCTACCAGCTAACCTTTGGATATGCAGAGAAAGACAAAACGGTGCGCGAGAAAAGAAGAGAAAAAAAAAATTAACACTAGCAAAAAAACTAAAAATAAATAATATATATTCATAATTATATATATATATACATATATAAGTTAAAATAAACATAAACAAATATATATATAAATGAATACATATAATACATAACTACATAATATATATTTACTATTACACATATATAATAAATATTATAAAAAGTAGAATGAAAAATTCAAAGCAATAAAAAGCATGAGTAGGATAACCAGTGAGATTTTATAATATGAAAGAAAGACTTACGAGTTACGTTGAAGAAAAAATAACCTAACTGTTTTCTTAAAAGAAAACTTTGATGGAGCTGATCTAATATCCATAGGCAATTCATTCCATAGCCGAGTGACTTGTATCCATAGGCAATTCATTCCATAGCCGAGTGACTTGAATGGTAAAAGATATCTGTCACCTTGGACCTGTGCATAATGGCAGGATGTCCTCGTCCCAAATCGTTTTAAATGTGGGTAATATCACGCAATAACTATTACTACGCACTATCTCTCCATGTTTTGGAAACTTGGAAGCACTTCAAATAAGCATAGCAAGCGATACTCGATACAACTCGCTCGGTGGTCTTGGACCTTGGAATTTGAAACTTTGAAGGTTTTGCTTCAACTCCGGAACGGGCAGAAGAAAACGCGATAAGCTTTATTGGATATCTGAAAAACAAATACGATGAAATAAGTATGAGTTTCAAAGTTTTTACCGCAACAAGAACGGGCACAACATTTTAGTTATTTGCGATACAAACTTTTGCGAGAAAACAAACACATCTGCCAATTTTATGAGATTTATACCTTAACATTGTGGTATAAGGTTCAGCAAGGCATATCGTATATATATATATATATATATATATATATATATATATATATATATATATATATATACATATATATTCTACTAAGAACTATAAAAGGTTAAGTTATTATAATCTGACTGACAGATCAGAACAATAATTGTTCAGCGTGTACCTTCAACCTATCGCAGTGCATAGGTCTGCCCCATTTTGCGTCAGGTATCCCGGTCCGCCACTTTTCTCATCCAGCTTCCACTAGCGATCTTGCGCAAAACGACATATTTCAATGGATACATTTTTTATAGCATAACGGCCTATGAAGTCACGGTTATAGCGACCGATGTACCTTCAAAACATTGCATTTCAAAATGAAGGATTGTTATAGATGATAAGTTGATAATCTTAATGATATAGTTTGAAGTAAAAGTAAGTAAGTATATCTGTGATAAATTTCATGATTAGGGTTTTAGATTTATTATCTAACCTAGTCTAGGTTTATCGGAATTGTCCTATTTTAGACAAATACATCATTATCCTTGTGCCCATTATCTTGTTTTTTTAATGTTACATAGTATACAGGATGGTCAGGACGCTTACCTGATGGTAAGTGATACGCCTGACCATGACAGAGATTGGATTGTCATAACTTAGATTAGCGTAGTACTTATATGTGATTATTCTATGCCCGAATCCTGCCTATTATTTGACATCTTAATCAAAACTTTTTCGGCGATTACTTTAAATATTAAAAATATTTATTTATAAGTATGTTTATCCGTTTTTTAGTAAGTTCAAATGTGTGTACTGAACCACGTAACCGTTTTAATTCAATACTGCTGAGATACCTTGCCTTCATTTAATCTTAATTTTAAGTTAAAACTTACTTAAACTAAGGTTACTTTAAAAAATAATTTCTTGACCTGTAAAATTATACATACTTTGATGTTCTGTACCAGGAAAGATATTTGAACATAATAATTCATCATCAATTATAGCCTCGCTAAAATATCAAAATTTGCAAGTCATTTAGCAAAGGCTTCGCGATTTCCGCCATTCGCATGACTTCACTCTACGATCGCACCCGAAGTGATCCGAAAGTTACCGAACCTTTACAAAATGGCGGATATTCCCGCGCATGCTCACTCCGAGGACCAGGTGCCCCTGTATGATGTGACGTCACCTGGAAATAGGGGTGGGTTTCCTTATTCATCGATAAAACCATGTCTATTAATTCAGAAAGAAAATGTGAATTCGTACATTTATTTATTTATTTAATAGGAGGACCAACAGCAATGAAACACAAAAATATGCACAAATAACAACAAGTAGCCAATTATAGGTTCTCACAAATAAAGATTGTATAGAAAAGAACACCCGAATGCTTGATAAGACTAAACAATTAAAATACAACAAATGAGCCAACACAAAATCAACACAAGAAATTACTTAAATTACTTATCTAAAGGTACTTTCAAAAAAATTCCTGCTCAAAGCACTCCTCGCTGAAGCCACACTAGTATTGAAGAGATCAAAGTCAAAAATATCAATTTATTGATTGAATTTATCACCAACGCGCCACAGATATTCATTTTGCCTATAGTTAGTACGGACTAGTGGAAGGAAAAGAATGTTGTGTTTTCTTAAACATCTAATTGGCACACTCAATCCAACACGGCTCAATAAATCAGGACAATCAATTGATCCAGAGGAAAGTTTTGATAAATAGGTAATATCATTTATGTTTCGCCGCAACTCCAACGGGTTCTCCCTTTGGAGTGGTGAAGAAGGTGATGTTTTCTACACAGCTCGTGGTAATTTGAGGCATCATACCTAGTATTCGTACGATAACATAAGAACCGGATAATTTTTTTTTTGGATTCTTTCAATTCGTGATATATAAATTAAATATCAAGGATTCCATATCGACTTGCATATTCTAAAATACTACGCACGAATGAACAATATAATATTTTAATTGTTTTAATTTGGATAAAATCTCTTGAACAGCGCATAACGAAACCCAATGATCGAGATGCTTTAGCAACAATGCTGTCTATATGTGAATCAAACAATAATTTGGAGTCATGAACCACACCCAGATCACGGACTACTTTATGGCGCAAAACAATAGTACCTTTAAGAGTATAATTAAATATTAATTATACATGACATAAAAAGCTTTCTATTGAGTCTTATGAATAACGTTCCAGTCTCAGTTAGTAGAAATGTAGTTTCAGGCATGACATTCGTCACAACTGTAGGTAGTTAGTTGTAACCATTGATATAATATTTAACTCCATGGTTGTAACATAATAAATGCTACTTCCTAAGTTAGTATATGCGTATTATAATTACCGGGTATAAGAGACCTAACAACTGGTGTCTCGGGTGTCGGGCGCAGTGCGGCATTGATGGAGCATAATAACTGTCTATCAGTTGTTTGTCTCCTTCAATGCCACTCTGTCATGGTCAGGCGTATCACTTACGATCATTTGAGCGTCCTGACCGTCCTGTACACTTTGTAAAATAAAAAAAAATATAACATTGTCATGTTTTAAACATGGTGATCAATTAGGAGCTAATTATTTCTACTATATCTCATTAAGGAAATTTCGGTCGCTGATAATTTGCGAGACGTTGATTGAAGACTGTCGTTGAACGAACAGTTTTAACGTTACTATGATGATGAAATATTAGATTGATCTTGAAAATGTGGACGATGAAAGATAAGAGAACTAAAATTAGCATACCTAAAGGCCATCTGCGTGAATAACTGTATTTATGTCCTTGAAGCAATCACCTATGTGTAGCAGCCTTAATATAATAAAACGGGAAGGCCACCGACGCTATTTAATTATATAAAGAAGTTAAAATTACCGGGTATAAGAGACCTAACACATGTTGTTTCGGGTGACGGGCGCAGTGCGGCATTGATGGAGGATAATAAATGTCTACCAGTTGTTGGTCTCTTTCAAAATTTTCTCTTTCTGTCATGGTTAGTCGTATCACGTACTATCAGGAGAGCGTTCTGAAAAAAACAAGCGAACGTTTTGATTTAACCTCCCTATATCATTGCATAAACAAAAGTACAACGACTTTGATAGAAATATCGCTAAGATAAACACAAGTATATTAAGATGCGATAAAGAAACACACAGTTTCTGTTATTGAAGTAGATTTATTGTAATTGCACATAATTATTGGTTTCGTTATAACAAAGATAATGTTTTGAACCAGCGACAGAAGCAAAGATAGATATTGAGGAATAATACTGAATGCAAGTAGGGTCATGCTTAATGCAAATTTGGTGTCACTTATGGATAAAGTGGCTGAGTGTTCAGCATTCAAAATCCTTACCTCCTACGTCATCATCATCATCAGCTCATATACGTCACAACGCCTTACTATGTCAGACTTTATCGAAACGCCTGGCAACCCTAAATACAAGTATCAATGAGGGCAAACGATATTTCAAGTTACGTTTGTTAATTAATTAATATCGTAAGGTACGTTGCCTCTGGTTCAGCAGCGATCTGATTTTTATGCAGAGTTCGTTGTTTAAAACACTTTAAGATCGTACTTAGTACTTACTTTTATAACTAGAGATATTACACTGATGATTTAGGAGCTTTAAATACGATATACAAAAGTTTGTCTACATCATCACCTTAATGGTTATGTTTATGAGAACATTGGTACCCGTTTTGCGCTAAATGTTTTGTCTTTCAGCCACTTCTTAGGGCAGGCAGAGTGTGGATTTCGGTAATCAAATTACCTACTAATGATGAATTCCAAAGATGCATCATCATTGCAGCTAAATATGTCCACTGCTGAACGAAACATACATTACCATATTTATTAGAATATATCCCATGAGCGCGGACATACTTGTGAGAAGCCACCCGGGTAAAAGGCCCTGGATTGACTCCAGGATTTTTTTATGTTACGAAGTGTACGTGGCGGTCAGGACGCTCGCCTGATGGTGAGTGATACGCCTGACCATGACAGAGCGGCATTGAAGGAGACTATGAACTGATATACAGTTATTTTCTATAAATGTTAGGTCTCTTACACCCGTAATTTTACAATCTACAGTGCCCTTATCCCCAAACACAGAAGACCAAAACGCTCGTATTTCACGGGATGATATCTGGCACTGCGGTGGTACCCATACAGATAACTTACTATACTCACATTATTGAAAAGTGAGACGAATCTAGAAAAAGAGGGGCCATGTGATTGGATGTAGGCCTTTGCTTTTTCCGTGGGATGCCACTCCAGAACTTTTATTTTTACTACATCGGCCATTGATTTTTGTCCTATGCAAATATTTTTTTTATACACATTCTTAATTCGTTGATATATAAAATAAGATTATGCCAGGACATTTAAAAAAAAATGTTATCTTAGTAAGATATTTTTTTGAAAAATTTATATTTGTTATTTTGACGACCCGTGTTGTGTAATAGTGAGACGTCAGCTACTACACTAAGGGTCCCGGGTTCGATCCCCGGGCAGTATAAATATATGTGTGCATGACCATGTCTGTTTGTATTGGTCTCGGTGTTTTCTACGTATAAAAATATAAGTATGTTTATCCGTTGTGTACCCATCTTGCAGGCTCGATGCCTAGTTTGGGTCTAGATCAGTGGTTCCCAAACTTATTTTGTCTACTGCCCACTTTGAGAATAAATATTTTTTTAGCGCCCCCATTTTTTCACCTATTTAAAAACCACTATAACTTCAAATTGAATTAATTAATTATTGAATTAATCATTTTCTTTCTAGGTCTCTTATCGCCCCCCTTGAGACCTGCAGCGCCCACAAGGGGGCGTTATCGCCCACTTTGGGAAAGACTGGTCTAGATGGCGCAGTGTACATGTGAGTGGATATTTATTTATTACATATATGATGTTAAGATTAACATATCAGGTGGTTAAGGTATCGGGCAACCGATAGATGTCGACTGTTAGGGATCGGCCCCCGTGAAAGTCATTAGCTGTCCTCCACTAGCTAAAACCCCGTTTACTGACGACCACAATTTTTAGTTCGGCTGACAAGTTATTCAAATTGTGCACGATTATTACACAATATTAGTGATGTTTTACATGCAAAATCCCCTATAATATCTTCATGGTGATAAATGGCAAGAGAAAAAAAAGAGAATAATAAATAAGAAATGCCTTATCCGATGTTTTTTTCATTTTTATATCGAAAAATTGTGCTCATTTATTAATAGCGTTTAAGCTAGAGGACGGCAGTTTCGGGAGGAGCAGTTCAGCAGTGGACATAAAAGACTGTGACGATGATCCGGTATGAATAAAAAATGAAACGTAAATTTTGTTTTAAACAATAATCTGAACCTGAAATTTGATCAGCACGGAAATCAACAGCGCATCGATACGTTGGTGTATATGTCACCGGAAAATAATACGAATCGCAAATTGATGAATTTCCTAGGAAATTTATAACTTTTCGCAGGACTGTACACTAGAGATAAATTGTAGTTTTAACGCCTATATTTTCGTAAATTTATTTATTTAATAATAATAATAATATTTTGTTTATTTCGGACCAGTAATCCATAGTGGTGTTAGTATAATATTAAGATAACTTATAACCTAATGTTAGTACCTAAGCCATTCACAGAATGCACCATTTTATTTATAATAAATTTGAAACGTCTCGAGGAAGATTATAAATAAAAGATTCTAAAAGTTTTGATTTCACCCATAGTATTTTACGGGTGAAGTTTATCAATTCACGATAATGGAAGCGTAAAATAACAAATTTTATTTCTGGTGTAGAACCCTAAGAAATTTTATCAATTTCCTAAAAAATCAATTTGAGGTTCTTATTATTTTCCGCCGACATAAATATTCGTACCTGATTGACGTAATCGTGTCAGGAGTCAAGTGACATAATTTAACTGTGATACTGGGTCAGTATAACAATTAAGAGGGGTTAGCTTGAGATGTGAATCATTGTCTTATTTTGTCATTCACATTTTAAGCTTTAATAATAATCTTTGCATGGTCGGCCGTATGGTGACGGATTTTTTTTGGTTTAGCCATCAGCGCTTGGGCTGAGAGCCATCTGAGCCCCAATTGTCCGGTGAAGCCGTGAAAAACAACTGCGGCCAACAACTTTAAGTGATTCCGAAAAAAAAAGGATAACTTCAATTATCACCATAGGTTCTGATATCTCCAAGCGTAGAGATAATGGTAAAACCTAGCGTTGAGAACCTAAGTCCGTTGGTATGTCACCGTAGTTTCATCGGTTAGCAAACGGGCAGACGGTTTACCCAATGGTAAATAATACCGCTACCAATGGACAGACATTTAAGTACAGGGCCTGTAAAAATGTTTCAAACGATAAGGGAAATACAGGTATATCATAGGGTAAAATATCATTATATACAAGTCTTGCCCGAGATAACTCACTATATAAAACACAAGATAAACATACGTAAAACAATTATTTATATCATGATTCACTGCCAACCAGTAAAGATTTAAACGAGAAAGTGCACTGCTCTAAAAGTTATGTAAACATTTCATCATCAAAATTTGAATAACTTAGCAAATTAAACTGTAAAAACAACAAAAGTAAAATATCGATAATTCCACTGTATGCCGCACAGCCCTAACTCGATGTCGATTTAGGCAGTCAGTGTGGCACCTCCGCGGCGGATGTCCGTCTACCGCGACCGTATTTGAATTTCGAATGCGAATTTTGAAAAAAAATCACCGGCAAAGTAAAAGTGCTATTAGTGGCCAATTGTGTTTTCATTAGGTTGATTTTCAATCATTCTTTTTTAATTTGGGACTGTTCTCAGTATACTTTCGTAAGTGTTTAATATTGTCAACAATACTATATTTAGCACGTTTAGGTAATAAGGATTTTCTTAATAAATCATAGGGATTACAGCTAGGTGTTAATTCAAAACGAATAAAATTTACAATTTAAATCGAACACTGTTAAGTTAACTATTACGTAACAATGAAAAAAAACAATGTCAAAATATCTTACCGCGCAGGCATTTTTTTTTAAAATAACAATTTAATGTTGTGTCATTTAATTCATCATTTTTGGTCATCGAAGGAGGGTGAAAAAAGGGAGGTTATACACGAGGTATGCAGGCTGATCCGTCCCGCCGTGTTATTGATTGTTGCGCGGGGGAGTGCAGGGGATGCGCCGAGCCATGAGTAAGGTCAGGACTGGCCAGGACAGGCCACGTGTCCGAGCTACACGTGAGGAATGCCGTTGACACAGAAAAAAAATCAATGTTTACTTTTTTGTTGTGCCCATGGAATTATTTTCTGACAGTGTTGTATTCACTATTCTAACTTTAGGGATGTCTACTGACAGTTCAACTGATCTCCTTTTTACGATCTGTCAGAAAGACTTCTTCTTTCTAGTTGTTTGCGTGTTTTTCCACGATTCTGCCAATGTCTCGTGCGATAGCGAATACACGGAACGGGATTTTTATTTTCCCGATTGAATTTAGAACTGGTTTAACGCTATTTTATCATAGCAAAAACAAATGAATCATGTGAGAAACGAAACATACCCTAATCTCTTTGGCAAACTCACTATCACGTCATGTTGGCAGATTTATCAACAGAGACATAATGTCTTTACGGTACTCAAATAATAAAGGATTAAATATGTAGAGCGTCGGTGGTTCATTGGTGTGGACTGTTGACTTCCGATCTGGAGGGCGCAGGTTCAAATCCCGCTACGTACCAATGTATTTTCGAATTTTCTAAATTATATGTACGTTTATCCGACGCTCTTACGGTGAAGAAAAACATCGTGAGGAAACCAGCGCGCGCCTACGAAGAATTTTTAAGGTTGTGCGTGAAATCGGCCAATCCACGCTGGGCCCGCGTGGACGTCTAAGGCCTATACACCCTTTACGGGTAGGCTCGTACCCTCGGTGGGGACGTACGCTGATGTGATGTGATGATGATGGTGGGGATAATTGTAACGGTAGCTAAAGTCATTGAGATGTCATAAATTTCTTTAGAAGAACAATGATGTTCTGCTTTTTATATCATTGTATGAGAGTATCAGAATTAGTTTTCAATTTGGCCAACATCTCGATTACATAACCTTTTCAGTTCTAATCATTTTTTCTATAAGAAAGTGATTAAAATGTTATTAAAGGGTATTAGGTGGGTGCGTAACAGCGTGGGTTTAGGGCTCGATGCTGAAAATAGCTCAATATTTCCTTCTGGAAGTCAGATATTGTTAAATTACATAATGGGTCCCAATCTTAACCCACCCCTTTAGTCTCAAGTCAAACAAAACAATCCATGGTACAACCTGAAATACTGACAAGGCTCGTTATATTTTGTCTATGTCGCTTCGTAATAAAAACAATAATACGAAATTACATACACTTTTAAGCGGAACTAAATAAAGTATCTAGAGAACATTTTATAGTGTCCTAGCTTCTGCGATTTCGAAGCCACACTGTTTACTCCACAGACATCCAAATATACAATTAGACTGGACAAGCCGCCAAGTTTATAGGCAGTCCCAGTGTCGCAATTTCTTTTCGGTTCTTACCTGTGAAAAGTTATTATATTTCTTGGTAAATTTACAGATTCATTGCGATGATGGCATGTTACAATTGCACAGGATGGCATTTTGGGAAAAAACGGTAATTTCTTCTAATATTCGTGCGTCTTGACTCGTCTCACAGAGCGTAAACTGGCAGCCAGTGTATGCTCGTTGAGCTTACATTTGTCGCACTTAAAAACGCGGCTTGCCCCATCTCCTGTATTGGGAAATCTGTGGTTTACTCCCTCACCTGTGCGGTTCGGAAACGCTCCATCAATACAAAAATACATATTCAATTTGACCACATACTTCACATAAAGGAGATAGGAGAATTTATTTAAACGTCCACCGAGGGGCACGAGCCTACCGGGTATAGGCTTTAGTCGTCCACGCGGGCCCAGTGCGGAAATGAAATTAAATGAAATCATTTATTTGTTAGACATAGGTGGTCAAATAGATAAACAGATGTTTGGTCATAGTTTTAGCATGGATCACTATGTCTTGCCCTTAGTAGGCGTACAAATTTTACATGTCCGGATGCCGGCTTCTTAGTCCTATTTCAGAAATAATTACATTTATCGACTAATATCAGTAAATCTCAAGATTAACACTTACATCAACGTAATTTGTAACATAGTTCAAGCTTTTACATTAACAAATATATATCAACAATCAGTTCGGAAACTGGCCAAATGCCAAATGCTGGGGCCACAATACGCAATCGATATGTGACCCACTAACCGAGTGAACAATACTCAATAGAAACCTTCGTAAGGCTATTATTAAAAATAGACTAAACCAACAAATCTCTAATATCACAATTGTATTTTTTGTCACTCGTATGTACGTGATTAATTCAATGATAGGCATTGATTTCTGTACACAAATAACATACAACTACTACAGTTTTAGGGCGGCAGTAAGTTGCCTTCGTGAGCGGTGGGTTACGACCCAATCTCCCCACGGCTATGTCGTGTGGGATGGTCTATTTTGGGTCTATCAACGGCAAGTAGTGTGAACGCTTACTTACACGAGTTACAACTTACACGACGTTAAAGGCAGATGATGAATATGGACACACCTAACTCCGGAATTTCGAAACTAAGGCTTTCATTCTTGAGCATTGCTGTATCCATAGTCATTTGGGCTCTGGCAATGATGCAAAAAAGTATGGATTGGTGATATGCTCACAAAACAATCGAAGAAAATGTTCCGAATGCAGTGACAGCACACATACACATATTTCGGATTTCGAACACATTTACATTTACCTAAACAAAAGAGTACAAACTGTACTCTTTTCGGCGGTTCGTTTTTGAGGCACGAATGACTTATCTACCTTTATATATACAGTGTATCATTGGGCTCTGGCAGAATAACAGCGCTGACCAGTGTTAACTTCATTTGACATTTATAAACGTAATAGAACTAAATTGATTATAGACAATTTGATTTCGATGACCTTTATTTGTCTAACCGAAAAACGATATTTTTCGGTTACAAAGTTATCCCCGATTTAAGGCCCGATAACATTCAATACCTGCTTACTCCGAGGGGAGGTAACCATGTCAAGGTCGCCCGTCGGCGAGGGGTCATTTTGCTCCCCTAAGTTAGGTTAACGAGGGGGCTGTACTATTTCAAAGAGAAATGTTTTGATATAATGGTAGACTTAGCAACGAATGCAAATATTGAAAAGGAGAGACGGTTACGGAGAAGGGTTCTTTAGATTTTTAAAGATCTGTAATTTTATATTAAAGAAACATACTGTACAATACATAATTTGTGTTAGTTTTCTGTAGTAGTGTTTAGTTTTACATCATAGTCTTGAAATATTACAAATCACTCACTTGTACGGTAGTTTCCACCATCCGCAATAAAACAAACCTTATTTTTTATAAAAACGCACCTAATTTTTCATATCGTTTCATAGATCACTTTTGTTTATTGCCGATATTGTATTTTTAAATACACTGAAAACAATAAATAGATGGCCCATTGATGATAGTGAGTAATGACGTCACATATCATTACTCACATAATACATACATACATATCAATAATCTTATACAAAATATATGGAAAACTTCCTTTCTGACAGTTCATAAAAAGTGCGTCAACGATTAGTGGTGTGAAATACCCAATGCTTAATGTTAACTTGTGTTCAATTTACCTGCGTTAGAGTCAACATCACGTTGGAACTGAAAACCTTTAAAAGAATATTCAGTGGTCAATTCGTCCCAACACCAGAATCAACATGGGCTCAGTTCTATCTATTCAATCTATCGCAGTCCACTGCTGGACATATGCCTCCCCCATTTTGCGCCAGATATCCTGGTCCTACACTTTTCTCATCCAGCCTCCACCAGCGACCTTTAGCAAGTCGTCGGTCCATCGGGCCGGAGGGCGTCCAACGCTACGCTGTGGGCCCAGTTGCCCACTATTAAATCAGAACGGGTGGATTTTTCTGGTCCGAGTTTCAGACTGGGACGAGATGTCCACTAACCCGAATCGTGCAAAAATTTCTTTCATGAAATTAATCATCCCCGATAGATCAAATACTATGTCACATTGGCCACACGCCAATTTTCTAATTTATTAATTTACATTATTAATGAGTCAGCAATGATGTAAAAAAGTATAGATTCGTGATATGCTTTATATATACAGAATATCATTGTTAGTCAGATAGACTGATGACCTGGTTACGGCGGCGGGTAGCAGATGGATGTCGAATGCAATCGAACCGCGTGGAAATCATAAGGGGAGGCCTTCGTTTAGCAATGGACATTAGAATGTCCATCACGGATTAATCGTAGTCTTCCCATAGCCCAGATGGCTAGTCCACTAAAATCCTAATCCATAGCCCAGTGTTTTAGTATCCATACTTTTGCACTAGTATTTACACTTGGTGGGGGTCATCATGGGCTGTATCATATTGTGTATTCTGTGATGGCATCCGCCACGCGTAACTTATACAAAGATTAAACATTCGAAAAAGGACCTCTGTGCTGACCTCGGCCCCATACACGACTTCCAGAAGATACTATTTGGACCGTGAATCTTAAGGATTCGGAAACTATAATCATAAATATAAGTATTTATTTTAAACAAATATTTATTAAATTTAATACGTTTCGGGTTTTCTATACCCAGTCATCATCCAAATTTCTCTAGAAGGCTTATCACCCTATTGCGTCACGAGGTCGACATAAAATCAATACAACCCTGACGCGGTTCATACAAACATTTGGCAAGTGTCCAAAAGCTTTCGCTTTAGCTTCGTTGCAGCTTGTTCGAGATTTCCGATATATAAAGCTTTAGACTAGTTATTAGTGTGTAATGACTGAAATGACACAAGATTTGGGTTCGAACCAGCAGTATACATTTGTGGCGTGAACTATTTGAATTTGTCTGGATGTTTCTAATACGTGATTATGTACCTAATAGAAACCTAAAAAGTTGTTCTGTTTACACTTGTTAGTACCATTACCAAGTTCTCTTTGATTATGTCGTGGGTGTGTGTATGGTTGATATCTAAATTAACCTTTATATCCTCATATTTTTTTTCTAAAGTAGAGTATCCATCATCACAGCTATTAAACGTCCCCACCGGGGGCACAGCCGACCCGTATGGGGTGATTAGGCCTTACGTCCGCGCGGCCCAGTGCGGATTGACACTTCACACACAACCTTCGAATCTCTTCGCAGGCTGCATGAAGTTCCTCACGATGTTTTCCTTCACCGTAAGAGCGTCGGATAACGTACATATATTTTTCGAAAATTTGAAAATACATTGGTACGTGTCGGGATTTGAACCTCAGCCCTCCCGGTAGGAAGGCGACAGTCCACACCACTGAGCCACTGACGCTCTATTAATTAGAGGTATATGCATCAACATATTTTAAACTTAATATTGTGAAGTTAGAAAAGTATAAATTACACACACTAAAACACTATTTCATAAACCCAATTAAACACAATCACTCTTCCACACGCACACATTCCACACACACACAAATTTATAACTGTTCTTTGTATGACGAAGGGTTTGATTTCAATATAATCGCCATCCTAGCAGAGTTTACAGGAGATCTTGCAAATATACTGTATTTTCTTTTAGTTTAGAAACAGAGGCGGGGTAGAGCTTGGGTGACGATAGCTATGCCAACAGCTTATCGGTCCTATGGGCCTTGTGCCTCGAAGGCCCGCCAACATAAATATAACTACTCATCTAGTCTAGAGATGTATAATGACGATAACTTGACGACCCATTTGGTGTTGCAGTTGAGACGTCGGCTGCAACACCAAGGGTTCCGGGTTCGATCCCCGAGTACAAACATTCGTGTGCGTGAACATGTCTGTTTGTAATGGTCTGTTTGGGTGTATATTATGTATGTATTAACAAAAAAATGTATATAGGTATATTTATCCGTTGTTTAGTATTGATTGCACAGGCTTCACGCTTAACTTGGGGCTAGATGGCGCTGTCTATATGTCAGTGGATATTTATTATTTATTTATAAAAAAAATCCGGCCACGTTCAGTAAATTCAAAAACAAAAAATGACAGTTACTCAACGGGCAATAGAGCGAGCGAACTATAATCTGTGTCTTTCTCATAAAATCAGATACGATGATATTCGTAACGGATATAAGGTTAGGTACCGATAAACCTCGCCCGCAGTGAAATAACTTGATACTGAACTTCTTGTCTTCACGTCTTTGCTTAGTTGCTAATCAATAAAAACAAACGTATTTTTATTTTTATGATATACGTGATAATTCTGCTCTTTAAAATCTGTCAATTTTGTTCCAGGATCTTAACCGAAATGGGAGCAGCAGAAGATGCCTGATCAAAAATCACAGCAAAAACCACTAACAAGAGCCATGCCCTTTGCTTAGTACGAACAAGTCCCACAAAAACTAAGTCATATGCACAGAAACGCCTCCAACGTATTCAGGGATTCCTTAAAATTACGCCAAAAGCTATTACAAAGGACAACCACGTATTTCAAAGTCGTTGAATTCGTCAAAAAGGACGCGATCCGATATTACACATACGACTACGAGATACACCAAACCTAGTATTTAATATTATGAACATATTCGTAGGTAACGGTTATCACTCGAAGAATCTCGTAAAATTGAAAACTGATATTTGATTTATGCCTACAAAAGACAATAAACGATAGTTGTACTAGTCAAAAGATTCTATAATATAATTGTTTAGAAAATACATTCCTTGTTAATTTAGAAAAAAAACTGCAACTTTTGATTGCGCGCCAATTTTGACAAGCTAATTAGCGGGAAAGATTCAAAATGGCGGCCAAAGCTGAGCCGGTTGGTCCGAGGAATGGGCATGAGTTAGCTCCTTTGAACACAAGGGCGGACGGGAGTGAGAGACCTCATGGGGTCACCATCGTGCTGCAAGGGTCCAGAGGATCTTTGCAGAGGGACGTCCCAGACGAAGACAGAGCGGCGTGGTCGGGGAAGCTTCAGTTCTTCCTATCCATTATCGGGTACTCCGTCGGGCTAGGAAACATTTGGCGGTTTCCTTATTTGTGCCAGCAAAATGGCGGAGGTGAGTTTCTTCAATTATTTCTTATTTATGAAAAAGCGCTGCTACTTTTCTCAGGTTATTGTTCTGTTTATTATCATCAGCTCATTAAACGTCCCCACCGAGGGGCACGAACCTACCCGTATAGGGTGATTAGGCCTTAGTCGTCCACGCGGGCCCAGTGCGGATTGGACGACTTCACACACAACCTTCGAATCTCTTCGCAGGCGTGCATGAAGGTTTCCTCACGATGTTTTCCTTCACCGTAAGAGCGTCGGATAACGTACATATATTTTTCGAAAATTCGAAAATACATTGGTACGTGTCGGGATTTGAACCTCAGCCCTCCCGGTAGGAAGGCGACAGTCCACACCACTGAGCCACCGACGCTCTTATTGTTCTGTTTAGTTTAAGCTAAATTATATCACGATGTTACCTATTACATATTTATAAATAAAATTAGAGTGTCTGTTTGTAATATTGAAATAACGGTTTTTACTACATGCATATGAATATATGTACAATGCACCAAAATGTTACTTTAAAAAAAATGTCTGTCTGTCCGACTGTCTGTCTGTTTGTTCCGGGTAATCTCTGAAATGGCTAGATAGATTTGAGACTTTTTTTGGCAGGTAGCTGTTGTACTAAGGAAAAACTTAGGCAACTTTTATTTTCGTAAAAGCCATTTTATTTACAAAAATAAAGTAATGAACTTCCGTGCGGCGCCACGCGTCGCTTAAGCTGTGCGTTTAATGAAGCGATTTTATGCTATGAAATACCGCGGGCCTTTTTTTTTTGAACAGTCAGTAAAAAAAAGGCCCGCGGTGTTGGCCGCAGATGGCCTTTACAGCTTCACCGGGCAATTGGCGAGCGCAGATGGCTCTCAGCCTTAAAATTTACACAACGAGCCTAAGTCCGTCCCCGAACGGGACTCGAACCTCGGCTTAGGGCGTTGCGGGGGGGCTTGGTAGCCTAACATATGTTTGGGGAGAAAAGCGGCCCGGCACATGCCGGTTACGCGAATAGGGAAACAGATAATTTCTAATATTTAGGTTTTTAAATAAAAAAACTCGTGCTTCTTTTTTATTTGCAACAAACACTTCAGTGTCCGTTTGATATTGCAGCCTTTTCAAGGGCTCCGTGCTATATGTAGACTACATTAAGATAGTATCAAGTACACAATACAAGGGTCAGTTTACGTACCTATATAAAGCTAAGCCTGAGCTAATTCGTTTCCGCTTTTATCCGCAAAGTTGAATATAAACTGAGCAAGGATTTCATGAGTTAGTGAAATGAAATGAAATTCATTATTTGCATAAAACATGGTGTTATCTGGTAGTGATAATCTATGACACACAAAAAGCTCATGTCTAACCTTAGTATAGGGCATGCAATTTTTAAAATCGGAGTGATATCATGGTAATAAATATTATGAGCATCGGTGGCTCATTGCTGTGGATTGTTGTAAGGAAACCTGCACTGCAATTCAGAAGTTGTGCGTAAAGTCGGCCAATCAGCACTTGGCCCGCGTGGACGACTAAGGTTATAACTTATAACACTATGGGTAGGCTCGTGCTCGTGGGTAGGGACGTTTATAAGCTGATTACATGAAATATTCTCCTTCTCACCGTTCGGCTATCAATTGCACAAGTTAAGCAACTGAATTAATCTAATCAATATTAGATGGATGACCGGAAAATATCTCGTGTATCAAGACGCAAGTTAAGATCTTGGTGCTGCTTCTATCTTAGGCGTCCATACAAATACAAATATTTATTTCAGTAACTTAATCTAAGTAACAAATTCGTTGTGGGAACTTCCCTTTAGGCGATAATGCCTGTAGTGGGAAGAACCGCTCTTTTAACAATCAGTAACAAAAATCAACATTGATACTTTAAATACAAAAAAAAATACATCTTCAATTATATTGCAAAATATAGTTGATTCGATACTATATTACTGGGAAGGCCTTCGTTCAGCAGACATAAATAGGCTGTAATGATGATGATGATAGTTGATTGTACAATATTATTAGCAGTGTAGGGAGAAATTTTAAATTTTTGGTAAATGGTTTGTCTATCTTATCTATACTCTACTAATATATAAAGCTGAAGAGTTTGTTTGTTTGTTTGAACGCGCTAATCTCAGGAACTACTGGTTCGATTTAAAAAAATCTTTCAGTGTTAGATAGCTTATTTATCGAGGAAGGCTATAGGCTATATATCATCACGCTACGAGTAATAGAAGCGGCGCAGCAATGAAGAATGTTTCAAAATCGGGGGTATTTTTTCTTACTTGGAGCTTCTGCGGCGTACGCTGAGTAAACGGTTAAAGTTTCACAAAAGTCATGTATGAGAGTATTGTTCTCCTTTCAAAGGTCTACAAAAAAGTCCGCGTCAGCATATATCTATCTTTTAAGGTTAGCTCACTATAACATATTTTTTGCTAAAATAATTCTGAAATTGACCCCGAAACCTTTAAAGTTGGAGGGAGGGGAAATACTATATATAGTGATAAATTAAAGTACCGTGTTATCCCGAATTTAATGCGAGCGAAGCCGCGGGCAAAAGCTAGTTGCTAAAAATTATTGAACGTTTTGATTCAAAAGAGGATATTCAATATTATTGCACAATAAAAATATTGTGCAAAATTACTGTACATGTATGGGGCGCCTTAAGATGGTAGTCAGATGGGTGTTAAAACCCACCAAGTTGACAAACATGCTCATGTCACAAATATTTGTACTGCACGGGGATCGAACTCGCAACCCTTGGTGTAGTAGCAAACTTCAACACCATTACACCAATACGTTAAATAAATTCATAAGTGTATTTTTATGATATTAAGAGCACGGTTAGGTCATTGCACTCACCTAATAGTAAGTGATACGTCTGACCATGACAAATGATGTGATGAAGGAAATTAATTACCGAAGGCAGTCATTATATTCCGTCAACACTGCCCGTCACCCGAGACGACAGATGTTATGTCTCATATACCCGGTAATTTCACTAGCTACAGTGCCCTCATCCCGAAAAACATAAGTACATAATAAATATAAATAAATATCCACTGACATTCACACAGCGCCATCTAGCCCCAAGTTAAGCGTGAAGCCTGTTTTATAGGTACTAAACAACGGATAAACTTACTTATATAATAATAATAAAACGTTTATTTAGTGTTTTTTTCACAGGTACATGTGCATATAAAAGAAATCAATTATAAGTACTGAGACTAATAATATGAAGTTAAACAATCAACAATGACACTAAATTGGTCGCCACTCAGCTTATAATGTAGAGGTGCCTGCAAGACAACTCTACGCTGTTCTTCCGTGGAAACCAGTACAATTTCAAGAACATAACTGTGCGCGTTCCCCCCTCCCCCCCCCCCCTCCGCAACGCGCTAAGCCGAGGTTCGAGTCCCGTTCGGGGACGCCCTTAGGCTCGTTGTGTAATTTTTAAGGCTGAGAGCCATCTGCGCTCGCCACTTGCCCGGTGAAGCTGTTAAGGCCATCTGCGGCCAACAGCAGTAGTCAGTTCGAAAAAAAAAAAAAAAAAACTGTGCGCGCAGCGCAATCATCAGACCTACATTGTACATATTTTACATAAGTATAAACCTAGAATTTTAAAATAGCAAATTAACAAGTGTGCCTCATCGCTTAACAATAAAACGCCAATATTATAATAATAATAGTAATAGTTACATAGTTTCTGGTTTAAATGTGCCTCAAATTACCATCACAGCGTCTAAATAATCTTCTGACAAGATAACACATGAGCTTTCAGCTGGACTCTAAAAGCTCTTGCACTACACATTACATATATACATTTTTTATTTTTTGTAAGTACATACATATTATACATAGAAAACATCCAGACCATTACAAACAGACATGTTCATGCACACAAATGTTTGTACTGCCCGGGGATTGAACCCGGAACCCTTGGTGTTGCAGTCGACCTCTCAACCGCAACACCAAATGGGTCGTCAAACACTCGTATTTCACGGGATGACATCTGGCACTGCGGTGGTACCTACCTAGACGACTCAGTACCGAGTCTATCATTTAGTACTTACAATTTATTTATTTATTTAATCTTTATTGCACACATAAATTATGTACAAAGGCGAACTTAATGCCATGTGGCATTCTCTACCAGCTAACATTTAGCGATCTTGTGGAACACTAATTCTAAAATAGTAATATTGGTGACGCAATGGTGTCTATTTTGAGATCTGTGTGATGACTCTATCGATCTGCTACGAACCAATTCGACTACGAGCGAGGCTCGTAGCAGCGTGTAGCTACGAAATTGTATAGTCGTTTGCATAAATAAGTGGTCGAATTTAATTAAGTACTTTACTTAGTACTAGCTGTTCCTCGCGGTATAAGATTATATTCTCCCGCAGTAACACATAACGTACGAGTAAAAGCGCGCTGCCCACGCGACGCGCGGTAAAACATTGCTTTATATATCTGAAATAAAAGTGTTTTCTAATATTAAAGAAGCCTATGTTTTTCCTTAACGATCGATCCAACCGTTTCAGACATTACCCGGAACAATCAGACAGACAGACGGACAGACAGAATTTCAATAAATGTTGTTTTGGTGTATGTACTATACGGTACATACACATTATACATATATTCATATGCATAGATATACATATATTTATATGCATGAAGAAAAGAAAAGTGGTTATTTCAATATTACAAACAGACACTCCAATTTACTTTGTATGTTTTGAAGAACCGTCTGGTGTTATGGTTGAGACGTCGGCTATTACACTAAGGGTGTAAGGGGGTTCGATCTCCGGGCAGTACAAACATTTGTGTGCATGAACATGTCTGTTTGTATTTGTCTGGGTGTTTTCATTATTATCATCATCATTACAGCCTAATTATGTCCACTGCTAACGAAGGCCTCCCCTAATGATTTCCACGCGGACCGATCCCTTGCAGTTGACATCCATCTGCTACCCGCCACCTTAACCAGATCATCCGTCCAACTGGTTAGGGGTCGGCCTACGCTTCGCTTTCCGTTACGTGGACGCCACTCGAGAACCTTTCCGCTCCATCGGCCATCGGTTCTACGCACTATGTGCCCTGCCCACTGCCACTTCAACTGGGTGTTTATATGTATAAAAATAGAACTATGTTTATCCGTTGTTTAGAACCCATATTACAAGCTAAATGCTTAGATAGGGACTATAGATGGCCTACTGTGTGAATGTTAGTGAATATTTATTATTATTTAAACGAAGGTTTTTTACGCAAAATGGAGAAATTACGTCCATAAAACCCTTCCACTATCGGTGTGGAGGCCTCAAGTACAGCAGTGGACTGTCAAGTGCAGTTAACCTACTAACCGATTGAATACGGGAATCGAACCCGGAACCCTCTCGACCACACCACATGGGTCGTCATAATATTTATTTCAAACAATTATTCATTACAACGCATCGAAGTCGCGTTTTAGTTTACCAAACAAAGCTGTAAAATCATCGTCAAGATACAAGCCTTGTAATTTAATTACGAAACATAGATAACTGTTGATCTCACGATTTAACTGGCATTCATTGGATATTAATAACTAATTAACCGGCTCATTAGTAAGTTATCGTTTCTCCTGCCTTGTCAATTATGCTATTAGTAAAGATAGGCAGTGGTTTGTGACGAATATCGCAAAACGATGGCCGTTGGAGCAGACGAGGTCTGGAGTGGAGACCGCGTCTTGGCAAGCGTAGCGTTGGACGCCCTCCGGCCCGATGGACTGACGACTATCGAAAGGTCGCTGGTGGATCCTGGATAAATAAAGTGGAGGACCGGGGTATCTGGCGCAGAATGGGCCAGACCTATGTCCAGCAGCGAATTCCGATAGGTTGAAAAGTGCTGTCTTCCGGGCTTTTCGTGAGGTAAAAGGTCGCGGCATCAATGAACACTGAAACTTAACTAACATCTGTTTCTCAAAGATATCGCGCCATGGTGTTTTCTTTACAACCATAGCTAACCAACGCTTGTCTTGGGCGCCACTCCAACACAAGCGGAGATGGGACCTTTTAATCACTCCTTAATTCCGTTTCATATTATTATTATCAGTATTTTTATTAGTTTTAAGGGTTTTCTTCCATTGTCATTTTGCAAAAAGGTGAATCAATATTATTTCATTTTCATAGGGTTGTCAGTCTCGATCACCGTCGACATCGCGCGACAAAACGTCCGTACCTATAAACCACACAACACTACGACACCGAGGTTCAAAAAGAAATAAAAGTTATTGCCATTGTGTAAAATTTGTATGTATTGCTATAACATTAAACTCTTACGCTATGGTGTTTAGCCCTTAGTCGTTCACGTGGGCTCGGTGCGGATTGGTTGACTTAACGCACAACCTTTGAATCTCTTCGCAGGCGTGCGCAGGTTTCCTCACGATGTTCTCCATCACCGTAAAAGCGTCGGATAACGTACATATGATTTCTAAAATTCGAAAACACATTGGTACGTGGCGGGATTTGAACCTGAACCCTCCCGGTCGGAAGGCAACTGTCCACAGCATTGAGCCACCGACGCTCTTCTTATCTTATTTAATAAAGTATTAAATAATAACTTATTTAATAAATAATAAAATTTGTTATAAGCTATCATTTCTAGAAGTTGTCTGTACACACTCAGTTCACTACAGTTCTTTCCCTTATTATGAATCCAGACGACCTATTTTTCTACCAAAATGATGACATAAATATATAATTACTTTCTATCTGACTCGTACTAGAAAATGCGTGTGCAAACAAATCTCCAGCCTCTAAGAATCCTTGATAATATATTTAAGCAATAAGAAATTTCGTACACCAAGAGACGTCCTCAAAGGTACAATTGACCTGAATAAATCATGTGGGAGTGAACACTTCGGCATCGTCTTTCAGAATGAGGAATGAGGCGTTGTTAAATAAGTCACTGATATCCGACACTTACTTTCTGTAGAGTTTTCTATTTATATATTCATTGAAGAGAACGGAGGCAGAACTTTCACGATGCATAAGAAAAACGTCGGGTGTAAAAAGGTCAGGTATGAAGTGCTCATTACCTGACGAACATCGTGTATAAATATTAAGTCATATAAAGTTCATTATTATAATAACTCAAAATATTGTTAAGTTGCCACTCTATTGGCGATGAATTAAATATTACTTATCCGAAAAAATAATTCATTGGTGAGCTAAGTTACTACAGCTACGCGTTTAAAAAATATTCCATTTGTATAATTAACATATTGGTCAATCTAATTAAGATTGGTATAACTGCCCCGCCCGAGAACCGACTTTATATCACTAATTCATTTATTCTTGGGATTTGTTAGTAAATGTACAATTCACATCTTTTTAATAGCTGGGCTAGGTCCAAAAGCTATTAAGTGCTTTTGTTTTCTCAACATGCCACTGAAGTGCTTTTTCTACTATCAAATTTATTTTTTTGCTCTAGCTATAGCTATCTATGGGAGCTATGCTGTGTGGGAAAACCTGTGCAGTATGACGTTATATGCTAACAAAAAAGTAATTATATCGGTATTAGCAATCATACTAATTAAATTATGAAGACATTTCTCATTATTAAGAAATTAGCCTCTATTGAAGATTGTCTGCAAGAAATTGCTCTTTAGCGATTAGACCGCTACACTGACCGGTACACTTTTAGATATGTTTGTTTTCCCTTGTTATGTGTTTTGTATGCAATAAAAGATTATCGTTATTATTATTCTTTCCAGGTGCGTTCTGATCCCATTCATGATAATGCTCATCCTCGAAGGCATCCCGCTCTTCCTGATCGAGATGGCAATCGGCCAGAAGATGCGGCTCGGCTCGCTCGGCGTGTGGAACACCATCCACCCGTGGTTGGGCGGCATCGGCATTTCCAGCTGCGTGGTCACTCTATTCGTCGCCCTGTACTACAATGTCATCATCACCTGGGTCTTCTTCTACCTTTTCAACAGTATCAGGGTGAGTAGCCAAATTTCTTCTATTTCCAGCAATGTGGTCACTTTGTTTGTCGCCCTGTACTACAATGTCATCATTATCTGGGTCTTCTACCTTGTCAACAGTATCAGGGTGAGTAGTCAAATTTCTTCCTTTTGCAACTGTGTGGTCACTTTGTACTACAACGTCATCATAACTTGGGTCTCCACTTCTGGGTTTGGACTTCTTAACCTGACTCTTTACTCTACACTTGACACACAACCTTTAAATCTATTCGCAGACGTGCGCAGGTTTACTCTCGATGTTTTCCTTTACCGTAAGAGCGTCAGATAAACGGACATATAATTACGAAAATTCAGAAACCTGCACCCTCCAGATCGGAAGGCAAAGGTCCAAATCAATGAGCCACCGATGCTTGGGTATATACAAACACCAATCTTATGTACGTGTGGAAAGGTGTGTCACACACTACTATACCCAATCAGAGTCCAAATGTCTGCTCCCTATGTCATCAAATGACAAACGCACATTCATTTATTTTCACGTACCTTATTTTTAATTGACCTGTTCATCTTACAGCTAACAGCAGACC
The DNA here is from genome assembly GCA_019425675.1 of Leucinodes orbonalis. Classification (NCBI taxonomy): domain Eukaryota; kingdom Metazoa; phylum Arthropoda; class Insecta; order Lepidoptera; family Crambidae; genus Leucinodes; species Leucinodes orbonalis. The sequence goes on along the minus strand of PQWD01001812.1, from coordinate 123,617 downwards.
AGCTCCCATGGGCTCATTGCCCTTCAGACAACAGCTCGGCAGAAGTGGAGTGCACCAAAGCCACAGCGACCGTCTACTTCTGGTACAGAGAAGCCCTGGACGCGGCCCCCAGCATCAGCGAGCCTGGTGTGCCGCGCTGGTGGATTGTCCTTTACCTGTTGTTAGCCTGGATCATTGTCTTCTTTATCGTCATGAAGGGAATACAGAGCAGTGGAAAGGTAAGAAGAGATGGAAAAATCATCAGCCCAATATGCTTTCCCACCGAGCGGCACGAGCCTACCCGTGGTGGGTGTAAAGGCCTTATTCGTCCACGCGGTCCCAGTGCGGGTTGGACGACTTCACGCACAACCTTTGAATCTCTTCGCAGGCGTGCGCAGGTTTCCTGACGATGTTTTTCTTCACCGTAGAAAACTTTGTTCTTGACAAATTATGCAATCAAGTCAGTCCATCTGGACCCCACTGTCGTACATCTTGGAGTTGGCGAGACTTCGCAGTATTATTACTCACGAGATTTGCATTCCCTAGATGGCTGGTCTGTGGATTGCAGTCAGTGGAACTTTATAGGATTGTTGAAATAAGGCAATGTCTTAGATGTATTCATTGATTCATTTATGTTGTATGAAAGAGATCTCCTTTATTTTTGACTGATGCACTGCTGTTGACCGCAGATGGCGATTAGAATTCACGGGACAAGTACCTACAGTAGACCGTTATAAGCGATAATGATTGATGATGTTGATGATGTTGTGCAATAATTCGATACCATTTGATTCCAGGGGTCTACTTCACCTCGTTGTTCCCGTTGTCGTACTGACGATCTCTTTATCAGAGGAATCACTCTCCCAGGGTCCTGCGGATGGCATCATTCACATGTATAAACCAAAGGTAAGCTTCTGCGAGATTAAGGATTTCAGCTTTTGCATTCCAATTCCTTACAAGTTGGGCATCCTGGCAATTGAAAACGACCTCGACTTAACAGTTACGTGCTGACCACCTTAGGCATCTAAAATACTAGTAAATGCCACCAACGTGTTGCACCTAGTGGTGATTTCTGTTTCTTTGATCAGTGTTACAATGAAACTAATTAGTTGAGTCTAGTGCTGACAGGTGTTCCAATTTGCGCGGGACGTCCCGAGGGGTTTTTAGGGGTCTGGGGATGGGAAATCCCGATTATTTTGACTTCATGTACGATTTAAAACAATTGGACCTGGCAACACTAGTTGAGTCGTGACAAATGTGGAGGGTTAATATAGCAAAACTCGTGTGATGTTATTTATGGATGAGCCCAAGTAATAAAAGGAGTGTTTTGCACTTTTGTGCGCAGAGAAGTGTTAACGGAAAAGTAATGATTAGGTTCCTAGTGTTATTAATTTCATTCAATATCGCTTCTGCCATGGCAGGCTCTCACTTACCACAGGTGAGCGCATGACCGTCCGTTCACTTATGTCATAAAAATATGGTAATCATAACAACAACAAAGTTTGAGTTTATCGATATCGTTTTACCAAACATGTAACACCAGGTCAATCATACCTTCCCAGCTGGAGATGCTGCTAAAGCCGACAGTGTGGCTGGACGCAGCGACTCAAGTGTTCTACTCGTTCGGCCTCGCCTTCGGCTCCCTGATCGCGTTCGGCTCCTACAACCCGCCGAACAACAACTGCGTGAGGGACGTGCTGCTGGTGTCCGTCTGCAACGCGCTCACCGCCATCTACGCGTCGGTGGTCATCTTCAGCATACTTGGCTTCAAGGCGTATACCATGACGGAGAGCTGCATCGCCAAGTGAGTGACTTCGCTTTTTAAGAATAAGAATAAATAAATAAATATAATAGGCAAACGTAGCGTAAGACCGGACCGATGGACCGACGACTTGCGAAAGGTTGCGCTCACAGATTTCCCAATACAGGAGATGGGGCAAGCCGCGTTTAAAGTGCGACAAATCTTAGCTCAACAAGCATACACTGGCTGCCAGTTTACGCTCTGTGAGACGAATCAAGACGCATGAATATTAGAAGAAATTACCGTTTTTTTCCAAAATGCCATCCTGTGCAATTGTAACATGCCATCATCGCAATGAATCAGTAAATTTACCAAGAAATTAAATAACTTTTTACAGGTAAGAACCGAAAATAAATTGCGACACTGAGACTGCGTATAAACGTGGCGGCTTGTCCAGTCTAATTGTATATTCGGATGTCTGTGGTTGCGCTGGTGGAGGCTGAGAAAAGCCAGGAAATCTAGATTGCAATTGAACGTATGCGTGTGTTCAGTTATATTTTTCTGATTAAGTTGTGAATAAACTTGTCTTAGACATGCCTACTCGTTAACAATAAGGGTTGGGTTAGGTATATTTGATACCTACTAAGTAGGTTTGAGGTTAAGGTTAAGTGGTAACGAGGGTCGTAAATACGTTTGCGAATTGACAAGGTTGTTCGGGTGTTTGCCCACTGTGTCAACCATTCATGCCTTGTACAGTCACTAACAAAGTAGGAGGAATATTGACTGGCCGATTAATTAAGCTATACTTTTCCGATCGTTAAAAGACTTACAATGTCTTACTTACTTATTATGTCGTTTTGCTTGCAACTTGCAAAGGTTGTTCGGTTTTTATTTATTTATTCGTATATAGCATGATAATTCAATTAGACAGAAAGAAACATTGAAGTACAGGCTTTATCTCTATAAGAGATTTCTTCCAGCAGGCCAGGGTTAGCAGGAAAAACAATAATAATAAAGGTAGACGCAAACAACCGTACTTATTTATTTTCTTTTATTTAGGCGTATACAATGATGTAAAAAAGTATAGATTCGTAACAATCAATCCAAAACAATCGAAAAAGTGTTCCGAATGCAGTGCAGCACACATACATATTTCGAATGGGCGTACATTTACGTAAACAAAAGAATACAAACTGTACTCTCTTCGGCGGTTTGTTTTTGAGGGGCGGATGGCGTATCTACGTTTATATATACAGAATATCATTGGGCGCATATAAATAGGGAGTTATAAAAAATCGAAGTTATTTAGAGTATCGTATATTAAAAAGAAATCGTGTGGCGACCGCAGATAAAAATACATCTCGTATATAAGAATCTTTGAGGAGACCTTAACTTTAACAGAAGTCTTGTCACAGTTAATAAGAAAAGGACAGAAAATATAAATTAAGTATTTAATTAATATTTTATTGTTAAGGTTTTGTTGTTAGTGTTTATAGTGTTTTTATATTGTAAGTTTAATTAATGAGAACTTATTGTGATAATTTGTTGGTTAAATAAATGTTTTCCTTTGTTATCTCCAATTCATCTTTCTAATATTGATTTAGTCTCTTTAAATAACGCAACACGTCAATTAAACAATTAAGTATAGGTTTAACTAGCGTGTTAAAGGTGTTAAAGTTCAGCAGAGGTTTGTCTCGTGCTTTCATAGGTCTTTAATTTGAAAATGAAGGAAATTAAGTATGAAACCATTTCAGGCAAATCAAAATCCTGGCGTTACACCACATCGGCGGGTTCACCACCGACTCTTCGGCGGACTACTACCGGGAGACCTTCCCTACGATCAACAAGACACTGTTGGGCCCTACAATCTCACCGAGTGCACCATCGCACGTCAGCTCGAGGAGGTATGCTTCTTCTCTTTCTCTTATGGTCCAAAATACAAGCACAAAATACAAAAATCTTTATAGCGTCGGTGGCTCAATGGTGTGGACTGTCGCCTTCAGATCGCGAGGGCGTAGGTTCAAATCCCGCCACGTACCAGTGTGGTTTAAAATTAATGTACGTTATCCGACGCTCTTACGGTGAAAGAAAACATCGTGGGGAAACCTGAAGAGATTCAAAGGTTGTGCGTGAAGTCGGCCAATCCGCACTGGGCCCGCGTGGATAACTAAGGCATATACACCTTATACGGCTCGTGCCCTTAAGTGGGGATGTCTCATGAGCTGAAGATGATGAAATATTGCCTGAACTAGTGGAAGATTGATTCGACATACATAAGTAATCTTAAAAACTAAAAATAAATACTTTTTGGATTTGAATTTTGAAGCAGATAAGTTCTGAAGTCACCGAGAGTGTCGGTGGCTCATTGGTGTGGAGGGTGTAGGTTCAAATCCCTATGTATTTTGAATTTTCGGTATATGTTCTTACGATGAAGGAAAACATCGAGAGGATACCTGCGCACACTTACGAAGAGAGTCAAAGGTTGTGCGTGAAGTCCGATCCGCACTGACTGGATGTCTAGATTTAACCATACATAGTTATATAGATGGACCGACGACTTGCGTGAGGTCCCTGGTGGATGAGAAAAGCGGAGGACCGGGATATCTGGCGCAAAATGGGGGAGACCTATGTCCAGCAGTGGACTGCGATAGGTTGAAGAGAGAGAGAGGGAGTTTTTTTAAACTATGTAGTGATTTGACCTGCTTGTGTGTGCAGGCAGCTGAGGGCACAGGATTAGCGTTCATAGTGTTCACGCAAGCCATCCTGAAGCTGACGCCGGCACCTTTCTGGTCGGTGACCTTCTTCCTGATGCTGCTGTCGCTGGGGCTGGGCAGTCAGATCGGTATCATGGAGGGGATGCTGTGCACCATCTTCGATATCGACTTCTTTAAGAGGCTCAGCAAACCTGTTATTACTGGTAAGTTTGATGTCATTTGTTTCTTCATGTAAAAGGATATAAAAAGCTGTGGTTAATGCTAGAAGTCTCGCGTTTCAGGAAATTTTTTGGTCGAGGTACTAACGATATATCAAAAAAGTGTTCATACGATTCGGCAAATGTTTATCGTTTGTTATAATAATTCGAACCAGTACTATTTATTTAACGACCCAAATGGCTACTTTAACAAAGGTGCTCGGGCAAACGCAGTGCAGTAAGTACTTACATTTGGGAGTGAAAGTGTAAGTATCAGTATTTTATACAATTAATTAGTATGTATTTAAAAAATAACTTGTTTTGGTATGTTTAAACGTTGTCTTTACTCATAGTACATGATCATTGCTTAAGTTGGGGATACTCGTAAATGTTTGAACGATGTTGAACGGAAAATGAGATAAAACCAGTAACGATGTTATCCGTAAAAAACTAAAGTTACCGACATAGCCCGCCGGATCAGCAAGTTGAAGTGGCAGTGGGCTGGTCACGTATGTCGCAGAACCTCGGGCCGTTGGAGCAGACGAGTTCTGGAGTGGAGACCGCGTCTCGGCAAGCGTAGCGTAGGACGCCCTCCGGCCCGATGGACCAAATCGGACCAGTAGTTCCTGAGATTAGCGCGTTCAAACAAACAAACAAACTCTTCAGCTTTATAATATTATAGTATAGATAAAATTAAATAAATATAAAAAATATATTTAAATATAAAGTACATATATAAATATATATATTATTCTACATAAATAAAATATCTAATTTTTATTATACATTATTATATATTAGCGTACATATCCTGTGCGTCCAAAAGCTCAAATATTAAATGGTTCTTATTATTCGCCCGTTTTCCTACGAATTGAAACCATAGGCGATCTGTGGTCATCGACTGCACTCAATTAGATAAAAATGTAAATTATTTATATATTGTTTTTGCGATAAGTTTCACTCTGCATAATCTCTGCGTACGCCACTGGGGTTATGACCACAAATGTATTCATTTGTCGCAGGCTCCGTATGCGTTTTCTGCTTCTTCGTGGGTCTGATATTCACGACGGGCGCCGGCGAGTATTGGCTGAAGATGTTCGACTCGTTCGCGGGAACCATCGGCCTTGTGGTCGTCGCGCTGATGGAGATGATCGCTGTTATATACATCTACGGACACGAGCGGTGAGTGCTACTGTTTTATTCACTGTGAGTTTCGTGCAGTCACTGAGTGTGTCACTGGGGGCCGGTGTCAGAATTAACATGTTTTATTACGGGGCGGAGTACTCGGTTGATACTCGGTACTCGGATACTCGGCAGGTTTTTTGATTTTTGTACTCGGCAGGAAACAAAATTGAGCCGAGTAAAACTCGGTACTTGTTACACGGTAAAACTACTAGTTAATACATAATACTTTGTTAGATAGCCTTTAATTTCATCTTCCTTTTGTTTTTGTTTTATATAGCATCCATATTTAATTGTAAGTTGAAATTATTCACAATACCTTGATAAAAGTTTATTGGTAGCATTGTTAACATCTCTGTGTCCACATTTTTATGTACTGTATGCTGCAAATCATCATTATCAGCTCATTAAACGTCCCCACCGAGGGGCACGAGCCTACCCGTATAGGGTGATTAGGCCTTAGTCGTCCACGCGGGCCCAGTGCGGATTGAACGACTTCACACACAACCTTTGAATCTCTTCGCAGGTGTGCATGAAAGGTTTCCTCACGATGTTTTTCCTTCACCGTAAGAGCGTCGGATAACGTATTCGGAAAAAATTCGAAAACACATTTGTACGTGTCGGGATTTGAACCTCAGCCGCGGTAGGAAGGCGACAGTCCACACCATTAAGCCACCGACGCTCTAAATAAATAATGGTGATTAAATGATTATGAAACTCGGCGTGTTTTTGTTTCTATTCAATATAAATGTGTTCGGCCAGCTGCGAACGAAATGGTACCTACCTAGACGACTCAGTATCGAGGCTACTCATACTAGCCTTTTAGTTTAATTTTTATTTTGTTATCAAGCTAGATTGGTGAATTTTGATACAAAAAGAATAAGAATATATTGATTGTCTCTTACGGTGAAGGAAAACATCGTGACGAAACCTACGCACGCCTGCGAAGAGATTCAAAGGTTGTGCTTGAAGTCGTCCAACCCGCACTGGGCCGCGTGGACGACTAAGGCCTAATCACCCAATACGGGTAGGCTCGTGCCCCTCGGTGGGGACGTTTAATGAGCTGATGATGATGATGTGTTCGGGCAGGTTCACGAACGACATCTACGAGATGACCGGCGTCCGTCCGGGCGTGTACTGGCAGGTGACGTGGCGGTTCGTGGGCCCCACCATAGTGGCCGCCATACTCGTCTCCTCCGTCGTCTCCATGCTGGTCGCGCCGCCGGAGTACAGCGCTTGGGATGCTGAACTGGTATGAGATTTTATTCGTTTATTTCGACCAGCTGTTCCCCGCGGTACCATCATCATTACAGCCTAATATGTCCACTGCTGAACGAAGGCCTCCCCTAGTTTCCCCGATGATAATGAGTGAACACAGTCATGTCACACACACAGCCAGTGGGCTCGCATGGCTATGACGTTATCTTCCATTGCTATAAGCTCGCCCAGGACCGGTGTCCTGCAGTGACACGTTATAAAGGTGGTTGATTGATTTTATATTTTTGCCCTAATATTTTATATATTGATTTAGTTTAACTTTCATTATTAATAAAATTATTATCTTTTTAAAGTAAGTCAAAATATAATGTTTTTAATCTATTTTTATAAGTAGATATCACATTATATAACCATGAATCATAAACAGAAATTATATCTAAAGGATTGTAGACTTCTTCTGGTAAGTGTTCCAAATTAAATCCCAGAAAGCCATTCGTTGATGGTAGACGTCGTCCTTCATGGTCATCTCCTTGTCTATGTCCATATAAGGTCGGGTGAGCCTTTGGGGACCATGGTCCAATCCACGGGGAGGAGTTTCGTTACTTCTGGCGTTGGGTTCCTGGAGAAATATAGTTTTTTATTTCACTAAATGAACGATGGATCACCTGATTGTGACGCGTCTGCCTATTACTGATAGAGTGTTGAAGGAAATTCGTAATTGAGTAAAGTAATCAGTTACTTTCAACACTGCGTCCACCACTCATTGATCACTCAAGACGACAAAAGTTGGGTCACATATACCCAGTATTTTCTAGCTACAGTACACAAATTTTCCAAATTGGATTGGGTTGGATGGAACTGCTTAACACTTCTGTTTTATATACCTCCTGTGTCAAACATAGGTCTGGTCATTAATATCACACCTAGAGACTTTTTTGTCAAATAAATAATGTTTTTTTCTCTCATATAAATCAACTCGAAACTCTGACCTTTGAATTAATTACTAAAATACGTATAAAATGGGGGAGACCTATGTCCAGCAGTGGACTGCAATAGGTTGAAGAGAGAGAGAGAGACGTATAAAATATAATTCTCACCCAAATTTTGCAAAATTCGCCCACATAGTAGTCATGCGGTCTCTCATGAGGAAGTGCTCGGGCTCTGTCAGTACTGCCTTCATCTGGAATAGGTACTGCAGCTCTTCAGTGTGGTAGGCCCCAACCCCTGTCATGTTCTTATATGGCGAATTACCAGTATACGAGAAAAGATACTTGTATACTTTCGCATCTTGATCAACAAGCCTTGTAACCGCTTTCTCAGCTGCATTATTCAACATAAAGTCCGACATGAAGTCTACAAGATTCAGTTGATTTTCTTTTGACACTGGCTTACTACCTAGATAGAACTTCTGTGTTATATTCGCCAGCCGTCTCAACTCTTTAGATTTCAGATTAAAGTACGACTTGAGTTTGTCAAGACAATATCTTGGTTTCTCTCGAAATCAGCGTCTTGTTGTCTTATCACATCCACGAACGCCTCTTTGCTATTATAACCGATGATAACTGGCGTATCTTTTATCTTCTTTGGCTTGTACAGATGGAATGGGTCGTTCGTAAGAAAGTTCTGGACGTTTCTGAACTTCTTCTCCTTGCAAGCTCTTAAAATTATGCCAGAAGTGGTGAAAGTTTTCATTAGCTCTATGGGATCCACTTCGGATAGGAACTCCAATGCTTGACTGTTATCCGTTGCTGTGTAGTTGAAGAGTTTGGCCAGTTTTATAGCCGCTTTGTGGTCCGGCTTCACGAACATAGCCTCCACTCCGGCTGCCCCACTTTGTATTATTGCTTTATCGAAATACTTATCGAATTCCGAATATAAATGCAACTCGACGGACCCTCCACCGTAGCTTTCTCCCGCTATCGTCACTTTGCTAGCGTCTCCACCGAACGCGTCGATATTGTCTTTAACCCACTTCAGAGCGTCCACCTGGTCTTTCAAACCCTGGTTTCCTGGGACCTCTGGGTCGTTCAGACATAAGAAACCGTACGGTCCAAGTCGATAGTTGGCGGTGACAACAATGATGTCTTGTTTGATCAAATGTTGGCCGTCGTAATCTCCAGCGCTGCCAAAGAAGAAGCCACCTCCATGGAACCACACAAAGACTGGGAGTTTGGTACCGTTCTGGTGGTGAGGGACGTAGATGTTGAGGCGGAGGCATTGAAGGGTCCCTTCGGCGGCCAAGGCAGCTTGAGGACATTTCACGGTGGCGTCAAATGCGTCGAAGGGCTTGTCGAAGTTTGGCTGTTTAGTTGATACCTGTAAATTCAAATATTATATTTAACACTCTGACTGCCACTAAACCAGACATCATTAAATTGTTATCTATTCATCATCATCATCAGCCTTTACCATACCATCCTTACCACAATAAATGCCTAAATTTAGCAAATAACTTATACTATAAAAACTGAACATAAACTAAACATAGGACAGTACTTTTATTTACTGTACTTGTCTACTAAAAACAACACCCAGGCCATAAACACACATACAAACAAAAGTTTGTACTGCATAGGGTTCGAACCCCTAAATGAAATTTCCTATATAATTTCTTGAAGGGAAACATTTTCCAATCATCGATTACAACTAATCGCTTTGGTTTATTATCTACCTATGCATATAAAGATATTGAAATATGTATGTTTATTTAATCTCGTATCCATATCTTGAAATATAAAAACTGGGTCATGAATAGATAATAATAACAAATATAAAAACCAGAAATCTTACCCCAAAAGGGTTTTTCTTCTCCACTCTAGCGTAAGGTATTCCAAAAAAGGTGTCATAGGTGCTACGTTACGGCCCTTTATCGGGCCCTTTGGTGTATCCACAACCACATTATTTTCACACAATACAAAAAACACTGGGCCCGCCAAGCACAGAAATAGTAGACCGATCATAGCGAAAGCATAACAGTGACTGGATTATCGTTTATGATGTACCAGTTTCACGTATTAGGTTTTTCCCGTACGTTCGCAAATACTAGTTTGACTATACCGTTATGTATTCATGCTGGCCGAAAAGAATGTTGACTTACTAAAAAACGTGAATAAACATTTTATTTTTTAAAAATGTACTTCTATATTTCAAGACAATGTTTTAAATAAAATTTCTATTTCTAAAAAAAAATAAGGAATTAAACTTCAACAGAATACTTTCTTATGTAATAACGAGTTGATGCCGAGAAGTAATTTGAATAGAATATATTAAATTAAATAGAATGAAAGAAAGAAACATTTTATTGGCTACAATAATTTAAATAACAAATTACCAGACACAGAATAAAAATAAAAACAAGTAGTCAAAAACAAAAAGGTAAATAAATTCTTACAATCTAGTGGCCAAACAAATAAATTATAACATCTGTATAAATACCAAACATCATGGTATTTGTTATCGGTTAAGTGCTTTTAATACAAATATTTTTTGATAAAACTAAGATACGTAATACGTGCACTAATAAATATCTTATTTATATAATACGCTGTAAAGTCATGACCAAAGAAAACTTAAAACATTGGTGTTCAAAAAATCTTGAATCGGAAGTCGAAGGCATGATGGTTTTTCTTTCAGTGATAAATTAAAATTGCAAAGAGCTCTTACGTTAAATTAATAATAGTTTTAAAAGTTTATTTTCACTGGACTCAGATTATCAGTCTTGATTTCAGTCATCATCATCATCATCAGCTCATTAAACGTCCCCACCGAGGGGCACGAGCCTACCCGTATAGGGTGTTTAGGCCTTAGTCGTCCACGCGGGCCCAGTGCGGGTTGGACGACTTGATTTCAGTAAATCTTATAATCTATATTAATAGTTACATTCACTGTACTAGACTAGTTTCTAAATATACCTAAAGCCTGTTGGTATTTCTGACCACTGAGGATTCAGTAAATTTTTTTGAGATGATTATATGTACGACTTGAGAAATTTCGGTAGTGGAGGCAGGATGAAGGAAACAGAGGACCGGTATGACTGGCACAGAATTCTTTGTCCGGTCGTGTGTGGACTGCGATCAGCGGCGTGCACTCCAATATATGCAAATAAGCAGTGCATACCCTGTGCGACTAGACAACCCGGAAAATCGCCAATATTTTAAATGATTCCTACTTATTCGCCCATCTTCTTTACAGACTTGAAACCAAAGGCGATCTGCTGTCATCAACAGCACTCATTTCACAAAAATGTTAACTTTTTATTGTTTTTGCTATTAGTGTCACTCACTTTGCATACCCTACTCATAAACTCTGTGCACGCCACTGACTGCGATAGGTTGAAAAGAATATGCCTAACAAAAACAAACAATATTCCATGAAAGAAAAATGACGACACTTTTAGGTACATTATTTGTTATTCCCCGGCACCGGTGTTAGTCGCGTAGGTGCTTTTGTAATATAAATTGTGACGCATCTTAAGGAAAATCATAGTTATGCTAAAGACTAAACTCTGTTCAAAACTGACGCTCCATAATGTATGAAACACAACACTTCAGACAGATAACGTTGCAAAATGTACTCATGTTAAAATTTGTGTATTTCTAGAGATAACTATAGGTACACGCGCGACTTAATCCATATGCAAATTAAATTCGCTTTGGCCTCTAATAACTATTGACATCATCATCAACTCATTAAATGTCCCCACCGAGGGGCACGAGCCTACCCCGTATAGGGTGATTAGGCCTTAGTCGTCCACGCGGGCCCAGTTCGTGTTGGACGACTTCACGCACAACCTTTGAATATCTTCGCAGGCGAGCGCATATAGCCTTATGATATATGTTTAATTTAAAAGTATGTGATTGTGAACCAAACGCACGAGCCGTTACATCAAGCCCAGTGGCGTGCACAGAGATTATGAGTAGGGTATGCAAAGTGAGTGTCACTAATCGTAACAACTATAAATAATTTATGTTCTTGTCAAATTGAGTGCTGCTGATAACAGATCTCCCATGGTTTCAAATCTGTAGAGGAAAATGGGCGAATAAGTGGGAATCATTCAAGAAGTTGTCAATATTCCAGGTTGTCTGAACGCACAAGGTATGCACTGCTTACTTCGATATATGGAGTGCACGCCACTGATCGAGGTTTTTTTTTATACTTCAGTACTTATATCATATATGTGTATTTTTATTTTATTATTAGTACACACTTGCCTACTTTTCTTACTTTGTTTCCTTTTGTTTTGGCCAGCTGGAAGAAATTTCATTGTGAAATAAGCTGTGCCTTTGTACGTACTTTTCCATGTTTATTGTGTTTTGTCTTTTCTGTGTGTGCATAAATTGTTAAATAAATATAATTTATAATAATAATAAATCTTTATTTGATAATATTTTACATTGTACAACAATAAATAATGGTCTCAGACTTCCCAAAATATGTATACTATCACATAAGGATTTAGAATATACATATTTACATCCATTTGCCAAACTATGTATGTTTATATAAAAGACTGAATTTTTATATTTATTAGAGTGTAATTATTATACATAAAAAGTTTGGTGTATGGAAGTGTGTGTTAATTTGTGTATATGCGTAATTGTGCGAGTGCGTGTGCATTGTGTTGTGTATGTAGGTATTTATTTATTTAATCTTTATTGCACACATAAATTATGTACAAAGGCGAACTTAATGCCATGTGGCAGTCTCTACCAGCTAACCTTTAGATATGCAGAGAAAGACAAAAAAAACACTAGCAAAAGAACTAAAAATAAATAATATAATAAATAATAAGTATATTAAATAATATTAATTCATAATTATTTATATGTATATAAATTAAAATAATAAATAAACATAAACAAATATACATTAAATGGTATGTATGTACTCTTAACTGTGTTACTTCCAGGGCCACACCGTGAAGAAGAGCTACCCAGACTGGGTGTTGATCATTGCGTTAGTGATGATCCTGGCCGGCATCCTGCCCATCCCGGCCGTGCTGCTGCTGCGCCGCTTCCAGTGCCTTGCCCTGGACGTGGACATCCACCAGGGCTCCATCCGCCGCATCGAGACCACCGTCTCCACGAAGGAGATGATGAGCGACCAGGACGTGAGTGTACCAGATTATGGAGCCATGTGGAAGTGGACGTCTGACGGGTTTAGTTGTAGTGAGAGAAAGCTTCTTTAAGATGTTGAGGAAGAAAGGGTTTTGCCGTTTTTTCGTTCTCTTCTTTTAACCTAGTCCATCCAATACACCTTTAGTTTATCCAATACTAAAGGTGTATTAGATATTTTAAAAAAGTTTCTTCTACAGCTGGTTACGAAATCTACTACTGGATAAAATCTCCCCCAAAGACTTGAGTAATCGAGGAATAATGATGGCCTACAGAGCTTCTTTAAGTTAGCTACGTGCATATGGGGTTGACTTGGCGCTTAAAATCTGCAATGATTGACGTACTATATATCAGGCGCTGATTCATCCTTTAAAAAAATCATATCACAAATAATGGACTTAAGTTCTTAATTAACGTTTCTATTAAATATCTGTTGCGTTCCGAAACAAGTCTCTCGAGAATACTATTCAAAAATTCTGTTTCAAAAGTGTCACCTCATAAGCATGTTCAGAAGTGGCCCCATTGCACCAATAACTGTGAATCTGCGCCTGTTAGTAAGCTATCAGGTACCTATTATGTCCCCTATAGGGGTACCCCCTACGCAACGCCCTAAGCCGAGGTTCGAGTCCCATTCGGGGACGCCCTCGTTGTGTAAATTTTAAGGCAGAGCCATCTGCGCTCGCCAATTGCCCGGTGAAGCTGTAAAGGCCATCTGCGGCCAACACCAGTAGTCAGTTCGAAAAAAACAAAAAAAAAACTAGAAGAGTAACTACACGAATTTCTTGTCGAAGTCTTCTCGGTAGATAACAACCCTCCGAACCGGTGGTAGATTCATTAAAAATAACTTCAAAAATAATGATTTATTTGAATAAAGCATGTTTGAGTTTGAGTAAGAAACCCTGACGCCGTTAAAATATGGAAAGGTGCAATTTTATATCGGCATCCCAGTTCAAGGTGACAATTATTAATTAATTAAACTTTGTTTACTTGTTGTAAGTAATTTCTCATCTGCTAAAAGCTAGACCTAATAATTTCATCCAGGGCTAACACGGTAGTAGGTGATCATTTTTGTATATAATACAAGTTTGTTTCAGATGCTAACCCTATTCATTAGTGTATATCTATGGGTAAAAAGGACCTATTAACTTATTCATGAAGACTTATCAAAAAGATTTGAATACTCCATTTAAATGTCAAAATAAGATTTCTTCGGAGTATCTAAAAAAAACAATCTCAATTGACTGTTAACCCTTTAAGCACCGCCATAGGATATATACGCGAATACAATCGATTGTCCATTGTCTTGATTTGGTGTTTCAAAAATCAAACCGTTTTGAGTCAACTCCAATTTTGACAGGTCTTAATGAACAAGGATGTAAAGTAACCTGGGGGGTCACCGCCTCTTAAAACAGAGTTACAATAATATTACTTCGTCGTTTCTGGTACAAAAATGCTCACGTATCATTATAATAATACTGTTTTAAGAGATTGCGGTAACCCCTGAATCGTAACCGGAGACAAACCGTCTTTCTTTGAGATAAGAAAACAGATTTTGAATACATGCAAATAGTGTACTCTTTCGCACATTCTGCCGAGCTACGTGCGAAGAGATAACACTACCAATGAAGTGCAATAAGTATGTTGACTGTAAGATCGTACTACTTTTTTAAACTCTCAAAACGACTTCTTTTCATACATATCGTAAACGGTATAACGCACTATGACGCCACGGTAGGGTATCTTATCAGTTATCAATCAAGTGACGTATTTATTTACCTTTTCTTTCATAAAAAAAGAAATTATAGGTTAAGTAATCATAATGACAGCTTAAGGTTTTGAGCAGTTAATCATTTGAAATTACTTAAAACAGATTTTTAAACCAGTCAACATATCTATTGGCATAAAGTCACTTTCCTAAAATGTAAATGTACCTATGTCTTTTGCAAATTGTTACGGTGCAATCTTTGTTGGCCTTCTTGTAGACAAGTGGCAATCATTTCCTTTGAGATTATCGCTAAATGTTACAAAATGTCAAGGCAGGCATCATTTGAGTTTGCGTCGTCAATTCGTCACTTTCCATAAGGTGAGATGGCAGACAAACGCTCTCATATTATTATAATAAAAATGATAGTATGAGTGACTACAATACTGTGAATCTGCGCCTGTTAGTAAGGGGTACCCCCTACGCAACGCCCTAAGCCGAGGTTCGAGTCCCGTTCGGGGACGCCCTTAGGCTCGTTGTGTAAATTTTAAGGCAGAGCCATCTGCGCTCGCCAATTGCCCGGTAAAGCTGTAAAGGCCATCTGCGGCCAACACCAGTAGTCAGTTCGAAAAAAACATCAAAAAAAGCTAGAAGAGTAACTACACGAATTTCTTGTCGAAGTCTTCTCGGTAGATAACACCCTCAACCGGGTGGTAGATTCATTAAAATATAACTTCAAAAATAATGATTTATTTGAATAAAGCATGTTTGAGTTTGAGTAAGAAACCCCGAACGCCGTTAAAATATCGAAAGGTGCAATTTTATATCGGCATCCCAGTTCAAGGTGACAATTATTAATTAATTAAACTTTGTTTACTTGTTGTAAGTAATTTCTCATCTGCTAAAAGCTAGACCTAATAATTTCATCCAGGGCTAACACGGTAGTGGGTGATCATTTTTGTATATAGGTAATACAAGTTTGTTTCAGATGCTAACCCTAATAAATAAGTGTATATCTATGGGTAAAAAGGACCTATTAACTTATTCATGAAGACTTATCAAAAGATTTGAATACTCTTTAAATGTCAAAATAAGATTTCTTCGGAGTATCTAAAAAACAATCTCAATTGACTGTTAACCCTTTAAGCACCGCCATAGGATATTACGCGAATACAATGATTGTCCTGTCTTGATTTGGTGTTTCAAAAATCAAACCGTTTTGAGTCAACTCCAATTTTGACAGGTCTTAATGAACAAGGATGTAAAGTAACCTGCGGGGTCGCGCCTCTTAAAACAGAGTTACAATAATATTACTTCGTCGTTTCTGGTACAAAAATGCTCACGTATCATTATAATAATACTGTTTTAAGAGATTGCGGTAACCCTCCTGAATCGTACCCGAAGACAAACCGTCTATCTTTGAGATAAGAAAACAGATTTTGAATACATGCAAATAGTGTACTCTTTCGCACATTCTGCCGAGCTACGTGCGAAAGAGATAACACTACCAATGAAGTGCAATAAGTATGTTGACTGTAAGATGTACTACTTTTTTAAACTCTCAAAACGACTTCTTTTCATACATATCGTAACGTATAACGCATATGAGCACGGTAGGGTATCAGTTATCAATCAAGTGACGTATTTATTTACCTTTTCTTTCATAAAAAAAATTATAGGTTAAGTAATCATAATGACAGCTTAAGGTTTTGAGCAGTTAATCATTTGAAATTACTAGTGTCCGACCGAAGCTTCGGCTTCGGCCACCTTCGGCCAAAAGGCGAAACTTCGGCTTCGGCCAAAACCCGCGAGCGAAGGTTTCGCCGAAGATCCGAGCAACCGTCGGGATTGAACGAACTGTTATGAAAGACTGAGAGACAGCGCGACCGACCGGTCGTGTTGCAGGGGCCGCGGGGAGTCACCGTCAAATATCACATTGCATGCGCATGCGCGTCAAGACAAGTTCGTACGTATATTCAAACGAAAAAGTATCACTGCTGAAGATCCAGTTACGTGATTCTATTCAGAGGAGATTTTCTTACGTAAAAACACTCCACATTTAATGATTGCCACTCTAATGGATCCCCGATTTAAATCGAAGTATTTGACCAACGAAGAAACTGAAAGTACAAAAACTGAAATATTATCATTTCTACGACAGACTGGGTCACGATCAGCAGCTATTATGGACGTAGATGTTGATGAACCTAGACCTTCTTGTTCAATTTCAGATCCAGCTACCGAACGGGTATTCACTAAAAAAAAAGATGATGACTTGTGGGATTCGCATGATAAACTTGCATCATCTGTCACAATTGCAAGTGAAAATGAGTTGGGTTTGGATCATCCTGGTCCTCCTTTTGAAGAGCATCTTACATGTTTTTTGAAAGAACCATTGCTTCTGAGAAATGCTGACATTTATGAATATTGGTCTTCTAGTAGAATATTATTCTTATAACTTGTTGTTGGCAAAACATTTATTTTGAATTTTCTAATATTTTCTAAACTGTGCATTTAATTGACAAACATTTAATTTTTATTAAGAATTGGTGTTTGTTCATTTTTTATTAGTCTAGTTTCGGCTTTGTCGAGTGAACAAAGACTGATGATTGGTCTGATTGTGATTTATAAATAACTTAATAAATAGATGATTATTTTTTTACGAATAAAATCACAACTTTTTTTATCATCTTTGAACCTCACTTCCATATGAGACAGTCAATATATTGAAGTTTTGAAATAACTATAACATTAATTGTAGCTTGTAGACAATATTGAACAATTACTAAGAGCTTATAAACCTTCGGCTTCGGCTTCGGCTTCTGCCGAGATTGTGGGATTGCGATTAATCGCTTCGGCTTCGGCTTCGGCCGAAATAGACTTCGGTCGACACTACAAATTACTTAAAACAGATTTTTAAACCAGTCAACATATCTATTGGCATAAAGTCACTTTCCTAAAATGTAAATGTACCTATGTCTTTTGCAAATTGTCACGGTGCAATCTTTGTTGGCCTTCTTGTAGACAAGTGGCAATTATTTCCTTTGAGATTATCGCTAAATGTTACAAAATGTCAAGGCAGGCATCATTTGAGTTTGCGTCGTCAATTCGTCACTTTCCATAAGGTGAGATGGCAGACAAACGCTCTCATATTATTATAATAAAAATTATAATATGAGTGACATAAACCCACAGATTTCCCAATACTGGAGATGGGGCAAGCCGCGTTTTTAAGTGCGACAAATGTAAGCTCAACGAGCATACACTGGCTGCCAGTTTACGCTCTGTGAGACGAGTCAAGACGCACGAATATTAGAAGAAATTACCGTTTTTCCCAAAATGCCATCCTGTGCAATTGTAACATGCCATCATCGCAATGAATCAGTAAATTTACTAAGAAATATAATAACTTTTCACAGGTAAGAACCGAAAAGAAATTGCGACACTGGGACTGCCTATAAACTTAGCGGCTTGTCCAGTCTAATTGTATATTCGGATGTCTGTGCATAAACCTGTAGCATTGCCTTTAGCTACCTATATCAATCGGTTACCAATATTCGGTTTTGACACTTGTCTACAGCCTCTGATGTGTTTTACCACAGCAATATGACAAAGCCTAGTATAGAAACAACCTAAGCCGAGATTCGCTACTCTGAAAAGCCCATAAGCTCTTTATGTAAATACTTAACCCTTCGACCACGAGTGACGCCTTCGAGCGTCACAAATAATAGATTTTCCATTCCATTGTATCTGGATTCCTGACGGTCAAAGAGTTAATACTGAGAGCCACTTGCATCTTACCCGGTGATGATTTCCTTTGTAAATCTGCTGCCAACAGTAAAAAAACCTAGCGTTTGTGATATTGCTGTGGAGTTTATTTGTGTTTTGTGTAACGCTAGCAGTTTTGGTCCATCATCCTTCATACAATGAGTTCATAATCGAAAGATACGGCGAGGGTTAATACCATTTATATAAATTATAAAATTCGGTTCCTTAAAATATATAATAGAATTATTGTACTTATAATATGATGGCAGACAATAATTAGAGCTAAGGCAGATACAAATTGATCCCACCAAAAACATTTCATGTAACGCGAACGCTCCAATTGTGGAATGAGCTCCTTGTGGAGGTTTTTCCAAGGCATTATTGTATTGTGTTAAGCGGCGAGTAAATAGGTATCTTTCAAATGATCGACAAGGCGCATGTAGTGCCTATGGCAACGGCGGATCCAGGGGGAGGGTCATGGGGTCATGACCCCCCCCCCATAGCTATTTTTAAGTACTATGCTAACGTACATTAACAAAATACCTTAACTTACCTAACCTGGGTCCGCCCTTGGCCTCTGGTATTGCAAGCGTTCTAAGGCTTCGGTAACCGCTTACTAGCCGGCTTACGGCCCGTAGCTTGTTTGCGACTTAGTAGAATAAAAAAAAAATGCCAAAATGACCACAAGGTTTGCGCTGTGAAAAAGATATCAGTTCTCATGTAGAGATAAGCTTCTGAATCTACACGACCTTACTACCGACCTTCTTCAACAAATTATACATATCAGTTAATATGTATGGCTGATGTGTGAATAAAATAATCTATACATATAAATATATTCAATATAAACCAAAAGGTTAAAACAGTAATAATAAAATGAATATAGAATAAAACAAATAATATGCGTAGGTAGACTAAGTTGAAATAGGTCTTAATATGACCTTCGTTTACTTTAAAACGTGGGGAAGTTTTTAGTGTAGATAAGGTGGATAAATTTTAAACTATAAACTTGTTAAGTATGTTAACATTTATGATTTTATATGAGTAAGATACGTATCTTACTCAATAGTAAGGTGAATCGATATAAATAGCATGAAACGTACTCAGCTAGACAGGGTCATATTGTTTAATTTAGAATCGTCAGCTTTTATGGTCAATATACCTACTTTAGAAAGTATTATCGTTTATTATGTAACAAGGTAATCATAGTGTGCTATGTACACAACGGTTTTCGGTACATTCTGACTTATCGATGTACAATTAATTTATTTATATTTCAATAACTTATTCACTGACTTATGTTGTTTTAAACTGAATAAACCATAAAGTTAAATATTGTTAAGGTATTCCGCATTCACAAAAAGCACGGTACACAATAAAAAAAAGTTTGAAGGTAGATTTTTTTTACGCTTTGCCATTTTAAATATTGGTTTATTAGGCGCCTGAAATTTTGAGAAGGCAATTACGTTGACATTTTATCGCTTGTTATCTTAGATAAAAAATAATTGATTATTTAAGATTTGTTTAAAATTATCGTGGAAAGAATAGAAAATGTTTTGTTTGTGGGATCATTTGTCTGTAGCGAGTCTTTGATACAATCACAGATTTTTAAATACACCCCTATAAATGGCAACAAATTTAAGAGGTATCAATTCAGCTACCCAGGTTAACGATTTATGACGAATCCGATTCTGGTTTAATGTTTGGCAATGACAAAAGTGGGCTAGAAAGTAGGGATTTAGGTTTATGGATGATGGGACCAGAGCGACTATGGAACGTGTGAGCAAACGCAGGTGGCGTCCCCTGACGGAGCCCCGCCCGCGCTACTGGCCGAAACCGCGGCCCGTTTCACCATCGGGGACTTTGACGTAAGCTTGCTAGTATTAACCCAGGATTGCCAACCGTATGATAAATTGAAACTGGTGGGTTTTCCCGCTAATAATATTTGACTTTTTATTCTATTAAGTCTTGCAATTTGTTCTGATTATCAGAGCTTGAAAACATCTATAATTTTGGTTTCAAACATATAAAGTTAAAAAAATACAAAATAAAAAATATTTTAGCAAATAACCTAAATGGCTTTTTGTGGTCAAGGAGTCGTATTAAATCCATTATGCAAGTCAACGACCGCGACATAGATTAAATATGAAGAATATAATCTACATACATAGTTTTTTTTTAAATTTCTAGATGCAATAGTAGTAGGAGTTTATTCGTTACAAACATTTGAAAAGGTAAAAGTAAATGGATAACAGTTGTAAGAATCTTTCAAGATACGATTGGCAATCCTTCGCACTTCTCTTACGAGTAAATTAGTTTTCCTTTTTCTGACAATTTTACGAATGGTCTTAATATTTCTTTCAGTAAAATAATTAAAATAACTACTGATTAAAACTTTTTGTAACTAAAAATATTGTTTGTTTAATCAATACAATAAGATGTTCTGTAATTATAAAAATATCTAACAGCTTGTTTATAACCTAGATGGCTAAGCTAATGTACAGTGTGTTGTAATTTGTCGCTATGTATAGGGTGCCGACAGCAGCGACGAGCGCGCCAACAAGAAACCGCCGGCGAGCATCGCGCGCAGCCGCCCCAAGAAATAAATGTTTGTCTCCCTCGCACACATTTATAACGCTTTGCATGTTGTCTCTTTCTACTAATAGTTTTGCGGGTATTTTGCTTTTAAAGACGATATTTTACCGACACAATGGGTTCTATTTTTATAATTACGTGACGTTACAATTTCTTTTTACACAAATTTTAGTGTGATGTTAGTTAGTATGTTTAACTTGTTGATCACATTTTTTATTTCAGCCACTTCTGCTTTAGTCATTTTAATAGTTGATTGGTAGCCCTCACAAGAAGCTGTTATATTCCCATGTATATTTTTCTTAGATGTACATAGTCTATGTAATCAAATTGTGTTAAATATACATTATGTATAACATATATGCCTAAGGCACTTAATGAATATATTATTATCATCTATGATTTTAATCATGCGAATAGCTACTCGTGCATAGAAAAGTTATTGCTTTAATTCATTTTCATTAATAATTTCATGGAAATATAAATAATGTTATGATATTTCATATATTTGAATATAAGAACCTGCAATTATAATTAATGTCTTATTCACAAATACATGTAAAAGACATGCTCTGAATATTTTATTGCGAGCTTTGGGATATTGAATTTGGATCATGCTTTTATATGCTTCATTTTAATATCAATAATGTATCTTACAGTCTTCAGATTCCGAGGGCGAGATCCGTACGTCCGGCCGTTTTGACGACTCGAGCAGCAGTGACGAGGAAGTACTTCACCCCGGAACCGGACGTCGGCTCGCGATGAAGCCGATTGGCCGGAAGCCGACGACGTTCACAATGGATGTCGTCGATGAATGACTGTTGGTATTAAGATTTTGTTGATTTGAATAAGCATTATCGACTTCAATGTTTTACTTAAATTTTTCTCGGAGGATTTTACCGTCAGGAATCTTCTATTTTATCCTTATTTATAGACCTCGGTCAAACGTCTTTAAACTCCTTTATTAACAATAGGAATATTAAAGATAAAGATATTGTCATTTAGTTGTAATGATAAGTACGCATTTGGTTTTCGAAAATAGGAAATTATATTCCATTCTTAATTATAGGTCAACTTGTAGAAAAAGGTTAATGAATGGACTTGTTACTTACTACATTATTCCCAACGCGAAAAAAGAATTTAGTACCTAGTACTCACTCAATTCTAATTATGTGTTTAGATAAAAAAGATACGAAATGCCAAGTGCATAATATTGAGTAACGCTAATAGAGGCAATGCTAATGCTAAGTCACCAAAGTCATTTCTAAATGAATACCGTACTTCAACGCAATGAAGATTAAGCGCAAACAATACAAGAATACCTTTGAGGTCTGCCTAACAAACATTACATAACCTAAGTTCCTTTGTTTTAACTTTATAAATAAGGACTGTACAGAGCATGTGTAAGTAGATGGATTGCCAACGATATGAAAACTAAATGTAACTTAAACGTAAGCCGTTGAATCATTTAAGCAATTGTTAAGATAATACCACGCATACGTTTTTGCCCAGTATTGTTAAAGTATACAAAAACTAGTAAAGGGAAACAGAATTAGCATAAGAACAAGGGTACCTACCTAAAAAGGTAATTGAGAAAGGTTTGGAAATTGGGCAAAAATCGTATACAACTCTAGCCTTACTAAGTAAACTATTACTATAAACATAATATTTATTGTAATCGTGCATAAATCGGAGAGGCACACCGAATAGTTATAATTAGGCGAAAACCAATCAATTGACTTCGATACAATACTATTAAGTTCATAAAAATCTTTAAATAGAACCTATAGTAAACGCTAGTGCCCATTAGATGTAGAAAGTGGAGGTTAAGAGCTGCATTATTTTCTGGCACAAATTCTTTTTTAAACAGAACAATTGTTTTATAGAAGTCATGAACTCCATCACTGTTATTCATAACACAAATCTCATTGTTTCACACCCACAAATTTGAATTTAATAGTTTTGTGTCATAGTTTAGGTGGTGTTAGGAATCGTTTTGCTTCAAGTTGTTTGTGGTTGGTTGATGTTGAATGTTTTGGATTGGGTCTAGGTATTCCGAGAGCTAAGGGGTAATCGCTAACACACATGTAACACGCACTGGGGTTTGATTGAAATCATGTAACTAAAAAAAATACTAATCTATATCAATCATGATAATATTTGGTTAAAAGTCGGCCGAACAAATAGTTGAATATTGAGTATGTACAACTTAAAAAAGTTTAACAGTATTTGAATAAGTTATAATTTGAAATGTTATTGAATCTTACGGCATTAACTAATTATTTGAAGTATTCTGTACTTATAGATAAAATTATAAATAGATTAATGAATAGTTTATTTTAATGATATCCTTATTTTAAGGATCTACTTGTATTTCAGAACTTAACCTAGCTAAAGAGCTACCGTCCATAATAAAGCTATTAAATTATATTCAATTGAAGTTTGAACAAAGTAGTAAGACTCTGCAGATAATATTGTTTTCGGTAAGGCTACCGATATAGTTTTATGTTATATATTTTAAAATAATTTAAAGAAAAAATATATATTTTGTATTCACCTCAAAATATTGACGATCCGAAGAGTTTTTTAAAATATTTATGTTCACTGACACATACATGTCGGTTTGCTTTATACAATATAGTTGTTGGAGTTCTGCAAGGTAGTATACTGTCACCTATGTTGATAATCTCATCCAACTAGCAAGCATTAAATCAAGGCCGGTAGCTCTTTATTTGAAATGGATCGAAAAGATGCTAGTCATTAGTTTAATCTATATTAGTAACACGCGTAGAACGCACACGTCATAGGGGGGTAGATTGTGTATTCATATAATTTAAGTATTATGAAAACACTTAGTCATAATAGTTTTCAAACACTATTAATACAAAAAAACACTATTAAAGGACGCAGAAAATGTTTATTTTTTGTTCCTGTTATATTTTTGATTTATAATACAATTTGAAATATACAACGTAACATATCTAAAGATGGTAAAGTATATGACGTGCAAAATGGCGGCCTTCTGTTGGCTTTAAATTATATTTAGGATACGTGTATAATAACGTCGCCATTGTAGTTAAAAACAAATGTCTTATTAAGGTCTGCCAGAATAACGACAAAATTGCTATCAGTACGATGTTTTGTAAAATATTTATTGATAGAAATGTTTATTTTCAATGGCTGGCTTATAACACCAATATTTATATATTTAAATTGATCTAGGGATACTAGATCTAGATAGTGACAATCGTATTGAGTGATTCCAAAGTAAATATAAAGCTTTTGATAATTTGTACAATATACCTACAGAATTTCATTCAAATAATTGACATCCATTCCCTTGCGTAAATTGCATCTCACTATACGCATAGCAAATTTTGATGGTCCCTTGTCTCAGCTCTCTAGGTTTACTGATTGAGCTCAGCAAGCGAATCTTCCACAGCCCTGATAAACGTCAGCATTAACATTCATCACAATGAAAGTGAAGATTAAGAAAAGATTAAAGATTAGGACTGATCCAAAAAAATACTTCAACGATAGTACCTACACTCTTATTTTCCCAAACGAGTTTAGTGAAAATCTATGATCTACTAAATCGGTTACGTTGTTTACCCGTAGTGACGTCATATATGTCTCGGTTATGCATATAAATATACCTAAGAAATATACACTATCTGCCTCCTTACTTTGCGTATTTGAATTTAAACGGATCAAATAGGTTATGAACATGCAACAATTTTCATTGTGATTAACTGAAAATGTATGCGACGGTCATCATATTAAACTTATTGGAATTTCCGAAATTGGAAAAAGTATGTATAAGATTATATTTGTTGCAATATACCAAAGAGCATCGTAAATTGTAAAAAAATAGACTACTTTCCTAACAATATTTTATTTTTAAACTTGACATTATGACCTAGCCGTGTGCATTTATTTTCAGAAAATTGTACTGAAAATATTGTATTGTAGGAATTGCGACTTTCTAAAAGAAAGACTCGAAACAGGTAAAGAAAGCTTTCATTGTAAATAATTATAAGAAACTTTATCTGCCTAAACAAATAGTTTACAGAGAGTTTATTTTTACAAAATTAAAAACTATAGGTGTGTTTTCATTAATTTTGAATCCAACATTAATTTGTTCTACAAAGAAGTTTTAATCAAGAGTTAATAGTTGGCACTGTGTTACTTTCGAATCCATTTTATTGAACCTTTTATTATGTTTTTACGTCATTTCAATAAATTCTCCATTAGTGCCTGTTTTTGATATGCAATTGACAATGAAGTCAGAAAAAACATGGCTAACTATAGTATTCTACTAATTTTAAAATCCAAAAATAATAAAGCGTGTACATCATTTGAGTTTGAACTTTTACGAATGCCATAAACCGAAGAAAATTGATCAACCCACGTCATTGGTGTAGATCAGGGCCGTCTCTAGGTCACGTGGCGCCCGTGTGCAAACATTACCCTAGCGCCCCCTAGCGAGCGCGTGGTCCTCGTAGGAACTCATAATGCGAGCGGCGCTCGGCGCCCCTACCACCGCGGCGCCCGTGTACAACGCACACCACCTACCGTAGGGAAACACGCCCCTGATGTATGTACGCCCCTGATGTGTGTAAACCTGTATGTAAACATGTTACCATTACCTATATGTTTAACCATTACGAAAATTATAAATAGACGTGATTCTTTAGTTTTAAAAATAAAACGTATTACAAACAAAGATATTTGTTATGATGGGTAACAAACTAATTCTCTGTATGCTCGTTGCTTAAGTAGCTTGCAGAACGATATTTAAAGGATCGTTTGGATAAATCAACTTTACTCGATAGATTAGGATTTTTGAATAGTCTACCACTAGTTCAATAAACGATTTTTTGACTGTACAAATGTCGGTTTTGGAATGTAAAGAAGAAAAGAAGGAAAAATAAAGAATTATTCTAGTATTGTTATTGGATTTACTATTTAATATGAATATTGAATAGTATAATGCCATCTGACAAATCGTTTAAGCACATAATTGCACCGTGCGCTGTCAATAACAGTAACAAGTTGAAATGTTATTTAAAAATAATGTTTACAAAACACTTGCAACAACAGGAAATTTACACTTAACTATATATATATTTTTATGTAAAAGGTCACATACCGATGTAATTTTATTAGTTTTAATCATAGAAACATTCAAAAACTGACATTTAATGTAGATAATAACACTATTGTAAACTCATACATCTCAGTATCTTTCATTGTGTAACTTCAAAACTCAAACTGAATGAAGGCTCGGTATATAAAAATATACTATAGAAAAATTGCCAATTTTAGACTATAACTTTATTTATGAAACTGTACATAATGGTTTATGGAATTCATTATTTTGCCATGGGTATCTATTTTTATTGGTCACATTATTTCTTATTATGTTAAATATGACAATTATTCTATGAAAATTTACCTTATATCTCGCGGTAGGAAATACAACACAGAAATGTGGACATATTTTTATAAACTGGAAGTCTATTATGATTGTATTAAAAAATTGACGTGGCCAAAAAAATTATTTTGCGACTTACATGATTAAAATATTGTCTGTTGAAACTTATTTTTTATTTTAATATTGATACTCTGCTTATATTGCGATGTATACACAGTGTCAAGACATTTGTGTTATGCTATAGTAATGACAAAATAACTTATTCAAAAATACTAAACAAAATAGTATTGGCAATTTTGATTAACGACAATAAGTTTTTCTCAAAGCATTTTTATCAGATAGGTCAAATATTAAAAGGTTCTTTAAAGCATATAATTTCAGTTATTCTTTCATACTAAAATAAATATAATGAATATATTTTCATAAATTGACTTAACCCAATGTTGTATAGGTACCTACTACCCACCAGTGGTATTAAATAATATCGATATCTGATAATCTATCAATCGACTGTAGCACATCACTAGTGGTCTCCATCTTAATTACATAAGTGTTACCAGTTTCAATATAAACCATGGCAATACTGAAGAATAAAATGCTTTCTAAAATTTCTAATAGTGCACACCTAGCCTTGTTACGTAGTAATTAAAAATTAGCTTATAAAAAGATGCTCAAATGTGAGCGGATAATTAATATTGTTTAACCCTTTGACCGCCAATTACGCCTTAAAGCGCCAGACACAATAGATTTCCTATTATGTCTGGGTTCCCGGCGTTCAATGGGTTAAGTAGAGTGGAATGTCGTCCTAGCATGGCTCGGCGGCGCGCTCGCCGAGGTTCAACAGGGGTTAGCCGCTATCTTTTAAAACCGTATTAATATAATGATACCACAGCATTTTTGTACCAGAAAACGCGAATTAATATTATTGTAATACTGTTTTAAGATATGACAGTAAACCCCCTTGAACATCAAGTACAACATTAAAAATGCTAATTGAATACGTTGTTTCATTTATGGTTGCCTTTTTGATAGTTAATTTTGTTCACCAATCACTATGATCTGGGTATCTTCAAGGGAAGAGTGAACAGTCCAATCCTAGTTAGACATGATGGGTAGTTCCCTCTCGTCACCCCTAGCTTTGTCCCCCCGGGGACGAGTAGGATTATTTTTTTGGATAAAATCCCACTCGTCACCCCTAATAAAACTTTATAACTCAATCAACTCTATAATAACGATATTGTTTCTCAAATTATACCTATTATAAGTACTAGGAGACCATGATTACATAGAAGGTGTCCAATTAGTACTTTTCAGTGGCATTTTATATCAGTTCGATAAATTCATAAGTTGATCACAACAGAACCTCTTGGTTATGTATGGTCCCCAAGTACGTTTTTCCAAATCATTTTTATATTCCTAAGAGTAAGTAATACTCATGTAAAGTGTTGCCAAGACGACCACATAAAGCTTGCCCTGAGAATATTACAATATGGTTATTATAGAGTTGATTAAGTAATAAAATTTTATTAGGGGTGACAAGTGGGATTTTTTCAAATAAAAATCCCACTCGTCCCCGGGGGGACAAAGCTAGGGGTGTCGAGCGGGAACTACCCGACATGATCCATCTTCGGCAGCATCGTTTCTTAACATGTAATGAGATGGCGAACTTACTGTATAACTATTATATAATTAGGTGCGAATAGTCAAATATGGTTCAATAAATAAAAGCTTCATAACAATTCACAAATTTATTCATAAGTCAAATGTAAGCATATTAAGTATATAAAACATAAATTTCGGAAAACATTTTTTCAACAGTTAAAAATATTTTTTTACATGAGATTAGTTGAAAGTAACTTCCGTTACCAAGCTTTTCTTACATATAATTCTAAAGCGTAAGAAACTGCAAAAATTACCAATATTTTTTGCCATATTAATTTCACGAGTATTTGAAATTTGATATCCCTTCTCTTTAATATACCCATCTTAGGTCCGTATTCTAGAACACGACTCAAGCGATCTTCACATTAGTAGGGTGAGAAGAATCTTTATTCAAATAAATCTGTTACAGATACTTTTGAATCGTCAATTGTTATTATTATCATATTTATTTGTGACTCTATCACCGGTTCGGAATAAGTAGGATCTTCGAGAAGAGCCGGCAAAAAACTTGAGTTACAGTATATCATAAAGCTCAACGTTGAGTCCCGTTCTATAACACGGGCCACAGATTGAAAAAATTTCGGATTAATTATTAAATTAACCAACAAGTGATAACCAACCTAGGAGATCTTTAAATAGGTAAGGGAATTCAACCTGACATATCTTTACCACGCATTTATAAAAAAAGTGATAAATAGGAAGAAATGTTTAAAGTATATCCTTAACATTAAAGCTTTAAGATCAACAAAAGTCATGCGAAAATGAGATCTAATATTACCTAACTAATGCCAATTATCTAAATACCTTAAAATCCGTTCGCATTTATTAACCCTTTCATCGTCAGCTTATTAAACGTCCCCACCGAGGGGCACAAGCCTACCCGTATAGGGTGATTAGGCCTTAGTAGTCCACGCGGGCCCAATGCGGATTGGACGACTTCACACACAACCTTCGAATCTTTTCGCAGGCGTGCATGAAGGTTTCCTCACGATGTTTTCCTTCACCGTAAGAGCGTCGGATAACGTACATATATTTTCGAAAATTCGAAAACACATTGGTACGTGGCGGGATTTGAACCTCAGCCCTCCTGGTAGGAACGAGACAGTCCACACCATTGAGCCACCGACGCTCTCGACCCTTTAACCACCGCTAAAATCTTGTTTCATTTTTTTTAAGTGATTGGAATAAGTAGAGTGATTTAGGGTTATATTAATATGGACATACCTCCGGGATTTTGTGATGTTGAAATTATTGAGGCTTTATTCTCCGGGATATCGAAATTATTAAGGCTAAGTTGTAACATAGTATTCCGTTCTTCAATCAGTTTTTATTTTTAATTTCATGTTACCTCCGATTCAAATAAAATGGCTACTTAATCACGACCTAAATAATATTTAATGAAATCCCGCAATTATCGATAACTGAATTGCAGGTATGAATATATTATGACAGCATAATGCAAGTACAAAAAATCACTCCACCTATTCCGATCACTGGTTATAAAGTGAAATCCTTTTCATGAAAATGTGAAGCGGTTTCGTTATCTTTTACGAAATCATAAGCTTGTATAAGTGAACTGTAGTAATTTCTTTTCTCTTTTTCTTAGTAAAATGTTAAAAATATGTTTTCTTTATATCTATTTCTAATATCGAACATATTATTTGATCGTTAATAAATGTATGTATGTGACTTTTGTTCATGCTTTGTATTTTTGTGTCTAACTTAGCAGTGACATTTTTAAGGGCTTATGTTTGATGTCATGTACACTAAACACATGTATTATATTAAGCTGTTAATTTCCTTAATAAAGATAAATAAATAAATAAATGTTAGGAATCACAAAAACCCCTTTCAGGACAACAAGCCAATCTCATCGGTTAAAAAGACACAGATACGTAGGCATCAGTGGCGTGCACAGAGATTATGAGTAGGGTATGCAAAGTGAGTGACACCAAAAAATAATAATTTTCATTATTGTCAAATTTAGTGCTGTTAATGACAGCGGATCGCCTATGGTTTAAAATCTGGTCAGGAAAATGTACGAATAAGTGAAAATCATTTAATATGTCGGCGATTTTCCGGGTTGTCCGTACGCACGGGGTATGCACTGCTTATGGAGTGCACGCCACTGGTAGGTATGTGTCTCTCTTTCTAGAGTCGATTGCAAACAAATGTTGAACACATTCATAAAATTAGTTATTAAAATCACTAATATTCGAGATAAAGACATTTTTTTATACTAGAAGATCATTATATTTTGTATTGGAGTTACCAACCAGAAGTCCATTATCGATATTCTAGACAAAAACAACTGGTAGGTATAAATGATATTTTTTTATTCACACAGCGCTATCTAGTCCCAAACCTAAGCATTAGCCTGTAATATGGATACTAAACAACTGATAAACTTCTCCATATACATTTTTTTTTGTAAATACATATTATACATAGTAAACACCCAGACAAATACAAACATACATGTTAATGCACACAAATGTTTGTACTGCCCGGGGATCGAACCCCGAACCCTTGGTGTAATAGCCGACGTCTCAATAATAACACCAAATGGGTCGTCTTTTGGGTTACCAACAAAACTGTCGATTGCATTGATAAAATATCGATCATTCGACAACACTTGTATTTACAATGTCAATTTGATTATAAATTTCGACGACCCATCTGGTGTTCGATCCTCGGGCAGTACAAACATTTGTGTGCATGAACATGTCTGTTTGTAATGTTATAGAAAACATAATATGTATGTATTTAAAAAATATATAAGTATGTTTATCCTTTGTTTAGTACCAATAATACAGGCTTCACGCTTAACTTGGGGCTAAATGGCGCTGTGTGAATATCAGTGGATATTTAAATATTTTATAAATCAAAAACCTATTAAATCGAGAAAACCATTGATTTTATCCATGGCGCATAAACAAGTGGCATTTGCTTCGAAATGACTCCATAGACAACATTGCTAATAGTTATAAATTTATGACAATGACATAAGTTAGTCACGTCACTGTTCGGCTTATGTCATTCAGATACTCCTATTCCCTTCAATACGAATGACACTTGTTTATGCCCGCTGATTAGAAAATCAAGTCACAATAGCGACAAGTTAATAATAAAATAAATTACTTACGTTCTAATACAAATTACAATACATTGAAAATTAAATTATCTAATATTGCAATAAATTATATAGTTAAGTACATTTTAATAATAATTCATAATTTTACTAGACATTCAAGTTAGCTTTATAAGTACTAAATATATTATTTACTTGTTCTATCTAATTATAATATCTATGCCCCGTATATAATGACATGAGATGATTAAAAAAAGACAAAACATATAGTAAATACTATTTATAACATTTAAATATGTACCATTAGAATGTTTTTTTTATTTCATTGTTAACACCATAGACTATATGAGATATATTCCATTTTTAATTAACACCATAGACAATATGAGATTTATTCCATTTTTAAATAAGTACAGTATTATAGGATTTGGTTACCATAAAGTCAATAGCTTTTATTTGTCCTAACAATATGACTATTAAAAATAAATAGTAGGTATACAGTAAAATGTTGTTTGAAATAAAATATCTAACTTAATTTGAATAAGTCAGTATTTCAAGAAAATTAATAGTAATGAAAATAATACTTAAAAAAGTAAAACATCGAAACTTTCGGCTATTAGGTTAACCTTTCGTAGTCGACGGGTGAATATATGCCCTAAAAAGAAATTATTCTAGGCTGGATGATGACCAGGTATTCCGACGCTGAATAGGGAAGACCGGTGCTCAAAATTGGAACATCGAAATAAACTTACGTCCAATTGAAACATACCTCATATTTTCTTTGCTTCTATCAACCTATTGCAGTCATAGGATAGATATATAGACTTAGGTTTCCCCTACTGTTAAATGGTCTATCCATAGTTGGAATAAATAGTATCGATAGCTTAGTTTGGCATAATTGTATCAGTAAATTGCGATTATCGAAGTATTAAAAATATCGATTTGACATTTTTTCTTTTTCATGATGGGCCTGCTCTTAAGCACAGACTATCCTAATGGAAAAGACGTCCCCTTAGACGGAGCCAGCTTGCCCCGAAAAAACCTATTCACTCATTTTTGGATGCCACAGTGTTGTATGTGGCCGGAAACACGGACATAGGCAGATCATTCCATAGATTATTACCGTGATCAAATATCGATAGTCAAATTATCGATATGCCGTCAACACTAGTCTCTCCAATTTCGCACCATTTATCCCGGTCCTCCGATTTTGATATCACGGTCCTTACCAGCTTATGCAGGTCGTCTGTCCATCACCATCATTTTAGAAATGAGCTTCTTAAAGTAATTTAAAAAAAACATGATCAAAGACAAACCATAGACAATGCCAACCGAATCTACGGTTGATAGCAGAAAGGGCATAGACTGAACGCGTACCGCTACGCGTCGCTCTTATTCTTTTGCGTGAGTTTGCTCAGCGTGCTCAATTGAGGAAAGGTAGTTTTGCTCTGCACCGGATTCAGTTTGGACGTCAGGTAGATGAAGGGCTCGTACAGAGACGCCCGGTCCATCGCCGTCACCTGGATAGATAGTAGACTAATAAAAAACTTGGCCAAGTGCGTGTCTGAGTCCACGAAGGGTTCCGTAGCAGCAAGTAACAAATCAAAATTCTTAATTCAGTAAAACACGATCATACAGCAACTTGACGGAGTTGAGACGTCGGCTCCTACACCAAGGGTTCCGGGTTCGGTCCCCGGGCAGTACAAACATTTGTGAACATGTCTGTTTGTAATGGTCTGGGTGTTTCTATGTATAATATGTATGTATTTACTAAAAAATGTATATAAGTATGTTTATCAGTTGTTTAGTACCCTAACTACAAGCTCCTTGCTTAATATGGGGCTAGATGGCGCTGTGTGAGCGTCAAAAATAATAATTAAAAAAAGACCAAGTGAGTATCAGACTCGCCCATGTAGGGTTCCGTAGCAACATGTAAAAATCAAATCAAAAATGTTTATTAAACAAACACATTCATACGTCAAATTGCGGCCGAAGCTTCCATAAGCATCATCATCATCAGCTCATTAAACGTCCCCACCGAGGGGCACGAGCCTACCCTTAGAAAGCCTGCACAAGTGCGCACGCCTACAAAGAGATTCAAGGTTGTGCGTGCAGTCGGCCAATCCGCACTAGGTTCGCGCGGTCGACTAAGGCCTACACTCTTATGTTTAGTACATATTATACTATTGTGCTCTTATGGCTATGCTCGTGCCCTTCAACGGAGACATACAATAAGCTGATGATGACTTATTTTTTCTTACAAAATAGGTTTTCTTACCTCAAAATGTCGTATTTTCTCTCTGGCACACCAGTTGGCTGCTTTGGAGCACGTGTTCTCCAAGCAGTTCGGGTCATCGGGCCCGGTGCGATTGCCGATCGCCAGCATCACCACCTGAAAACACCACAAAAAATTTAAGGCTGAGAGCCATCTGCGCTCGCCAATTCCCGGTGAAGCTGTAAAGGTCATCTGCAGCCAACAGCAGTAGACAGTTCGAAAAAAAAAAAACAAATATTATTATAAGCTATTTGTCTTGATATCACGATTCTGGTGGTGTTTTCTATGTATAATATGTATTTCCAAATTTAAAAAAATATATAAGTATGTTTATCCGTTGTTGAGTGCCCATAATACAGGCTTCATGCTTACTTGGAGCTAGATGGCGCTGTGTGAATGTTAGTGGATATTTATTTATTTATTCTACGTTTTCCCCATTCAGCCTACACCAGCAACCTTTCGCAAGTCGTCAGTCTGTCGGCCGGTAATTTCACTAACACAAGCCCTCATCCCGAAACACAGAAGTGAAAATATTCTTCTATTTGACGGTACAATATCTGACACTAAAAATAAGTTAACTAGGAATTGTTGAAAATAAATTTAAATCACGCTTATAGTATCATGCCACTTTTATTTTCAACATCTGATATATCCTGCAGTCTACTGAAATAATTTAAAGAGAAATAGACAAATATCTAATGGACTACACTAGTTCAATATTAAAATTAAATCACTAAAACGTTCTCCTGAATGAAACAAATACTTTTATGAAAACAGCATAGAAATTGCTGCAGCTAAACACAAGATAATCGCAGACATACATACATACTGAGAACAGGTCAAACTGAGAACCTCCTTTTTTGTAGTCAGTTTAAGAGACACGCAAAATGGGAGAGACCTATGTCCAGCAGTGGACTGCGATTGGTTGAATAGAAAGAGACGTAAGACCAAATTTAAAATACCTCTTTCTTGTCCTTGTTCCTATCAATGTCTTTCTTTAAATACATCAGCACATCAAGAGATTCCGGTTTTGTGGTATCATACACCATAATGAAGCCCTCAGCGAAGCCAAGGTAGTGCCGCTGCAGGACTTGGTTGGCTGTCAGCTGTAATGTTGGAGACTGAGGTGGACCTGCAAAACCTCTTTTTTATTTTTATATTAGGAGAAGATAGGATAGACGTCATTATCACCAATTCGCATTGGGCCCACATAGTGGGTTGTGGCCTAATCTTCCCATGGCTATGCTGTGTAACCTGCAGTAGGGCATTATAGGCTGATGATGATAATTAGAGGTCAGAAAAAAGAATTATTTATGAACTTGCACCGTACTGTTAATATTTTATGGGTTTGATAAGACTCTATTTATTTATTTCATTTATTTGCCACAGTAATAAAGGAAAATATAGCATAAGCATGTATTCAGCATGTGTACAGGCATGCAGATATTAAAATATGTCAGAAGGTTAACAGCTTTAGTTAAAAAAAATATAAATTGAATACACAAACACAAAAGTCAACAATTTGGAGAATAACATTAATAATTATTGTAATATTCAATTCGCCATGAGAGCTGGGGTTTGTTAACCTATTAGCTGCCTCGATTTGCTCTGGAACAGATAATCTAATGTCTGTAAAATTAATATCATAGGCATATCTATCTAATTCTTTCTATTTTTACATAAATAACTCAACCTTATTTTAACCTCTGACAATTATATTAGGAATTCACAGATCCTCAAGTAATGAAGCTTACATTACTCACTCATTGATAACCCACATTGCTTAATGGTTGTATTGTCATCTAATACATGAGTGATCTAGGTTTTATAGGATGATGATGATGAATTATCATCAGCATTTAACCCACTGTAGGTCATTGGTCTTCCCGCACAGCATAGCTTATTTAGGATAAGATTGATTAGGGTAAATAAAAAATATTAATATCTAGTTTATAACAGTGTACAGGTACCTGTTATAGGCGGCTCCAATCCAGCTGTGTCGTAAAAACAAACGCGCTCTTTCGTGCCTCTATCCGTCTCAATATTTGCTACATAGATATCCTCAATCGTCGGATAGAATGAAGATTTAAAACTGACATTCCCATAGATGAGTTGCTCCAGAATTGCTGTCTTTCCTACTCCCTTCATACCACAGATTACGACCTTGCTTGATTTACCCATTTTTATGAATGTATTTGAATGGAATTCCTCAAAGGAACCTTTGAAAGTAACACGTTCATTCGTAACACATTCTAACGCTGACACTCTTTTCCCGTTAGTAGTCGACTAAACGAAGTATTTCTATTTACGGCTTCCAGGTTTTCAAGTCCACGTAATTAATATAAATATAGTTTTTATTGATATTTTATAAATATTTATACGCCTACGGATTTTTTGAAAATATTAAATTTTAAGTGTTTACAAATTTACAGACAGCTGACAGCTGACAACAAAAATAGTGTCAAAATTTGTTACGTAGCTACAAGTTTCGTTTTACGTATGTGAAAATGTCATTAATTGTATCTGAACAATAAAGTACTTAAAAATACATTTTTAGGTAACCTATTGTACTTTTTTACTACCGAAATACAATTGATATTGATTTTTATCGATACATGGAACACTATTTCTGATTTATAAATTATTTATACCAAGTCCTTAAGTTTCGTTGTAGTGTTAAATGGAACATGGCAAATTTTCAGCAGTCGTCGCGTCCGTCATCCTCCGTCATTTTGACATTTATTTATCATTTGACAACATGGCATCAACATCTTTGGATTCAGAAATCACCAAAAGTGATAAATATTCTATTTTATTACCAACCTATAATGAACGAGAAAATTTGCCCATAATAATATGGCTTATTATGAAATATTTGAACAACAGGTACCTTTGGTTTTCTCAATTTTTGTTTCATTTTCGGTACAATGATATTTTATAAATTTGGTGTGTTTTAATTGATTTTACGTGATATTTGTAGTGATTATGACTTCGAAGTGATTGTGATTGATGACGGTAGTCCTGATGGCACGTTAGACGTTGCCAAACAACTCCAAAAGATATATGGATCATCAAAAATAGTTTTGAGACCAAGAGAGAAGAAACTGGGTTTAGGAACCGCATACATACATGGGATACAACATGCAACCGGCAATTTCATTATTATCATGGACGCTGACTTGAGTCACCATGTAAGTCTAAAGAAAAAAGGTATCATTACTTTGTATCACATTAGAAAATCATTGATCAATTCAAAGTACATATAACATATACATGTATAACAGGGCAATAGACAAATATTTATCGGATAAAGATGTGTGGTCTTCCACATAGTGTTCCAGTTACAAAATCTTTGTAATAAATTATTGTAAAGCTAAGTGTAGTAAATGACAAAACTCTGTAACCATTGATATAAAAAGATTAAAAGAGTAACTCGAGTTTCATCCCTGCTCTTCTCGAAGATCCTACTTAGGGGCCGTCCATTAATCACGTGATCTTTTTTAGCATTTTTTAACCCCCCCTTCCCCCATGGTGATACAAAGAATCTTAACATTTTCTGAATATTATATTTATATACAGTATAAACTATAATCTTATTTTATTCTGAAATTAAGACCATAATAAAATGTCTACACCAGGATGCAAGTTTTTTATTGCCATAACAATAATAATAAACAAAGAGTGTAATCATAGGAAAAACATGTATGTACTAGTTGCTATTGCGAGTCAAGTAATACTACACGCCATGCCGCTTATTTGTTAAAAATCGCGTGTCTGACGAAAAAATAAATACACGAGATATCTTACTACACCCCCGCCCCCCCTTTCAAGCCTCACGTGATTAATGGACAACCCCTTATTCCGAACCGGTGGTAGAGTCACAAAAAAATATGATAATAATAACAATTGACGATTCAAAAGTATCTGTAACAGATTTATTTGAATAAAGATTTATTACTTTCTTACTTTCTTTCATATGACAAATAAATAGGAATTATGACATATGACCAATATTTAAAAAAAGTAACTACTGAATTCTTGTTGGATTCTCAGTAGAAAACTTAACCTGAGGTAGATTACATTTGACATTCATGTGCCTTTTATGAACATTAACTGAATAAAGACTTTTTCCATTTTGATTATGATTAACATGCCAAGTGTTGGAATTGCATTAATAGTCCTAAATCCCTTTGATGCCTTATTTATATGAATTTTACAACACATTTGGTGTAGCTGTTGAGACATTGATTACTACACCGGGTTAGATCCCCGACAGTACAAACATTTGGAAGCACTGACTTCTGTAACACGGGTTTGCATACCTAACACAGAAGACAGGGGTTTTCTCTCAATTTGTTAACTTTTTAAATGTCAATAAACGTTTTATTATTAAACGTTTTTTATTATTTGTATGCATGCACATGTCTGTTTGTAATGGTCTGGGTGTTTTCTATGTATTTACAAAAAAAATGTTTATCCATTTTTTAGTACCAATAATATAGGCTTCACGCTTAACTTAGGGCTAGATGGCGCTGTGTGAATCTTGACATCTCAACAACTTACACCACATGGGTATTCAAACCATATGAAAATAAACTTTTTCTATTATTCAAGAAGAATATTTTATGAGTATATTTTCTTTACAGCCCAAATTCATCCCCAAGTTCATTGAGCTGCAACGTGAGCATGACTACGACTTGGTGTCAGGCACTCGGTACAGAGATGGCGGTGGAGTCCACGGTTGGGACTTTAAGAGGAAGCTAATATCTCGTGGCGCTAACTTTGTGACGCAGATGTTACTTAGACCTGGAGCATCAGACTTGACTGGATCCTTTAGGTAATAAGATTTTTATTATTTTTGAAGTATAGTTTTTTTTTGTCAATACATATTATACATAAAAAACACCCAGACCTTACAAACCGACATGTTCATGCACACATATGTTTGTACTGCACAGGCATTGAACCCGGAACCTTTGGTGTAGAAGCCGATGTCTCAACCGTTACACCAAATGGTCAAATATGTTATATTTTACTATAACCTACGATTATACGTACTTTATCAGTTCTCTGCCAGTTATGGTTCCGTCAAAATCGGTCTAGGCGCTCCAAAGCAATAAATGGTCCCAAACCCAAATATGTTAGGTTACCAAGCCCCCCCGCAACGCCCTAAGCCGTGTTTTGAGTCCCGTTCGGGGACGCCCTAAGGCTCGTTGTGTTCATGCTAAGGCTGAGAGCCATCTGCGCTCACCTATTGCCTGGTGAAGCTGTAAAGTCCATCTGCGGCCAGCAGCAGTAGTCAGATCGAAAAAAGCCATAAATGGCCTTTAGTATAAAGGCCAAAGTGTTCACCACTTGCCCGGTGAAATTGTAAATGCCATCAGCAGCCAGCAGCGAATACAGGGTAATTGCTTCCTTTCCCCGTAGTTTTTTAGCAAAGATCGCCCTTTAATTTGCCATCCAGAAGTCCCGGAAACCACTCAAAGGTGGACAGTTCGGGCAAGACAGTAGATGTCCCATTGTCTGAGGGGCACCACAGTCGCACAGACTACTTCTGGAATATCCCCATCTTATGCAATTTTCACAGCACCGGCCAATACCTGTTTCTTGTTGTTGTTAATTTGCGTTAATAATGTTGGAAGTTAGAAGCAGCTGGCTAAATAATTAATATAAGATTTTGCTAGACTGATGCCTGATAAAGGCAAGTACCAGAGTACCTTAGTAACATTATTAGCTTACATACAAGTCGCAGAGTTGCAGCCTAATATCTTAGATCGCCAGAGTATTTTGATAGCCACTATAAGTGCGCCTAGTGTGATTTGTTCCATTGACTAGTACTAATGATTCGTCATCTCATCATCATTACAGCCTATTATGTCCACTGCTGAACGAAGGCCTCCCTAATGATTTCCACGCGGACCGATCCCTTGCAGTTGACATCCATCTGCTACCCCCACCTTAACCAGATCATCCGTCCATCTGGTTGGGGTCGGCCTACGCTTCGCTTTCCTTACGTGGACGCCACTCGAGAACCTTTCCGCTGGCCGATGGGGCGGAAAGTACTAATGATTACAGATGATAATTTATTAATGAAATTTCTTAATATGGGTTTCGTTAATATGAGTTATTAACGAAAAATATATGTTTTTACAGGTTATACACAGAAAGACGTTCTACAGAAACTGATAGATAGCTGTGTGTCAAAAGGCTATGTGTTTCAAATGGAAATGATAATAAGGTATTTATTATTTACTAACTTTTTCCCCGCCGTATTTACCCGCGTATAAGATATTCTCCGCAGTAAACAACCTAAAATCGCTTGGTTAAGTCACGTGCTTGAGTGAAATCAAAAGTATTGTCTGATTTAAAAGTAGCCTATTTTTTACAGAGCGTCGGTGGCTCAGTGGTGTGGACTGTCGTCTTCCTACCGGGAGGGCTGAGGTTCAAATCCCGACACGTACCATGTATTTTCGAATTTTCGAAAAAATATGTACGTTATCCGACGCTCTTACGGTGAAGGAAAACATCGTGAGGAAACCTTCATGCACGCCTGCAAAAGATCGAAGTTGTGTGTGAAGTCGTCCAATCCGCATTGGCCCGCGTGGACGACTAAGGCCTAATCACCCTATACGGGTAGGCTCGTGCCCCTCGGTGGGGACGTTAATGAGCTATGATGATGATGTTTTTTCTTATTACAGTAGCTACCTCCATAAATAGTCCGTCCAAATCGGACCTACCGTTTCAGAGATTACCCGGAACAAAGAGACCGACAAACAATTTTTTTTTTTTGCGTGCACCGTATATATAAGTACAACGCAATAAAACAAAACATAGGAATGCATGATTAAAAATTGCAATTTCGATATTTACAAACAGACACTCCAATTTTATTTATATTTCATAGATTTCATGAAGTGACCAGTATGTCTTAATTAAAATGAATGCATTGACTTTAAACATTTTGTTTCAGGCAAGCAGTTAGATTATACTATAGAGAAAGTACCAATAACATTTTGGACCGCGTCTATGGCGAGTCAAAATATAGGGGGCTCGGAAATTATCCAGTTTGCCAAGCATTGTTTACTATTCGCAACGATATAAGTGTCGATAATTAACCTTTTAACTTATTAGCTCAATAAGGCCATATTATATGTTTCCTTTTGAAATTTAGAATTCATAGTACTTATAAGGTTTGTCCTTGGTAATTTTTATTAAAAGTACTATGTAATGATTTCGCTATTAAGCATTCGGGGTTCTTTCTATACAATTTTTATTAGTGAGGACCTATAATTGGCTTTGTGTTATTTGTGTATACTTTTGTGTTTTATTGCTGTTGGTCCTCCTATGAATAAATAAATAATAAATAAATTATGTTTTATTATAACTTGAAAGAAAGAAGACTATGTGTAACTTTTTTATTGTTAAAAAGTTTTAAAGCGCATAATAATTAATACATTCATTTCTATTGTGTGAATTGGAATAAAAAAAAATTAAGATATTGAAATATATTGTTTATGATAATAAATTTTTGATTGTTTAAATCCGCAATCCTGATATATTGAAATAGCTAAAATTAATATCAAGGTGTATTTTAAATGTAGTTTGGATTTGCGACACAGTCGCAATGAGATGACGTTATAAAGGCGTAAACATGCCACTATTTATTTATTGGACAACCAACAATAACAACACTTAGTAAATTCAATTACAGTATTTGACACACATGAATACATGATTAAGTGATGCCTTAATTATAGGCTGCCACGGCTTTCACAGACAAAACTTGCGTATAAAATATAAAAAACAAATACCATGGACACAAAATAACATAATTTAGGTAAAAACCAATGGTGTCAAGCTTAACAAATATATTGATGCGTAATTTAAAATTTAATTGATTTTTACATAACAATTTATTTAATTCACAAACAGATTAAAACCTTGGAAAAGTAAAAAAAGGGGCGAGTTGAGTAACCTCTTTTTTTGAAGTCGGTTAACAAAAAGGAGCAGTAACTATAGTTAACTTCTCTGTAAAATGATATTTCTTCCAGCAGACCAATAATATCAAAATGCAAATTAAGCAAATAAATAGGCCACTGAACTCTTTAAAATGTACGAATGTTTTACTCATTAAGTTAATGAGTAAAACATTCCATACATTTTAAACTTAACACTAAATAAATAAATAAAGCTCACGCCTTGGTCCCAGAGGGGTAGGCAGAGATGATGGAACGCCACTTTGCGCGGTCCTGACATACTTCCCTAGCTTCATTCACATCCATCAATCTTTTCATACAAGCTCTTTTATTCCTTTTACTTGGGACCCCAGCCTTCTTAAGGACTTGACCAATTTGGTCAAGGTAAGTCCTTCTGGGTCGTCCCCGCCTCGTGTATCCTTCCACATTCGCACAATGAACCTGCTTTGCAATTCTCCTTTCACTCATGCGCTCCAAGTGACCATACCATCCTAACATACCTCTTAAAAAAAAGAAGAGGTAGGGTATAACTATATTCCATAATACATTCTCAGGCAATGGAAAATATATTCCCAACATAATTTGAATCTTATTAACTGACGATAACGTTTAAAACCTATGAATTTTTATAAACCCTACGTCCGTAAAGTAAAAATATTAAATCTGCTTCACACAACCTGGTTCAGAGCCAGGCCAGGCCATCAGAAAGAAAGAAGAAAAAAACATTTTAATCTTTATAGGTAATACAAAAAGTTTAATGTACCTGCTATTATGTGATATTTAACTTAAGAAAAGTGAGTCTCACTGAAAGTGTGACAAGGACGGGAGAGGGGTAAAAAAGAATCTAATTCGTATGACGTCATTTATAGATGACCCCTAATTACCTACAACTACTTACGTATTGTTTATGTACACAGCAATATTTTATCAGCTGGTCCTTCTGCGTCAATTAGTATACCTAATAAAACAATTAGCTATAACTGTAATTCTCAGTACTTAACAGTATGTGTAGGTTAGCGGTTTTATTTGTATTACCTGCTTTGGTTACGGGTTTAGTTAAAACTAGAGCTGATATTTCTGGCTTTGAAGACAATGACCTTATTGGAGTAGTGGACCAACCGGTTCATTTGGCTAGGGCCAAAAATAATATATGGGTTTTGGGTTTACGTGACTTGGAGTATTTGAAATTGAGGAGAGCTAGTAGGGCGGAGGAAAGGGACTTCGAGATTGCAGTGGGACCTACGATAAGGACGTAAGTATTCCGATATACTTACAAGACTAGAGATGCTAGATTTTGGTTTTTTTTTCGGATGGACATTCCGATTTTGACTACAGACGGCCTTCACAGCTTCACCGAACAAGTGGCGAGCGCTTTCCCAAAAATATATTTATATGTCCATGTTTGTGTTACAATTTTTAAATTTGGTGCCAAATAAACTTTTTTCTATTGTTATAAAAATGGTAGCTAACCTTTTAATTTGTGAGTAGCCAGTTCCGCAATATACAGCAGCTTTCTTATCTTTAAAATAATGTGAAAAAACTTCCTTCGAGCCGGATTTGAACCAGCGACCTATGGATGACAATCTTATTTCCAACTACAGTCCACCGCTCTACCAACTGAGCTATCGAAGGCTTGCCAATTCACGCAGACGAACGCTATACATTCATCTATTTTAGAAAGTAATTTTACGTAACTTTTTAATATGCAGTAGTATGTTCGAGTATTTACCCTTGACCTCGCCTGAAACTTTTTTTTTACTCAATAGAATCAAGTACACAGCTTCTCTCTCACTTTTGAACCTATCGCAGTCCACTTGTGGACATAGGTACTGGCATAACTTTATCATCTGGGGCCCGTGGGAGACTCATTTCATGGGGCCCTATCAGTAACAGTCTTTATGTTGTACTCAGTGCAATATTATTAACCTATCGTACCTACTTACTGTAAGAAATAGTAAATCTTCGGTATGATTTACTTAGGGGGTAGATGTGGTCGAGGTAAAGGGCAGGTCGAGGATGTGTTAAATCAAATTTGCGACCTCATCTAGCCCTGCCACCCTATTGGTACGCCACTGGACATAGGTCGCCCCCGTTTTGCGCCAGGTATCCCTGTCGTCCGCTTTCCTCATTCAGCTTTAACGAGCGACATTATCGTCGTATGATATCCCCGTGGAAAAAAATATTTGCTCTTCTATGTATCGGGATGGGGACACTATATCCTGTGAAATAATAGTGTAAGAGATCTGTTGTCTCGGATGACTGGCGCTGTGCGGCAGTGATGGAGTATAATAACTGTCTATCAGTTGGTGGTCTTCATCAATGTTCTGTCCGCTCTGTTATGATCAGGCGTGTCACTTACCAACGGGTGAGTTCTGACCGTCATGTACACTAAAATTGGTACTAAGTATAGGTACGATCCAAAATACCTACAAATAATGCGTCGTTACCCAGACCAGATTAACGAGTTGGGCTCATGGCTTTTGCTACATGCACTAAACCACTGAATGTTACATCTGTGGTCACTGGGTGCCTTAAAATCTGATGACCTGTTTATTTTTCTAGGTTGGAGAGACGCACTAAAACAAGACTCCAAAATGGTGCGCCTGTTAAAACAATTGATGACAAAACTAGTGGTAATGGAAACGAATTCACAACCAATTTTAAACTGAAAAAGGACATTATGAAAATAGTTAATAAATTTGTGTAAGTGCTTTTAGCTCTATTATGTTAGACTACTCGGTCCGGACAAGTGCCTCGTGCGTCTCTCACAGCCTAAAAAGCCTACGGGCGTCTCTACGGACTCCATGCCAGGATTCATCATCATCATCAGCTTATAACGGCTCACTGCGGGAAGGCCTGGTGCAGGGACAGCATAGCTTTGGGTTGATTGAGCCTTAACCCACCACCCGTGCCCCAAAAACGAACCGCCAAAGAAAATACAGTTGTATACTCTTTGTTTAGGTAAATGTACGCTTATTCGAAATAAGTGTATGAGTGCTGTCGTTGCATTCGGAAAACATTCGATTGTTTTGTGAGCTTTTGACGAATCTATACTTTATACAACATTGGTCTTAACGGCTACAATTCTAAGATTGAAGTCGGGACTGACGACTTAACGTGCCCACTAGAGCACGGAACCATCTTTCTATTCGGAGATCTGGAGTTTCCGGAG
This sequence comes from Leucinodes orbonalis, assembly GCA_019425675.1. Classification (NCBI taxonomy): domain Eukaryota; kingdom Metazoa; phylum Arthropoda; class Insecta; order Lepidoptera; family Crambidae; genus Leucinodes; species Leucinodes orbonalis. The sequence continues at coordinate 78,798 of PQWD01001812.1, read as the reverse complement.
CCGGATCCGGGGCCTAGCATGTTAGGACATTTCTAAGGAATCTGGGAAAAATCGCACTAAGTGACTACTTTGCGTTTTCCCCTTATAACTATCCCCCATACTTTAAAAACTGTTGTTTGTAAAATATTCGAGGGTTAATAGTACCATAATTACTTTATTGCTTACAGATTAGCAACAAATAGACAACCGGACTTATATTTGAGCGACTCTGAGAGTGAAGACGAAGCGTCTTTAGCTGTAAGTATTTTGGTTACAAATTCATAAATGTTTGGCATTTAGTTAGGTAGGTACCTACTTGACCACAAAAAACATCAGCTAAACAGAAGATACAATAGAACGATACAAATCGGTCTCCCAGACCGATTACTACTACCGTGTATTCTCCAGAACCGTGAGGAGTGTCCCGATGTGAATATTCCTACAAATCCGGCAGCTAGCAAACAACAAACGCGTATGGAAGGTTAATCTCCTTATTTAAAAATTTACTCGTTAGATATATTTGTAGGTATATTTGTGTCAATAATATATCAATATCTTGATTACAAGGAAATTTAAAACCATTTCACCATATTCATTTTTTTTCAGCTTTACTTCAAGGGCCCATACACATCGCTCACATTAAAGCATCACAGGAAAGAATGGCATTTCTTTATTGCGCAACCTTCGCCCCTTCCATCTTGGTTTTATAGACCGCATGAAGCAAGAATAGCTGAAAAATCCAGTGAAAGTGAAGAATATGTTGAAATACCTGATCTCGTGAAAAACGACTTGTATAAAGCGTTGTTGCATTTGATACAAATGTTTCTAAGTTTTCCAGTATGAGTAACATTGGCTAAGATTTTATGTTACAGTTAAATAAATAATATTTTTAATATATCATTTCATTGAATCCCTGTCAAACAATTAAATCGAAAGATTTCATATCGACTTTCATGAATATTTAGCGTAGCTAGGTACGACTTTATGATATAGCCTACATCCAAAAAGTAAGGAAAACATGGACATACCTATAAAAATGAAGCTGGAATTCGTCACGGCAACAATTACAGCAAGGCTATCAGCGGTGTTCAGCAGTAGTCAGCTGGAATAGAAGAAAAAGCACCTCTAAAGTAGACAACACGTTAAATTACAAGTCTTAATAGTTGATTATGAACTGTTAAGTGTTCGTAATCTTAACGAGTGTCAGTTAATGAAACTAAACAGTATAATACATCCAGTATTCTATTGTAGTTTTTGGTGTTACGGGCTGAAGGCGACTTTTACGGTTCACTTAAAGTTATTTCTGGAAGTCTTCTTAGGCGTCTTATAAACGCCTAGAAGAAAGAAAGTGAAAATAAACACTACTTGAAAATTTACTTGGTACTGGCTGTATGTGCAATTAGCGTAAAGCCATAATTGAAGAAAAAATAAACGACGCATGAATCATGTTGACAATTCGATGACAGTTCGTTCGTGATTGTTTTCGCAAAAATCTTGCATAGGCATTTTGAATTATTGGGTTTAGTGCACTGATGTAGTGTTGAAAGTGTAAAATGTCGTTTATGAAATTCGAGAACGTCGGCTCGTTCATCAGAGACTGCAACGGGGCGAAGCTTCGCTATGACCAAGCATGCTTACAAGTTGTGGCCAAAGAGCCTATAACATTTTGGAGCCAGTATGAAGAGTGCGAAGGTTGTATACTATTGGAGACTGCAAAACTACCTACGACGGGTGCCTTGATCCTGGGAACACAAAGCCCTTTGAAATACGCCATCCGCAGTAATGACAAGGAGATTTGCAATGGTACGTCAATTCTTTGTGTTTGTTTGTTTATGACCCGTATTACAGTTGTTGTAGTATGGAATAGATAGCTCGAAAAGACAAATTAAAATAATTTACATTTTAGTTTGTTCTCAGCTGCTTACAAGGAGTTTTAATTGAATTAAATGAATGGAGAGATGGGGAGGGCTTGTAGGAAGTTAATCTAATTTGTTTTGTTTGATACATTATCATGTAACCTTTAGTATCAAGTGCAGGTTTCTAGATGCACTTCCTTTGTACTATCTCTAGCTTTACTGAGTTGTTGGGATAACAAGATTGAGACGTGGAATTTACAAAATAACAATCACAGCATTGTTTGCACAATTCAATATCTAGTGTGTTCTGTTATTAGTTTATTTTTACATTAGACTCGATGCACTTTCAAAGTCATTTTAATGGTCACTTGAATGTACATATTTTCCTTAGTTTATTCACTGATAACAGTTTATTTTTATAACAATGCCTAGTATAGTCATTGACATGTCTGGCAACTTTTTGTAGATTGAATAAATAGTTTTGATATACAAATAAATACATTCTATATAACTGACCTTTTTTTAAACATGTTTTCCTATAAAAGCTTTATATTGAATGGGAATAACAATAGAAAATCTTTTATTTGGGACTGGACTAAAACTCCCAGTATCATTCAAGCCTATAACCAACCTTATTTATTTTATAACCAGTGTTTTAAGTTTTTATTAATTTAATATATACTAGAATGGTATAAGCTAGTGGTCAGTTACTCTCTTGTAAAGTATGTAAGAGACTGTCAGATAGACATCCTAACAATAGGGAAATCCTGACAAAAGAATTTGCCTGCTTGTTTATCTGTCTAACTATAACTGTTCTCTCCCTCTCTTCAAGCTGTTGCAGTCCACTAGACATGGGACTTCCTCAGTTTTCACCAAATATCCCACTCCTCTTCTTTCCTTATCCACCAGCAGTCTTTTGCAAGTTGTTGTTTCATAGGGTTGTAGGGTGTCCTAATAACTACTCAATAATAAGCAACTCTCAAGGAGCATGCAATTGTATTTTATGAAATGGCTATAATCATATGTGTGATTAATTGGATACATTAGCGACATGCAATCACATCAACAGAAAAACTGGAGTTAAAGACATTTGCCGTGGCCAAAATCGGTTGTGATTTCATCATCGTAACCTTGCATCTTTATCTGAAAGTGCACCACAAGCATCTTCAAATGCCTTTGAGTATTTTTGGCTAAAGGAGTGTGTTTTGCTCATTCAAAGTTGAGGTAGTAAATCTCACATATTTTATCCAAAATGGGACCTTAGATATGAGATGAAAAATGTACTTCTTGCAACCTAAAGTTACCCATGCTATTATGCATGGAATCTGATCGATTGGTTTGTGGGAAAAGTAATTGAAAATTGATTGTTTGTAAGCCATACAACTTATATGGCTAAATAATATAAACCTGATAAGCTACTTGTTTACAATCAAATCTGATTCATCTACAATGTACGTATCCAAAATGTAAACATACTATATCCACAAATAGATAAAGAAAGATAAGTACTTTGATAGTCCTTTTGATCTGCTTACATTTAAAATATGTTTCATAGATGTATAATGAAATTGGTGTGTTCTGGGCATATGAACCAATGTCACATTCACTGCATTCATCAAATAGTAAACTAGACGACATTGATCATCATCATTACAGCCTAAATGTCCACGCTGAACGAAGGCCTCCTGTAATGATTTCCATGCAGGCCAATCCTAGCAGTTGACATTCATGCTACCTGCCACCTTAACCAAGTCATCCATCCATCTGGTTAGGGCTGGCCTACGTTTTGTTTTCCGTTATGTGGACACCACTCAAGAACCTGTGAACTGACATTGATCCTGATGATAAATGTCATTGTTGTAAATTTATTTTTGCTTTTAAATAAGTTAGTTATATTACAAACCCACAGACATTTACACAGCACCTTTTAGCCCCAATCTTCTAAGTTGTATGAGTGGTCACAGCAACTTGATGACTAGGCTTAGATAAACTATTAAATAGATGCAAAATCTCTTAGTGACATATTATACATTAGAAGCACCCATACCAAAAAAAACAGACATGTTCATGTACACAAATGTTTGTACTGCCCAGGGATCAAACCCAGAACCCGAACGTCACAACCATTATACCAAATGGATTGTCAATATTCACTTATAAAATGATAAAGGACATTGGGGGAGGTCTAAGCTGGTGAAAGTGATTACTGTAGTAGTAGTATACACAACATATGGATAATTTGCTCTGTCATTCGATGCAGTTTTATCCTGCTATTAATATTGGAATTATTTCTTGTAAAATTATATTTGTTTGACAGGAAAGTCAAGTAGGTTATCTATTCTTGGATTGCGTATTTTTAGGCGGTGCCGTGATTTGGATAAGAGATGTAAATACTCGATAGAGAGCAACTCTTTTACTAACAAGGTTATTTTACCAAAATATGCTGCCTTGAAAATCAATGTCCTGGCAAAGTTCACTCAAAAAGACCACAGCTATAAAAGCAAAATGATTTTGCTGTTAGCTTGGAAGGTATATGTGTAGTATTTCTTTAAGGCCACTCCTGAGGGGAGATTATTGATAGATTTGCGCCAGGGCTGAATATGTTATTTTGTTTTAGGTTTCTTGTTAGTAACAGGGTTGTTCATTTTAGCTATTTTCAAGATGGATGTCCTATGGTCTACTTTTGATGCTGCTATCCGCCAACCATTCCATATTATGTGACTCACAAAGATAATTATTTAAAGATACACTTAATATATTATGAAGTTGTCTTTTCAGTACATTGTTGATTGTGTCATGTATGTATATACAGTCTCGCCACCTGAGTTTTAGAAAAAGAACTTTTTGGGATGTAGAAAGGGCTAGATTGAGCGTCAAAAGATTTTCTGTTCTAAAAATGCTGAAATAATCATGTCATGAAGATTTTGTTTTTAGCTCTTCTAAAAAACGGTCATCATGACCGATGAAATAGCAAAAAAGTACTTAATAGTATGTCGAAAACTTCATATTTGCTAATATTTTCCAGACAGTGAAAAAGAGCTAGATTGCTCTTTTCGTGCTAAATCGTTAAAAAGGAGTTCACCTATACTAAAAAGTGCTAGATCTAGCTACAAAAGGGCTAAGGTGGCAACACTGTGTATATAACATTTTCATTCTTTCTAATAATTGCAGTTTTAATGCAACACGCGTTCACGCAGTCACGCATTCAACTGCACGCAGCAGATCACTAGACCATGGAGACAGCATATAACAATCAGATTCAAATTTACAGTATTCGGCAAGTTTGGCCAGTGCATTATATTTCAATCACACATACCATGTCACTTTGCTAGTCTAATATTTAATGCGCGCCCTAATTCAGCGAACGTATTTGATCAGATAAAAATTACTTTTACTACGTCACATTGCCAGTTTAAACTTTCAAGCGTGTTCCAATTTGGCCAGTATATACAATTATACTGAAATCACATTTACCGTGTTGCATTGCTAGTATATTTCAGCTAGTTTGGCCAATAAATCATCAGATTTCTATCACACCTGCCACTTTGCTACTGGGATCTTTCAGGCGTGTACCAATTTTTCAGCTCGAAAATATGTTTTATGAATATTATTATTCTTCAAAGATAGATGTCTCTATAAAAGTCTATTTTTAAAGTACATTAACTGACAAAAAAACTTAAGGATAACACATACAACTTATAACAACTTTTGCTGTGAAACCATTTTAATAAACGAAACATTTAGTATAGTTATAGTGCATAATTCATAAACTATGCATACTAACTACTAAGGCGTGACGTCATAATTAAGTAGCCATTTGTATGAAGCGTTTTTGGGAAATACCATTAATGTGTTTTTAGAATTGGGAAACCACTGTGAGTTTTAATGTAAACGGAGTCATTATTTTACTAATGTTTCTATTATTAAGCGGTCCATCCATACCATAGCAGGCAATGATGTAAAAAGTATAGATTCGTGACATGCCCACAAAACAATCGAAAAAAGTGTTCCGAATGCAGCGATAGCACATATACACATATTTTGAATAAATAAATAAATAAATATCCACTGACATTCACATAGCGCCATCTAGCCCCAAGTTAAGCGTTAAGCCTGTATTATGGGTACTAAACAACGGATAAACATACATATATACATTTTTTTTTGTAAATACATACATATTATGCATAGAAAACACCCAGACAAACATTTACAAACAGACATGTTCATGCACACAAATGTTTGTACTGCCCGGGGATCGAACCCGGAACCCTTGATATTGCGGCCGACCTCTCAACCGCAACACCAAATGGGTCGTCATATTAAATATTAAATATTATTAAATATTTTGAATGAGCGTACATTTACCTAAACAAAAGCCTACAAACTGTATTCTCTTTGGCGGGTCGTTTATGAGGCACGGGCGGCGTATCTACCTTTATATATACAGAATATTGATAGCCTAACCTAACCTACCGTGTCACATTGCCGTTGTGTAATTTCTAGGCGCGTACCAATTCGGCGAGTTCGGCCAGTACACGCTGAACCTGTCCGAGGTGGTGAGCGACACGTGCCTCCCGCGCATGACCGCCGAGCCGGACGCCGCCTCGCTGCCGATCCTCACCGCCGTCGTCATACTTCTGTCCATGGCCACGCTGTGGTACGTGGTGAAGGGGATCGGCAAGAGGATTGTCGCTGGCCGGCTTTACGCTAGGTACTTTGCGAGGTAATTAGTTTTCTTTATTATTTACTAGTGACCGGCTTCGCACGGGTGCAGTGCTTCTCGTGGGGTTCAGCATGCGTGTGCAATGTAATAATTATTTACGACATCACATTAGAAACACACAATTTTTTTTTTATCCTCTGTAGGCAGACATTTGACCACCCTCTCACCTGATGGTAAGTGATGATGCGGCCGAGGATGGATCATGCCTGCCTAGAAACAGCCTATTCACTGTTGCCTTGGAGACGGCCAGGTTGTAATCTCAATTTTTGCGCGCCGTGTTATCGATAGAATATGTTGGATTTTAACTATGTACGATCTTATTGTAACCATATTCTAGCAAATAAATAATTTATTATTTTTATAATTACTATCGATCCGCCCCGGCTTCGCACGGGTGTACCTTCTCGTAGGGTTCAGCCTGCGTTTGGAATTTAATAATTATTTACGACATCACATTAGAAACCTCAAAAATAACAGTACCTATGTCTCCACTATTTAATTAATGTTACTTATTATACATATTTACCTTTCTCTTTAATCACTCTATATATTACAAAAAACCGAATAGTTTTAAAGATTTAAGCATACATAGGGATATACGGACAGAAATAGCGTCTTGGTTTTATACTATGTAGTAATAACTTTATCGGGAAGGTGCAGGTTGAAATCCCGCCACTAACAATGTCTTTTCTAAATTATATGTACATTTATCCGACGCTCTTACGGGGAAAGAAAACATAGTGAGGAAACCAGTGCACGCCTTTGAAGAAATTCAAAGGTTGAGCGTGAAGTCGCCTAATCTGCACTGGGCCCGCATGGACGACTAAGGCCTATACACCCTACACGGGTAGGTTCGTGCCCCTCGGTGGGGACGTTTAATGAGCTGGTGATGATGATAGTAAATAAAGTACCTACTAATCAAAAGTGCTATACTATCGTAAACGATATATACAAAAAATGCTACTAATCACAAATTAGACCCTGTCATTTTTCGATAACAGTTCATTAAAAAGACATGTCCATATTATGACAGTATTACGCAAGTACAACAAATCACTACCTATTCCGATTACTTGTAATACATTTTACCTATTTCCTGTTAATTTAGAGAGGACAACGAGTTGGGCTCCGAAACCCGAGTGTTGACTACGGAGTCAAGCGCCCCCCGCTCCCCGGCCCGCTCTCGATTACGTTCACTCGATATATTCAGGGGGATTGCTATAGCTCTTATGGTGAGTGCTATTCCATATTCCAATATCAACCTTTAACCACTACAGATAAACATATCCGACCTTACTAGGTGGTGGACTCGGTACTGAGTCGTCTAGGGTACCACCGCCAGGGGAGGATCGAGAATTTGTGAAGCTCCGGGCTAAAACTACGGAAAGCCGATCAACTAATGGTCACGTCAAAAAACTGTTTCTATAATCGGTGCGTCCAGACAACCTGGAAAATCGCCAACATATTAAATGATTCCCACTTATTCGCACATTTTCCTCGACCATTTGAAACCATACTCGATCTGCTGTCATCAACAGCACTCAATTTGACAGAAATGGAAATGATTTATTGATTTAGCGTTACTGTCACTCACTTTACACACCCTACTCATAATCTTTACTTGGTGGTAGACTCGAAATTGAGTCATGTAGGTAGGTACCACCGCAGTGCCAGATATGGCCCCGTGAATTAAAAGTGTTTTCACTTTTATGTATCGGGATGAGGGCACTGTAGCTAGTGAAATTACAGGGTATAAGAGACCTAACATCTGTTGTCTCGGGTGACGAACGCAGTGCGGTGTTGATGGAGAATAATAACTGTTTAGCAGTTTGTCTCCTTCAATGCCGCTCTGTAATAGTCAGGCGTATCACTTGCCAGGTGAGCGTCCTGACCGTCCTGTTCACTTTGTAACATAAAAAGAAACATTGTGCACGCCACTGCTGCCATAGGGACGTTAAAGGCTGATAATAATACATTTGTCGTCAGATATTCGTGAACGCGGGCGGCGGTGGGTACGCACTGTTCTCCCACAGTGTGTGGGACGGCCTCACGGTGGCGGACGTGGTGTTTCCGTGGTTCGCGTTCGCGATGGGCGCTGCCCTCACTCTATCGCTGCACGCGAGGCTGAGGACCGCCATGCCGAGGACGGTCGCCTTCTACCAGGTTGGTGTCTTTTCTTCTTCGTATTGTTCTCTTTCTTTAAGGGAGGAAAACTGGAAGACCTATCCAATTATGTCGCAGATATCTTACTCGTCAGCTTTGCTAATAAAGCCTTTTTCGCATTTTGTCGCAGTCCTAATTCGCATCTTTGCTCATCCAGCCCCCAACGACTTCCTAAAAATGTCTGGAGTATTACGCGTACTCCTTCCAAGATGTGGTTTCCACTCCAGAACTCGTCTGATCCAACCTATCGTATTTTACTGCTAGAAGACTGCCTCATTTGTTTACACACGTGAGACTGGGGACTATCATGCTGAAGACTGGCGCTTTGTACCAGATGGGTGTCTTCTCTTTCTTCAAGGAAGAACTGGATTATATTTTGACACCGACACTACTGACGGATGTGTGTGTACTTTTTGCATTTAATTGCATTCGCAAGTCTGCTGACGATGCATTCAACCTTCGGGTAGGAGTCCGCTACGCTACACTTGCTAAGACGAATATTATGGATACTCAAAATGATAGTTTGAGCTCCAAAAAACAAAAATATTTATGTGTGATACACTCGGTACTGAGTCGTCTTGGTAGGTATCATCGTAGTGCCAGATATCGCCTCGTATTTTGCACTTTTGTGGTCCTACGATGGGGGCACTGTAGCTATTAAAATTACCGGGTATAAGAGACCTAACGTCTTTTGTGTCGGGTGTCGAGCGCAGAGCGGCATTGATAGAGAATAATAACTATTTATCAGTTGTTGGTCTCAATCAATGCCGCTATCGTGGTCAGGCGTATCACTTACCATCAGGAGAGTTTCCTGACCGTTATGTACGCTATGTAAATTTGGGTTGTAGATTTTTTCCTCAACCCAGTCAGCATCCGACATTTATCATTGATGTCGATGGATGTTTGTCACCAGGTCGCCAGGCGTTCCCTCATGATGGCGGTACTGGGCGTGATCCTCAGTTCGGTGAACAGCTCGTGGGATAACCTCCGGCTGCCGGGTGTACTGCAGCGGCTGGCGCTCATGTACCTGGTGGTGGGCGCCTTGGAGTGCGCCTTCATGCGGACCAGCCAGAATATCACACCGGGTAAGTAGGCCGACGGCTATATCCATTTATTCATTTCAATTATTTGACGACCCATTTGGTGTTACGGTTAAGTGGGCCGGCTGCAACACCAATGGTTCCGGGTTCAATCCCCGGGCAGAACAAACATTTGTGTGCATGAACATGTCTGTTTGTAATGGTCAGGGTGTTTTCTATGTTTAATGTGTATGTATTTACAAAAAAAAATATATAAGTATATTTATCCGTTGTTTAGTACCCATAATACAGGCTTCACCCTTAACTTGGGGCTAGATGGCGTTGTGTGAATGTTAGTGGATAGTGGATATTATTAATAATACAAATGGGGTCACACGCTGGGTGGGTCACAATGGATCACACGCAGTGGCGTGCACAGAGATTATGAGTAGTTTATGCAAAGTGAGTGACACTTATCGCAAGAACAATCAATATTTTAAATTATTGTCAAATTGAGTGCTGTTGAAGACAGCAGATCGCTTATCTGCTATATACATATATACCTACCTTTGCGGGCTGCGTCCCGACCGGGCGATAGGACAACTTGAATAAAGGTGCCAGTGTGTAACGGACTCGCTTGTTTGATTGACGCGCCCATCCCGACACACACACAAATACCTAACATTTTCAAATCTATAGAGGAAAATAGGCGAATAAGTGGGAATCATTCAATAAGTTGGCGATTTTCCGGGTTGTCTGGACGCACAGGGTGTGCACTGCTTATTTCCATATATGGAGTGCACGCCACTGGTCACACGATAGGCGAGCTACTCGCACATGCTAGGTTGGTCGCTGGGCGGGTCACACTATATTTGATCCACACGATTGGCGACTGGCGAGCCACACGTCAGCCGGGTCACACAATAGGCGAGTCACACGTCAGCCGGGTCACACGTTATATTGATTAAGTACTAACCTTCTTCCGCAGGCCACTCTTTGTTCCGCGACATCGCAGCGGGATGGCAGCAGTGGTTAATAACATTGATCCTCGTCGGTGTTCAGGTAAATTTCGCCTTTATTCTTCATCATCATCAGCTCATTAAACGTCCCCACCGAGAAGCACGATCCTACCCGTATAGGGTATAGGCCTTAGTCGTTTACGCGGGCCCATTGCGGGTTGGATGACTTCACGCACAACCTTCAAATATCTTCGCAGGCGTGCGCAGGTTTCCTCACGATGTTTTCCTTCACCGTAAGAGCGTCGGATAACGTACATATATTTTCGAAAATTCGAAAACACATTGGTACGTGGCGGGATTTGTACCTCAACCCTCCCGGTAGGAGAGCAACACACAATTGGGCCACCGACGCTCTGAACTATTAATAAACTAAAAATAATAATATATTATTATTAATATACTATGTATTCACTCTTGTGAATTTATATCTAAATAAATTGTCAGCCTATATCATAAATAATACTAACACCTGAACAGAAATTGGTTAGTACACATTATCTTTGACAACCCATTTGGTGTAACGGTTGTGACGTCGGCTACTACACCAAAGGTTACGGGTTCGATCCCCGGACAGTACATTAAGTGCATGAACATGTCTGTTTGTGATGGTCTGGGTGTTTTCTATGTATAATATGTATGTATTTACAATAAAATATATATAAGTATGTTTATCCGTTGTTTAGTACCCATGATACAGGCTTCATTAACTTGGGGCTAGATGGCGCTGTGTGAATGTCAGTGGATTGTATTTATGTAGGTGTGTGTGAGCCTCTGGGTGGCGGCTCCCGGCTGTCCCCGAGGGTACTCGGGCCCGGGGGGACTCCACATGTCCGCCGCGAACCAGACCCTGGAGAACTGCACTGGAGGCATCGCTGGATATATCGACAGGTTCGTGTTATATTGGTTACTGTCTTACCTATACCTATTAACTATCGCACTCCACTGCTGGACATAGGTCTCCCCCATTTTGCGCCAGATATCCCGGTCCTCCGCTTTCCTCATCCAGCCTCCACCAGCGACCTTTCGCAAGTCGTCGGTCCATCGGCCGGGCGTCCTACGCTACGCTTGCCGAGACGCGGTCTCCACTCCAGAACTCGTCTGCTCCAACGGCCCGAGGTTCTGCGACATACGTGACCAGCCCACTGCCACTTCAACTTGCTGATCCGGCGGGCTATGTCGGTAACTTAAGTTCTTACGGATTCAATCATTTTGAGACCTCGAGATCCCTGGTTACTGTCTTAGATCAAACTAATTGGGTATTTGACACCACTAATCGTTGACGCTCTTTTTATGAACCGACAAAAAGGAACGTTTCCATAAAATTTGTATGAGATTAGTGATATATGACGTCATTGCTCACTATCATCAATTGACCTAATATTTATTGGTTTCAGTGTATTTAAAAATACAATATTGCAAATAAACCAAAGTGATCAATGAAACGACATATAAAATAAGATGCGCTTTTATAAAAATAAGGTTTGGTATTTTATTGCGGATGGTGGAGAATACCGAATTCGATGCACAATCTCACTCAAATAGTGTCCGCGGCATATTTTGCTCATCGCGTCGATTGGGCAAAATTTTCATTCATGATCACGTCGCTCGCTACATGTCAAAGTGACAGTAGTTTGTATCCTTTTAATGACGCTTGAGGTCAAAATTTTAATAACTAATTTTATGTCATGAATATAATAATAAGTCAACGTATATCTTAAGTCGCTTCATGTCAAAGTGACAGTAGTATGCTTGTGCTTTTGATGTTGTACCTTGTTCATGGCATCTTTAGGTCAAAATTTTAATAATTAATTTTATGTCATAAAAATAACAATAAGTCATGTTTATCCGTTGTTTAGTACCCATAATTCAGGCTTCACACTTAACTTGGGACTACATGCCGTTGTGTGAATGTCAGTGGATATTTATTTATTATACGAACATAAAAAATCATATGGATAGTTTATAAAATATATAATAAAATAACTTGAAACAAATACATAATAATATTTAAATTGTGAACCAATTCCCACCTAAATTTTCGAGTTGGTATCTTTTTGCATTTGTATTGCAACTCGTTTTGTTGTTCCCAGACATCTATTCGGTCCATCTCACCTGTACCAGCACGGCAGCTTCCGTCGTCTGTACCGCACGGTACTACCGCACGACCCGGAAGGCCTGCTGGGCTCTCTGTCAGGCCTGCTGGTGGTACAGGCCGGCGCGCACGCCACACGCGTCATGCTGGCCTACAACCACGCCAGGTAGGACACTATACATATACACGGATAGTGGGTCAAAGATTGATGTCACGCCAGGAGGTCACATGACACGCCAGGTGACTCACTATACATAGGGCCAGGTGGGTCACAATACATATACACGGAAGGTGGGTCATAGATGGATGACACGCCAGGTGGGTCGCAATTTATATATACACGGAAGGTGGGTCATAGATGAATGACACGCCAGGTGGGTCGCAATATATATATATATATACACGGAAGGTGGGTCATAGATGGATGACACGCCATGTGGGTCACTACACATATACACGCCGGGTGGGTCACACACTGACGACCGGCAGGTGGGTCACACACAGACAGCCCGCCAGGTGGGTCACACACTAGGCGGATAACACTATACTAAAATAATAGTAAATAACTGCACTACTACGTTGTCGACCATTAGCGGTCTACAGTCATTATAGCTTGCTTGAACACTGCATCGGTGATGGTCAGGCGTCGTCGGCGTCCACGGGAGGTGCTAGACGATCCAGACGACCCAATCACTATAGCTAAAACATTACAACACTGTACAAATCGACATCCGAGATTATGTCCCCGCCGGCGGGGGCCATCGTCGCATGTCCCTGTAGGTTGGCACAGTCCCTATTCGCGTAACCGGCATGTGCCGGGCCGCTTTTCTCCCCAAACATATGTTAGGCTACCAAGCCCACCCCAAAACGCCCTAAGCCGAGGTTCGAGTCCCATTCGGGGACCCCCTAGGCTCGTTGTGTAAATGTTTAAGGCTGAGAGCCATCTGCGCTCGCCAATTGCCCGGTGAAGCTGTAAAGGCCATCTGCGGCTAACACCAGTAAAAATATGGTCAGGCGTGTCACTTACCACAAGAATTAAATGCATTTCAGGGCTCGCATAATGCGCTGGGTGCTATGGGCGGTGATTTTCGGCCTAGCCGGCGGAGGCCTGTGCTCGTTCAGTAGGAGTGGTGGCCTAATACCGGTCAACAAGAACCTGTGGTCGCTGTCCTACTGTCTGGTCACCGCCGCCATGGGGTTCCTCCTGGAGGCGGTGCTGTACTTCGTGGTAGACCTGAAGATGAAGTGGGGCGGCCGGCCCTTGTATTATGCGGGTGAGATTTGCTTTGTTCTTTTTGATTTTGGTTTTTGTTTCATTTTTGGTCACGATTTTTTTTTCATTTTTGGTCACCTTTTTTTTTAAGGGGCCACCTTTTTTATTTACCGACAATATTTTTGTTACTTTTTGACCATCAATTATGTAGTAGATTAGCCATAACATTCCGACTTTTATTTAAAATGGGAAAGTTTGTGTGTTTGTGAGTTTTCCACGTCAAAACGGAGCGAAAAATCTTCGTATTTTTTTTTATTTGGAGACAGTTAAGTGCTGTATAAGAGGATATACCGGACTATTGAGTAGCAATACTAGCCTGTACAATAGAAGTGCACACCAGTGTTGGCTCCAAGAAAATCTGATTAACGAATAAAAATTGATGTTTAAAAATCATAATCAAATAATTTATTAACATTAATTAATCAAAATCAAAACTAATTAATTAATTAAAATGATTAAGACTGTAAATCATCATCATGTGAGTGTAAAAAATATATAAAACAACAATAAGCAAAATACAGTCAATTTTGTATACATGATTTGTATTTTTATTATCTATCATTTCTTTTATATTGAATTAATAACATAGATTCGAGTTTTTGTTCTTTATTCTAATTTAAAATATATAAAAAAATAGTAAGCAAAATACAGTCCATGCGTTATACATGATTTGTGCCTTTATTTTCAATCATTTCTTTTATATAGAATTAATAACATTCGATATTCGTTTTTATTCTTATTAGTAAATTAATGATGATTATCGACAATAATCATGATAAAGATTACTTTAATCGTGCTAAATCAAAGATTGAATTAATCATGATATAGTCAAAGAATTAATCATAATAATTTAATCTGATTTAAAAAATCTATTAATTGAATAAATAATAATGTATTAATGCCAACATTAGCACACTAATGAAATGAAAAGTGTTTATTCAGTTTAGGTCCTTACAGAACACTTATGAATGTCAAATTAATACTAAGCGAACATTATTATGATATTAAAATTATAATCTTTTGTCCAGGTCAAAACGCGCTTTTTCTCTACGTTGGCAGTGAACTGTTGAAGCGCCATTTCCCATTCTACTGGGCCTTGTCAGCACCAACCCACGCCCAGTTGTTGGCGACCAATGCTGCGGCCATGCTGCTTTGGCTGGCCGTCGGAGTGGCCCTGCACAGGAAACGGGTGTTTATTACCTTGTAGGAAGGTGCAGATTGGCTCGGAGTGGGAAATGGAGGAGAGAAGAATTTTGTAATATACGGAACAGAGTCTGAATGGAGATTGGGATGATAAAATGGGGGAGATATATGTCCAGTAATGAAAACTCCACTAAATAGGGTAGTTTCCACCATTCGCAATAAAATACCAAACCTGATTTTTATAAAATGAGGTTTGGTATTTTATATGTCGTTTCATTGATCACTTTTGTTTATTTGCAATATTGTATTTTTAAATACACTGAAACCAATAAATTTAACGTCAATTGATGACAGTGTGCAATGACGTCACATATCACTAATCTCATACAAAGTATATGGAAACGTTCCATTTTGACAGTTCATAAAAGTACATCAACGATTAGTGGTGCCAACTACCGGATTTGACTTTCATTCCAAGGATCGGACTACTGTTATTTCAAGTTTATTTGCTATCCAAAGGTATCAAAAGAGAAGACTGTATAAAAAAGTAGTATTTTTTTTTTCGATTTTGACGGCTTTGACCAGTTAGAAGTATATTTAAAATCATATATTGGTATTTACTTAATAGGTTTTTTATTGAATAAGTTTAACCACAACACAGTTTGTACGAATGCGATTAAAGCGAATATAAAAGTTATTTCTATAATTGTCCCTATAAAATTTTTAGCTTTAAATTTGTTATATTGTTGAAATAACAAATTTATATTTTTCGTTATATTCCGTACTACTGTACAGTGTGTTAATAACGAAAATCTTACTAGATTAAGGTTTCAAATGCATCTATTTCAGTTTGGGACACAACACACCTTTTTGGCTAATACGAAATGATTAAACATAATTGTAACCAAATGATATTATCTGAAAAGAGGCCGCAACTTTGCGTAACATGTAACAATGCCTTATTTAGTTAACTAAGAGTAAAAGGTATAAACAAACAAGTGTGAGCTAATGTATTTTTAAAATTTGTATACATGCCTTCATTTATATAGCAATGAATCTTCAGTGAAGCGACATCCATTTATAGTGAAAATGCCGAAGTGTCGTACTAAGCGCTTTGAATCCACATTTATTATACACAATGCGAAACTGTGGAATTCATTGCCAGCTTATGTATTTCCCCAGGTGTACATTTTGGGTGTCTTCAAGTCGAGAGTAAATAGGTTTCTTCTAGGTCAGCGTGCTTCATCCTAGACATCGTCGATGTTCAACACCAGACAAGGCGTAGTCAAACGCTGGCCTAATTAAGTAATATAAAAAAAACAGTGGATATTATACGAATAATTATGTTAAGCCTTGTATTAATAGATTTACAACATATTTACTTAGTAAAGGCTGTTTAAATTCTGTGTATTGAAGTCGATATTTTTTATTTTTGAGACTTATTATGTATCTGTATAATTATACCTATGTAATTGTTCAATAATTATAAAAAGAGTAATTAATTAATGTATTTTTTTGGTGTACTGGCAGAAATAATATTAATAGTGTATTTTCAAAACTTTTTCATAAAATTTAAAATAAAATAAATAAATAGTTTGAGTTTATTTTAAAGATTTTTTTTTCATTATTCCTAACGAAAAAAATGCTTTATTGTAGTTTGGCAAACAAGTCCTTAATATAATAGTGATAATTAGGTTTAAATCCTTGTAGACAATGTTATTTTCACTTAATAAAAATATGATTATGTTATTGCTGTTTTTATGATACCTATCCTTGATTCTAGAATTCATGAGATATCCTAAAGGAGATGGCTAGTGGGTAAAAAAATTAAAAATATATGTTGCTCAGGCTGACTGGTCAAATCTTCAGAAATCTCGCCTTCAATCATGTGACTGAGTCTCCTGACTCCAAAAAAAAGATGATTACGTGCTGCCGAGCAGTGGCGTTGGGAGGACTGAACTAGACGTGCACGAAATGCATTCCAATCACAGTGGCAATACTTCATTTTTAAGATCTTAGTTGAGTGACTCAACTTGAGTCCAACAGATACTTAGAAGCGGAGTGAATAACTATTTCAAAATCCATTCTACAAGCGAGGTCGTAGGTGCACAATTAATGAAAATAGTTAATTTCTAATTAAGATTATTCATAACAAAAATCTCAATTAAATAGAATGCTTCAGTTAGTTTTATACCCGCGAAGAAAAGGTTCAATAGATGTCATAATCCCGTTAGCACTAGAGTTCAATCTTAACTTACAAATAAAAAATATTTTTTGAAAATTAAAAATTACTATCCTTTTTGTAGCAGTAACAAAACGCCGATAACCTTCACATGCCTTTCAAATGTCACATAGACAGTTGTTATCAGCATTGTCGGCACTTCGGCCGCAAATCGCAAGGCACTTTTTTCAAATCCATTCACTTTCTATAACCATGGAGACCAAAGTGAACCTTCGTAAAGATGCAGCTTTTCAAAGACTGCAAGCCCATTACAATGCCAACGGCGATAAGATAAATATCTCACAATTATTCAAACAAGATGCCGACAGATTCAATAAATTCAGGTATTTATATATATTTCTCATGAAAGCTGCTAGACTTGACTTTGCCTACGTTGTTTAGTATTTTTATTAATGTCGGATCCTTTCTAATACTTTGAAATACTATGTCCATGTTAAAAACCGGTTTTCTTGAAGATTGTAATTTAGTTTTCGTAGATTGCCTATATTTATATCATATAACTTTGGGAGTCCTTTTAAAGGTCGTCACAAGTTCAACGACACTTAGTTTGAATTTGCCATGATTTTACTAGTACTAGTAGTACTTTTATAAATATGGCTTAATGATGTTTATTTGTAGGATTTGCACTGATTAGAAATTTGTGTTATGATTGTAAACACAAACATTTCACTTTTATTGAGTCATAAACGCAGTGCACACTTACAGATTATCGATTGATAAGCTGCAATCATTTTATAAATATATTATAATATAGATTTAGATTTTATTGAGTGTCATTTGCACTGACATACAAAACATATTTTACAAATCATGAACTGATAATAGAGAAAAGGACCCATTGTAATTGGAACCAACCCCAAATTCTTCTTGTTCTGGCCATCAATCAAATCATCAGGCAAAAAACAATTCAATGATTGCCTTTATAAATTAAAATTTGTTAGTAAATGATGTGTCAATACATGCAAATCTATGTTAATGGGTGTAGTTTTATTATAATTATATTAAATAAAACACTAATTAATATATCAATTAAGCAAATTTTAAATAAGCTACATATATTTAATAATAGCAAAATAAGTTCTGTCCTCAATCATGGTTTAACTAAAATAACAATCAAGAGATATAAATTGATGAAGATTGAATCAATTACCCAACAATGATATCAAGGACTGTTTGTAAAAAAATGTATTTATTGAGGGACTATTAAGACTTTTACACTTTTAGCTCAATGGTATAATGTTTACTGCTATTCAACAATAAATTTTACGGGCAATCATTGTTTATCCCTTAATTTATTCCATCAAACACAAATTTCTTTTTTTAGGGTTACGTAGCCAAATGATAAAAGCTGAACCCTTATAGATTCGTCAAGACTATCTGTCTGTCTGTCCGTCCGTATGTCATACCCTTTTCTCTCCGAAACTATAAGCACTACACTGTTAAAATTTTTAAAGTATGTATTCTGTGAACCACTATAAGGTTTTGAAAAGAAACTTGAAAATAATTAACATAATTTAGGGTTCCCCATACATTCTTTTGGTAAACAACACTATTTCATGTGAACTCAAGGTAAACGATTACAGCTGTTTTCAGCATTAGTCAGCATCCTAATATTATATGTCCAGCAGTGGACTGCGATAGGTTGAAGAGAGATATATATATATGAAAATGAAAATGAAAAGTGTTTATTCAGTTTAGGTCCTTATAGAACACTTATGAATGTCAAATGAAGCTACCACTGGTTCGGGAGGTAGTTTTCCACTGAAAAGAAACCAGCAAGAAACTCAGTAGTTACTCTTTTCAAAAAATTGTGTTGAATACAGATTCATTTGTAATCAAAATAATTATATAAAGCAAATTATATTTTCAATTTTTATCGTATTATGTATTGGTAAAAATATAATAATCTACAAAAGTACTATTAAGCAGTTAAGTATTATATAAATTTAAATAGATGATAAAAAAAACAAAAGTAGTGCAGGCGTGGAAATCAACATGTCCATGAGTTTTTATCATTTATATAATCTGCAACACTATAGTAAGCTTTTTTTATTAAAATAGACTTTACATGAGACTTAAACTTATGCAGGGGTAAATCAATTACATATTGTGGTAGCTTATTAAATATTTTAATGCTTAATCCCACAAATGAGTTCCCAACCTTATGCAATCTAAGATTTGGAATTTTTATATATATATTATATTGTTTATCCGTTGTGTTTGGACTAGTACTAAACTGGACTGTAATATCTTGTAGGAATGAATAAATAAAAACTTAGCACTTGGGTTATTTGCATTTTAATTAAATATAAAATATGCAGTTAATAAAAGCGTGCCTTTTGTCTGACATTGATCTTCTTCTTTTTGCTTTTTCTTTTTAATAGTGTTCTATGAATTCTTTTCGACCAGTACGAACTAAATTAAGAACTAGATGGCGCTGTGAACGTTGGAGTGTATTTATATATTTAATTTTACAGCCTCCGCATCCCCACGCCCCATGATGGTGATATCCTGGTGGACTACTCCAAGAACCGCGTGGACGACGTCACCCTCGCGTTGCTACTGGACCTGGCGCGCACCCGCAAAGTGGAGAAGGCCAGGGATGCCATGTTCAATGGTAATTAATAGAGATGGGCCGAGTACTCGGTTTATTAGTGTTTTCTATGTATAATATGTATTTATTTACGAAAAAAAATGTATATAAGTATGTTTGTCCATTGTTTAGTACCCATAATACAGGCTTCAGGTATTTGGATTTGAAGGTTTGAAACCCATTTTTTCCAACATAGATATCGGTAGGATATGTACCGCCATCGTGTACTTGTTTTATTTAATGGGTGTAGTATATATTGGAAAAAAATATATTTGATATCAGGCGAGAAGATAAACTTCACCGAAGACCGGGCAGTGCTGCACGTGGCGCTACGGAACCGCGCCAACAAGCCGATCCTGGTGGAGGGGGAATGACGTCACTGCTGACGTCAACGCGGTCCTGGCGCATATGAAGGAGTTCTCCGGGCAGGTGGTCAGCGGGGAGTGGAAGGGGTAATTGGTTTTAAAATATCAATTCTGTACTGATGTTCGTGGCTTTAAAAATGCGTTGAGCAAGAAGTAATAAATGTATTTATTTTTCTACTAAGTTTTGTGTCTTACTATATTTAAGTTCTCAAAAGAAAGTGTATTTAATGTTCTTTTGTTTGTATCTTTTCATTTAGTATATAAATCTTAAGTTTTGCCTTATTTAGTCGGTGGTTGTTATAAGCGTGCTGTCTTCACCTATAATTGTAATACCATTTAGCTTGTCTTCGTGTTATAAAATATGATATTCGTGTTATAAAAGATGATGATATAAAATATGATTGATATGTTGGTGAACTAATAAATAAATAAATAAATTCAGTGCATGGATGGATATACGGGCGCTAGAGGCTTAGTGGTGTGGACTGTTACCTTCCGATCTTATAATAAAATAAAAAAATAATAGTATTTTTCCACTTTTATTATGCTATTACTCATATAAACTATTTTCTTTAATCACTCTATCCATTAAAATACCCATCAAAATCCGTTACATTTAAAGATTTAAGCACACATAGGGATATCCATCCTAGGCCGCATCATCACTTACCATCAGGTGAGATGGCGGTCAAATATCTACCTATAAATGAAAAAAATAATATATAGGGACAGAAAAAGTGACTTTGTTTTATACTGTGCAGTGATTAAGTACCCTTACTACAAGCGCTTCTCATAATATGGGACAAGATGGCGCTGTGTCAATGTCACTGGATATTTTTATTGTTTTTATTTTCAGTTACACCGGCAAGGAGATAACTGACGTCATCAATATCGGCATCGGCGGCTCCGACCTGGGTCCGCTCATGGTCACCGAAGCCCTGAAGCCTTACGCCACTCGTCTTAAGGTTGGGAATCGATTGATTTTGTTTTTGTTACTTAATTGTATTGACTTGGTCTCAAGCTTACATTACGATGTACCAAGACGTGCGTTGATGCGGAGTACGCGCGCTGGCCGCTTGTTTGCCGTCGGCGCGTGCCGTACCAACGCCGGCTTGCGCGCGCCTCTTTACCGGATGATGCACTCTTACAATATTAATTTTAATGTCGATAACATACACATATTTACTTTTAGCCTACCTCAGTTTAAAAAATCTATCATTGAAGTTCTGTCGTTGTGAAATAGACGTAGGTAGTCTGTTTAATTTGCATCTTTTTTTCCCTTATAAGTTTGTTTGTTACTTAATCGTTTGGGCCTAAACATATACTTAAGATTTAATATGAGGAGCGCGCTGTGGGCCACATTATTGTTAAACTTTAATTTTTTTAACATTGTTTTATATATAATAGATGATGTGACTGTTTGCTGTTCCCAAATAAAAAAAATAATAGGATACCAAGCTAATAACTAAGAGTGCAATAAATCGGGTGTTTGGGCAAATTGACTTCAGACCTTTGTCTTTTTATCGTTAGTCATAATGTATAAATGGACTTTGAAAAGCGCTGCATTCGTAGTCTTAGTGCGCTAAGCGCTGGATTTTAGATCCGAAGGTCGTAAGTTCGAATCCCGGAGAGACCACATAGTGAAAGTCAGCTAGTGCGATTTTTCCCTGTTCGGTAAAGACTTTTTAATGTTACAAAGTGTACAGAACTGTTAGTACGCTCACTTAATGGTAAGAGATACGCCTGACCACGACAGAGTGGCATTGAAGGAACAGTTGTTGTTGACACGAGAACAAAATCTTAGGTGTTTTATACCCGGCAATTTTACTAGCCACAGTGCCCTCATCCCGAAGCAAAAAAGGAGTGCAAAGCACGGTACGATATCTGGAGGTACCACCCAAGGGCGGACCCAGGTTTGGCGCCAGGAGGGGTCACATAGTAGTAGTCAAGTTAAGAACTTATAGGGTATTTTTTAATGTACGTTAGTATAGTACATAAAAATTGCCCAGGGGGGGGGCGTCATGATCCTCACGACCCTTCCTCTGAATCCGCCGTTGGTACCACCTTATAGGAATTAATCGAACTAGTATGCGAAGATGAACGGCTTCAAATTGTACAGGTCCACTTCGTCTCCAATATCGACGGCACCCATTTGGCCGAGGTGCTTAAGCGTCTGAACCCCGAGACAGCGCTGTTCATCATCGCCTCCAAGACCTTCACCACGCAGGAGACCATCACTAACGCCACATCAGCCAAGAACTGGTTCCTGGAGCAGGCTAAGGATGTGAGTGTTTATGTTTATTAATTTACGAGGGAACCCGACAGTGTATGTTTTGTCAAAAATATTTGGAATATGGCAGTTTTTGTTTTTACCTGTGGCGATGTCATACACAAACGCATTGTCTCAGGTGATCGGCAGAACTGAGGAGCTAGTGGGCGCGTTTTCATATTTATACGACACAATTTCTTACGAGGGGTACTCCAATATTTTTAGATATTAGTACACCCTCAACTTATTTTACTTTTGTGTTGAGTGAAATAGTAATATGTTTTTACTCTCTCGGGTTGATTCTAAACTTTTGTATATAAGTAAGTAAGGTTTCGAAAATAAATCAATCACTCTTTGGAATTGCCTTTCAATAACATCGCCTCAACATTACCTATTTAAGTCAAAGAGATTTAATATGCATACCTCTTAGATAAGCAATTAATTAGATGAACAATCACGAAGATATAACAACCAAAAAATGTCCGAGCCGCTTGGCACATACGTTGGTTTATTGTTATATTTACGACATAAAATTATTCATTAAAATTTTGACCTAAGCATAATTGAAAGGTACAAAATCAAAAGCACGAGCATACTTGAGATGTCTAAAGGCAATAAACAACTATTGTCTTAAGACAGCTAGTTTATTACTCGATAATTAAAAACCAATTGACATGCAAAGCGCGGGAAACATACAATTTGCGCGCGCACACCATAGATAATATAATGTACACATCAATACTACTGTCACTATGGCATGTAGCAACGACGTGGTTATGAATGAATTCTGCCCAACTGAGTGGTGCAGAATTTGCCGCGGACATATTTGATTGTGCATATAGTATTTTTTTTTGTTTATCTAAGAATACCTACAATAGGTCGAACCCCTAACCAGATGTACGGTTGACTGTTGAGTAGCGGGTAGCAGATGGATGTCACTGCTAGGTTTTTTCTTATTCGTTTTCTGTATATAAAAATATTATTTAAGCTGATTGTATGTAATTAAAGGAGGCTTGTAAACGTAATATTGTAACGCTCATCTGCTAGAGGTGGTGTAATAGCTACAACACAGTCCTACCTACTGTGTCTGTTAACGTTTTGAATTTCGTGTGTAAAATAAAATTTTGGTTCAAATAAATAAATAAAAAAGGTATCGGCCCACGTGGAAATTATTAAGGGAGCTTCATTCATCAGTGGACATAATAAAGCTGTTATGATAATGATACTTACAATAATTACAACTAATTACAACACACAACTCATTTATTCTAGTAATGCTCTTGTGTCGGTATACTTCGTGATGGGTATGTGTGACATTATTAATTTTCAATAGCATATTTCACCTGAACAGACAAGTTTGCTATATTTGTTACCGGAAAATAACAAGCGAAGAACAGCAAGTAATTTCCTAGGATAATTACTTTCGTAGGATTCATTACAGATAAATTGTATAATTTTCGCTTATATTTTCGTATATTGATCAACTTACGAAATCATTTGTAAAGTAAGAAGAGTGACATTTACCACACAGCTACGAAAGTTTTATATTTGCCATTACCAAAGTTACTAATTTTTCACTTACTTACTTAGTTGTCATAATTTTATAACAAAAAGGATTGTTGAGTCACTGTTCTAACCTAACCCAATCAACATGTAGAAAAACACTTATTAATTGATCAAATGATTAAAAAAAGTATTTTTTATGTGATTAATTATTTTATGAATACAAATATTGGTATAAAACACATTTATGAATAATAAAGTTACTTATTCGAAGGATATGTGATTCAATCATTAGTATAAACAATTTATTTAAATATATGAAACACAAAAATATTTGAAGTAGGAGTACTAGGATAATATGTTGTTTTCTATTATATGTTATACACCGATTTGTAAGTAGCTATAATTATTATAACATAACTGAACATAAAATATTATTGTTGGGCAGCCGGCCGCAGTGGCGAAGCACTTCGTGGCGTTATCCATCAATGGGGCGAAGGTGTCCGAGTTTGGGATCGATCCCAAAAACATGTTCGGCTTCTGGGATTGGGTCGGCGGAAGGTATGAACAGATATCTTACTTTAACTATATATATAGTGAAAGACACTTAGATACACAAAAAACTGACTAAATCATTTTTTTTTGTTTATGTTACGAAGTGAACATGGTCTGGACGCTCACCTGATGGTAAGTGATACGCCTGACCATGACAGAGCGGCATTGAAGGAGACCAACAACTGATAGACAGTTATTATTCTCCATCAATACCGCACTGCACCCGTCATCCGAGACTACAGATGTGAGGTCTCTTATACCCGGTAATTTCACTAGTACAGTGTCCTCATCCCGGAACACAATGTGGATAGCACTCTTATTTGACGGGACGATATCTGGCACTGCGGTGGTACCTACCTAGACGACTCAGTATCAAGTCTACATAATAGTACCAGAACACATACATATAATAATTGTTGTATTTAGAATGTATAAATATTCATTTAAATTTTGACCTTAACGCGTCATAGAAAGAGCGTCGGTGGCTCAGTGTGTGGACTGTCGCCTTCCTACCGGGAGGGCTGAGGTCAAATCCCGACACGTACCAATGTATTTTCGAAAATATATGTCGTTATCCGACGCTCTTACGGTGAAGGAAAACATCGTGAAGTACTTGTGAAGTCGTCCAATCCGCACTGGGCCCGCGTGGACGACTAAGGCCTAATCACCCTATACGGGTAGGCTCGTGCCCCTCGGTGGGGACGTTTAATGAGCTGATGATGTGTGTGATGATGCGTCATAGAAAGTGTACAAAGTCAAAGCACGAGCATACTATGTCATTAAAACATTTAGCGAGCGACGTGATTATGAATGAAAATTCTGCTCAACGTACGCGATGGACAGACTTGCCGCAGACATTTGTGACATTGTACATTTAGTTTCCTATTCAACCTATCGCAGTCCACTGTTGGACATAGGCTCCCCATTTTGCGCCAGATATCCCGGTCCTCCGCTTTCTCATCCAGCCTCCACCAGCGACCTTTCGCAAGTCGTCGGTCCCTCGGTCCGGGCGTCCTACGCTACGCTTGCCGAGACGCGGTCTCCACTCCAGAACTCGTCTGCTCCAACGGCCCAAGGTTCTGCGACATACGTGACCAGCCCACTGCCACTTCTAGATAGTTTATTGATTATCTAACACTTGTACCTAAACTAGGGCGAGCCTGCATAAGTACTAGTTCCTTCCTAATGTCTTTTATCAGTTAATATTTGAAAGGAATATATTAAAACTGATCGAGTGTGTTTGTTTGTGAATCAGGTACTCGCTGTGGTCTGCTATTGGGCTGTCCATATCTCTGTACATCGGCCACGATAACTTCGAGAAGCTGCTAGACGGAGCCGGCTTCATGGACAACCACTTCGTAACCGCACCGTTGGAGCAAAATGTATGCATATTTCTGGGCTTACCGCCATCTCTTAAAAGAGTATTGCAATAATATTACTTCGCCTTTTCTGGTACAAATATGCTGACGTATTACATTAATACTGTTTTAAGAGATTGTGGTTACCTCTTGGGGCTTACCGCCATCACTTAAAACATTATTACTTTAATAAAAAATATGGTTGGATGATTGATTAGGATGTAGTTGATTGATTGATTAGAACTGATTGATTGATGAGTTAATAAGTAACTTGTTGATTGATTGGTAAGATTGATCAGTAAGGCACTTGTTCATTGATTGATTCCGAACTAAATGAGTAGGTACTGGCTAATGAGGGTTTTTGCAATGTAAAACCTCACTAGATGGCGCTACGTTGGTGAAAGGTTTAGGATAATTTCGATTGGTCACTGATGTTTGTAGTGACATTAAATATCCAAATGCCACGCGAATAACCAATGGGAAGAGAGCAACTTGCTATTATACTTGACAGATTATTAAATTACAAATACCCTCATTGATTGATAAAAGATTATTATGAACTGTGAAGGAAAGACAGTTATTTGTATAATGTAAAAAAATACGCACTTGACGAAACGCGACAGACAAAGAGCGGGTACGAGTTGCGTTCATTCTAATCGGCGTTCAACAAACTTGTTGTTTGGTACTAGGTAATTGATTCATCATCATCAGTTCATTAAACGTCCCCACCGAGGAGCACGAGCCTACCCGTATAGGGTGATTAGGCCTTAGTCGTTCCACGCGGGCCCAGTGCGGGTTGGACGACTTCACACACAACCTTCGAATCTCTTCGCAGGCGTGCATGAAGGTTTCCTCACGATGTTTTCCCTCACCGTAATAGCGTCGGATAACGTACATATATTTTCGAAAATACATTGGTACGTGTCGGGATTTGAACCTCAGCCCTCCCGGTAGGAAGGCGACAGTCCACACTATTAAGCCACCGACGCTCTTTAATTATTATGAATTCATTGATTAGATACTGGTTACTTGATTGATAAAGGACTGTTTGATAAGGAACTAGTAAATAGATTTATTATGAACTGATTGATTAATTGAAACTGATTGATCGATTGTTATCCAGGCGCCGGTGCTGTTGGCGTTATTGGGTGTGTGGTACATCAACTTCTACGGCGCGGAGACACACGCGCTGCTGCCTTACGACCAATATCTCCATAGGTAACTATTATTTATAAGATACTGTACGAGATCTTCTATTCAACCTATCGCAGCCCACTGCTGGACATAGGCCTCCCCTATTTTGCGCCAGATATCCCGGTCCTCCGCTTTTCTCATCCAGCCCCCATCAGCTACCTTTCGCAAGTCGTCGGTCCATCGGGCCGAAGGGCGTCCCACACTACGAGTTATTCCAGATAGCAAGAGATCTCGTAGCATAGGTCGCCCTTTGTAGTTTTTGACTTGTAGTTGTGAGAACAGGTAAAACACAATTTGCTTGAATTCTTGATTTATTGTATAAAAATGTGTGTACACAATAATATTAGAACGGGAACTGAATTTGATAATACGCGTACATTTAAAATCACAAATACTTGCGTTTGCAAAGATGCGATGCAATCGTACAGATACTATTAATATTAAATTTAAAAAATTTAAAAATAAAAAGTATTTCCTAAAACAACAGTAGCCTATCTTTTTCCTTATTGTATTTGTCCCGTCCAAATCTGTCCATCCGTTTCAGAGATTATCTGGAACAAACAGACAGACAAAAATACTTGAAATTGTTATTTTGGCGTAAGTACCGTTTATGTATTCATATGCATTAAAAAAAGGTTATTTCGATATTACAGACAGACACTCCAATTTTGTTTAAAAGCAATGATCGGAGTAGGTAGAGCTATTTTATGTAATAATAATAATAAATGTTTATTTCATAAAAACACAGTACAGAAAATTATTTGAACTGCTCTCACATAAGGTTACCCTGTGTCATGAGAGGCAGGCTCTTTTTAACAGTTTAGCAAAATGTTGCGTTTTTTTTATTACAAAAGTTATCTAGCGCAGTTGTGCAGGCATCTATGTTCTATGTTATTGGCGTTGGTTTCCGCACTTAGTCGGCGGTGGACCATTGTGCGTGAGCCATAGCGGCCTTCTGGTCACTCCAGCCAGCCTACCTCCCTCCAAAAACAGATTAGTTTCCCGGTCTCCTCAGGGCGTCCGCGATTGTTACCGGTGAGCCGATAGTTTCCCTGCGGATCTGAGCTACGCCAGTGCACCTAAGAAGCACATGCGCCACCGTTTCCTCCTCCTCCATGCACGCTCTGCATAGAGGACTGTCCGTGATACCTAGCGTGTAGAAGTGTTTGTTAAGTGCGCAGTGTCCAGTGATGGTCCCCGTCACCAGTCTAAGGCTATTTCTGTCCATGCGTAGAAGACGCCTGGACAGTTTCCTATCCAGGGAAGGCATGGCCTCCCTGGACTGCCTGCACCCTGGTGTCGAGGTCCACCATTCCGCTGCTAAAGTCTGTGTGTAATCTCTTATCCAGCTCTTGAGCTGGCTACATAAACGCTCGTGCAGTCATGCATTTGCGTGTGTGTAGGTATGTACTTACAATATGTTAGAATAATGCGGATAGTCCCCGCATAGAATACTCGGACGCGGGTCTCAGTCAAAGGGTCGGGTAGTTGATTTCAGTACATTATAAGCCATAACCGGCATGTGCCGGGCCGCTTTTCTCCCCATACATATGTTAGGCTACCAGCCCCCCTCGCAAGGCCGTAAGACGAGGTTCGAGTCCCGTTCGGGGACGTCCATAGGCTCGTTGTGTAAATTTTAAGGCTGCGAGCCATCTGGTCGCCAATTGCCCGGAAGCTGTAAAGGCCATCTGCGGCCAACAGCAGTAGTCAGTTCGAAAAAAAAGCGGGTCTCCAGTGTGGCTGAACAACTGCCCCTTTGCGCACATAGAAAATTAGGTGTACTAAAGTGAGTTGGGGATTAAAGATACCGGCACATATAAAAATAAGTGTACTAAAATTTAAATCAGAAATAAGTAAGTTTGAAATAGGTGACCAATTGTTTAGTGATTTAATTTTTTTCCAATTTTAATTCGAACATTTCCAATGGTGCCGAAAGAGACAATAAACAGGTTTATCACTCTAACAACAGAAACATTCAAAAAAATTCAAAAAAAAAAATTCAAAATTCTTTATTCAAATTAGGCTTACAAAAAGCACTTATGAACGTCATTGTTCAGTTGTTCATATGATGCGGCCATATCACGAGATTCAACAAAGCGACATCGTCGCGTGTTTGTATAAGTTTGGCAACATGTTGGTGATGTTAAAATTACAACCATTCGTGCGCGTGCACAGACAAGCGCACATAACCTTTTTATAGTTCATTGATATTAAACAAAATATCCATATAAACCATATATAAACAAAAATATTCTGATATACCATTTTGACGACCCATTTGGTGTTGCGGTTGAGGGGTCGGCTACAATACCAAGGGTTCCGGGTTCGATCCCCGGGCAGTACAAACATTTTTGTGCATGAACATGTCGGTTTGTAATGATCTGGTGTTTTCTATGTACCTATAATATGTATTTACAAAAAAAATATAAGTATGTTTATCCGTTGTTTAGTACCCATAAAACAGGCTTCACGCTTAACTTGGGGCTAGATGGCGCTGTATGAATGTCAGTGGATATTTATTATTTATTTATATTTATTTACGCCCCGACAGGTTCGCAGCATACTTCCAACAAGGCGACATGGAGAGCAACGGAAAATCGGTGACACGGTGCGGTGATCGCGTGGATTACGGCACGGGCCCCGTGGTGTGGGGGGAGCCCGGGACCAACGGACAGCACGCCTTCTACCAGCTCATACACCAGGGGACCAGGTCAGTGTACACGCATTACCGCATACACCAGGGGACCAGGTCAGTGTACACGCATTACCGCATACACCAGGGGACCAGGTCAGTGTACACGCATTACCGCATACACCAGGGGACCAGGTCAGTGTACACGCATTACCGCATACACCAGGTGACCAGGTCAGTGTACACGCATGCACCAGGGGACCAAGTCAGTGTACACGCATTCACCAGGGGACCAGGTCAGTGTACACGCATACACTAGATATTTGGCCGAAGCGCCGAATAATCGGCAACACTTAGTACTTTCCACTAGTGACAAATCACAACTCGATAGCTTTGTTTCATCTATGATTAGGTTGCGGTCGTGTCACAATACGCTTTATTTGTTGATTGTTGGTACATCATACTGTACGTACTGCTGCGGCTGTTTTCGGAAGCAGGTATAATTTATGAAGACAAACGCAATCGTCTGCTATCGACATATGCTGAAAAAATGTTTTCATTCATAATAAGAATAATAACTTACCACTGGTAGATTTTAAATATTAATATGTTAATTTGTTGGTTATATAAATATATTTTTTAGTCATATTTTAAGTTATTTTTTTCATGATTTACTATTCGGTATTCGGCCGAATAGCGTAAAAAAGTGGCCGAATACCGAATAGTTGCCGAATATTCGTGGCATCTCTAGTACACGCATACACCAGGGGACCAGGTCAGTGTATACCACTGTAGGGTACACGCATGCACCACGGGACCAGATCAGTGTACACTTGTAGGGTACACGCATACACCAGGGGACCAGGTCAGTTATACCACTGTAGGTGGTATAACTATACCTACAGTGGTATAACTGACCTGGTCCCCTGGTGGTATTAAATTTTGGGTTTAAAATTGGGTCGTCACCCACGCGGGCGGAATGCGGATTGTTGGGCTTACGCATATGTCTAGATTTTTTTTAGTTTACGGCCAGATTTGTTGTTAACTATATTGATCTATTTTTTTGATCGCAGGTTGATCCCGTGCGACTTCATAGCGCCCGCTCAAACCCACAACCCAATATCTGGTGGTCTCCACCACAAGATCCTGTTGGCCAACTTCCTGGCGCAGACGGAAGCTTTGATGAAGGGGAAGTCGGCTGATGAGGTAAAAATCGCTGTTGGATATTTGAAGATCCTACTTATTCCGAACCGGTGGTAGAGTCACAAAAAATTATGATAATAATAACAATTGACGATTCAAAAATATCTGCAACAGATTTATTTGAATAAAGATTTTTTCTTTCTTTCTTTCTATTGCTGTCTTCGTAGTTTTGGTGGATTTGAAAATCAAAAAATGTCCGCTCGACACATACGTTGACTTATTGGTATATTTGTCATACAATTATTCATTAAAATTTTGACCTTAAAGGGTCATCAAAAGGGTACAAAATAAAAAGCACGAGCTACTACTATGTCACTTTGACATGTAGCGAGCGACAAGATTATGAATGCAAATATTGCCGTGATGGGCAAAATTTTGCCGCGGACACTTTTTGACAGAAATTGTGCATCGAGCTTACTGTTCATCAAAGGTTGTTTAGCAGATTACAACGCCTGGACAAATATGTAGTATATATATTTAGTATTCACCCGTGCGAAGCCGGGGCGGATCGCTAGTATGAAATAAAAGGAAACTTAATTTTTTTATAAAAATACCCATTATACCAGGCCAAGGCAGAGCTGGAGAAGTCAGGCATGGCGCCCGAGGCGGTCGCCAAGATCCTGCCGCACAAAGTGTTCGTAGGCAACCGGCCCACCAACTCCATCGTCGTGAAGAAGGTGACACCGTTCACGCTAGGCGCACTGATTGGTAAATATTTTAACTACATAGTATATAAAAAAGTCGTTTTTTCTGTCCGTATATTCTATGTATGCTTAAATCTTTAAAAGTAAATAAATAAAGCTCACGCCTTGGTCCCAGAGGGGTAGGCAGAGATGATGGAACGCCACTTTGCGCGGTCCTGACATACTTCCCTAGCTTCATTCACATCCATCAATCTTTTCGTACAAGCTCTTTATTCCTTTTGCTTGGGACCCCAGCCTCCTTAATAACTTGAACTTTAAAAGTCCATAACGGATTTTGATGCAGTTTTTTAATAGATAGTGATTGAAGAAGGTTTATATGTATAATAGCATCCATTAAATAGTGGAGAAATACTGTTATTTTTGATATTGGAGCTGGCGGCGGGAGCGTGCCTATTATCAGCATTGCACCGGTGCGAAGCCGGGGCGGGTTGCTAGTCTTTTAATATTTAAAGATCTTAGATGTTCTAGGCGTCGGTGGCTATTGGTGTGGACTGTTGCTTTCTGATCTGGAGAGTGCAGGGTGAAATCCGCCTCGTACCAATGTATTTTCGAATTTTCGTAATTATTTGTACGTTTATCCGATGCTCTTACGGTGAAGGAAAACATCGTAAGGAAACCTGCGCACGCCTGCGAAGAGATTCAGAGATTGTGCGTGAAGTCGGCCCATTGAAAACACCCAGACATGTTCATGCACACAAATGTTTGCACTGCCCGGGGATCGAACCCGGAACCCTTGGTTACTAGCCGAATGTCTCGACCATTCCACCAAATGGGTCGTAAAAAGTATGGCTATTTTGTTTAGTCCCATTAGTACAAATTTTGTTGTAAATTGGGATTTTTAATTGTCATATAGGTTCATCATACTTTGTATGCGTTTATTTCCAGCGATGTACGAACACAAGATTTTCACGCAAGGCGTGATTTGGGATATCAACTCGTTCGACCAATGGGGCGTGGAGCTCGGCAAGCAGTTGGCGAAGGCTATAGAACCGGAGCTTCAAGGACCGGAGCCGGTCTCCAGCCATGACGCATCCACCAACGGGCTCATCAATTTCCTCAAGCTAACTTCTAGATGATTCTAGATTTTAGTGAAACTTCACTCAAGAACTGTTTGCGTGAACGATTTCTTTAACTGGCTACTCAATATCTTAAAGAAAAGCTTCTAGGGTTGATTTAGTAAGGTTGAGAATATGCTGCACACAATAGCTGTTTGTGTCATTCCACAGAAATTTCTTACCGGATCCCTGAAGAAATACTTTCTAGAATGTTAAAGAATAAGCTACAAAAATAGCGGTTTGAGTAAATCTCCTGTCACGTATCTACCAACTGACAGAATTCTTTAAGACCAACTTTTGGATCATTCTACATCACCAACTTTTAGATGAAAGTAGCAGACAGTGTTCGTAATTAGAAATTGGTCTTTAGGAAGATAGGTATCTTCCTCAAGGCCAATTTCTAATTCTTTCTATCAAGGTTAATATATTTTTTTTAATATTGCAACTCAAATCGAATCATTTATTTGTCAGACATAGCTGGTCAAATAGATAAACAGATGTTTGGTCATAGTTTAAGCATGTATCACTATGTCTTGCCTTTAGTAAGCGTACAAATTTTACATGTCAGTTATATGTTTTAAGTATAATTTATTTAAATTGAATACAATCTTTAAAATAACAATATGTCAGGGAAAGAGTTAGGCAGCAGGCAGTACCCGTTTACGTAATCTTTCTACTATCAACAACTCTTTGACTTCTAGATCTTCTCCGAAAAATACAGATTTTACTGTATAGTTATCAGTTTTTCGGATTAATATTCTTGTTTTTGTAATAATCATTAAATGCACAGTATTTTACATGTGATCTGCCAGAACCGTCTCAAGATATAGCATTGTCTGGAAGAATGAAAATTACGAACTAAATATACTACCTAGATTTCGTATTAACCTCCCAAACATGATCAAGACAAAGTTACAAAATGAATTTGAAAAACAAAGCTAATATTTTTCTTAAAAAATATATATTTGGGCACAATGTGTTATTGAGAATATCAAATTTTATAATGTATTGTTTAAATGCTACTCTCACGTTAATGTTAGATAAAGTATAAATGTTGACAACTAAGTATCTAAATATCATATATTGATGTTATATTTATTGCGATTTTGTTTTAAGTTTCTCAATGTATGTATGCTTCATAAATTATGTATGCAAGTTGTTGGTTAAGCTTATGATTTAGTGTTTTATAGATTATATTGAATGTTTAGAGTAATATATGTGGAAATATATGGTTTAACACGATTTGCTGATTTTTATTAAGTTGATAACCTTTCTTATAAGTAAAACCAAAATAATTTATTGAATGCCAGTGAGTTTTAAATCTGTCGTAGGTAAAAATAAGAGGAAAAGGCATGTTATAATACTTTTACGTGTAATATATGTATTTGTAAATGTATGTGTCTGTCATTATCAGCCTTTAAATTCCCTCTGTAGGGCACAGGCCTTCCCGCACAGTAAGCCAAGAGGGGATTGGGCCGTAACGTGTCGGTCTGTTACGTACAAAATATGAGAAAGTGTAATTTGTTTGATGCCATATTTATAACAAATCAAATTTTATTTCAAAGATTGGGCCATAATTTGTCCGACTCTTGTGAACAAAAACGGAAAAAGTTGTTTTATGCAATGTTTATAATCTTTATTATTGCTACTTATGCAAAGTTTTAAAATTGGGCAGTCACTTGAAATTATATTAAAAAACATTTGAACATAACAGAGAAAATTCTACATTTTCAAAAATTAAAGAGTGATGGTGGTAATTATTAAAAAACAAGTTTTATTATAAATCGATGTATTAAATCAAATTTAAACATAATCAAGCACTTATATAGTATTTATACAATATCATAATGGTTATGAGCGTCGGTGGCTCAGTTTGGACTGTCGCCTTCTACCGGAGGGCTGAGGTTCAATCCGACACGTACCAATGTGTTTGGAATTTTCGAACAAATATGTACGTTACTCGACGCTCTTACAGTAAAGGAAAACATCGTGAGGAAACCTTCATGCACGCTACGAAGAGATTCGAAGATTGTGTGGAAGTCGTCCATCCGCATTGGGCCGCGTGGACGACTAGCCTAACACCCTATACGGGAGGCTCGTGCCCCTCGGTGGGACGATTTTGATGCTGATGATGATAATGGTTATATAATTTACAACGGAATGCTGCAGTCAGTGTTGCCAGCTTATAACTTTAAATGATAGTTTTTTTGCTAGTACTATCTAAATTCCCGCACCAATGAGAAGGTAGGTATAACACTTCATTGGGGCGCACTTGCGATTTGGCAGCCTTCTTCGAAAGTCAGACGCGTTCCAAAAACATATGATAGAATATTGCTTCGTAACTCGATAGTAGGTCTTTATTTATAAAATAATATATTTGAAAATAATATACTTGGCTCGCGTTCAATTCGGGGTAAACGTTTTGGATTAATTTTGCAGGTCAAACAAACCATCCCCTACTTTGTTTAGCATTTCTCCCTTGAAAATGCTGAATGCTTAATCAAAACATCCACCCGCATTTTAGGAAAGTGGGAGGTCAGAAAATGACAAAAAGTAGCCTATGTCACATTTCATCCCTTAAACTATCTCCAGTTAAAAACACGTCAATTCATCGCTTCGTTTCGCCGTGAAAGACGGACAAACAATACAGTATCAAATATAATATTAGTATGGATTACTTGCCTCGGCTTTATTATACGATAAAGCCGAGGCAAGTACTATGGATGTGTGTAGAAGACTCTTTTTGACCAATTTATCGTGTTTATTATTATTATGCGCACCGCAAAGGAATGGAATTCTTTGCCTCCTTATGTGTTCCCCGATCATTACAACCTGGCCGTCTTCAAGGCAAGAGTGAATAGGCTGTTTCTAGGCAGGCATGATCCATCTTCGGCCTCATCATCACTTACCATCAGGTGAGATGGCGGTCAAATGTCTGCCTATAAAGGATATAAAAAAAAAGGTGCTAGAAAAACTAATAACTTTAACTACAAATTTTCCATTATACAAACTTAGCTAGATCTAGCTTCAAGTAGGCAACTCTGGCTGTATTTAATGTTGATTTGAAATCCTATTATTTTAAAATAAAAGCACAATAGTTATTTGTACATAGACAGAATATTAGATTCAGCGTACATTAGCTATCTACATAGTGGAATATTTTTAAGTTTGAGAACTCGGCATTCCCTGTTTGTAATCTTGAATAAATAAAAAAATGATTTATTTTCTCTCCACAAATGGCATTAATAAATACAGATCTAGCATTTATAGTGTAACAATTTGTCATTCGTGGGAGACTGGTGCCATAGGTTCGAAGACCTGTATGACAGGTCACCAGCCCCCGATATTACATGGCAAAGAAACTTAAAGGTATATACAGTCCAGATTTGAGCTAGAGTAAAATTTAGAAACACAATATATTGCATTTGTGGTGAAAGACCATCAGTGGCCAACAGCAGTAGCCAGTTAGAAAGCATTTACTGACGATTTTCAATTTCAAAAAGCATTTTTTAGTCTATTTTCTAACTAGCTTGTTCAATCCACCAAACTTAATCAAATATGTGATCCAGTCACTCATTGTTCAGTCTTACATAATATGAATGCCTTATTTCGGTTTCCGCCCTCTGCCGCCAGTTTTCGCCTTTTTGTTCGCGTTCTTTTTCTCTTCTTCGGCCTTCCTTTTCGGATTTGGCGTTGTGGATAAAACCTGTAGGAAATTAAAAATATATGGTAAATACATACTTCTTCACATACCATTTTTATTTTCTACTACAAATACATAATATTCTTGAGACCTTCAAGTAGAGAAATTGTTATGTAAAAATATGATACGTCAGCTACTACACTAAGGGGTTCCAGGTCCAATCCATAGACAGTACTAATAACATTTGCTGGTCTGGTTATTCCTATTTATTACATAATAATAATCTTTATTTGCTTCAAACATAGTATGAGGATGTTAGTTTACATTGGTACACTGTTCTCATGTTTAGCCATTTAAATAGCATGCAAAAATATGTTAGTCCATCGATGGTTATCTCTATAATATGCTTAAAGCTAAAATTCACAATTTGTCATAACATAACACAATAAATATTGAATAAAATACAATTCTACTACATTTGAATCTGCTTCGTCGGTCAAGATATTCTTTAATGCTGTAAAAGCAATTACTATGTAGCCATTGACATACTTGTTTTTTAAAAAAGTCCACACTTTAATGTTTTAAATTCGTTTGGAATTTTATTATAAACTCTGACGCACATAGCCAAAGCACTCTTCCCATATAAGTCAGATTTAGGTATAACATTTGACACCAATCTATGCGGATCTCTACGCTGTCTCGAGTTCTCATACTCATAAGCCTTATTGAAAAGGTATTTATGTTTAAACACAAAGTTGCAAATTTCTAGTATATATAAACAAGGTAATGGTAATAAACCAAGCCGTTTAAATAATGGTTGACATGATTCATACATGTATTTACTATAAAAAAAAAAGTAAAAATACCCAGTTAAATTCTCGTTACCACCCTTTATTTAACGTCCCAGCATTGTCCACTAATTATGTTGGAAATAATTAATTGCTGCGCTCCTGTCGTATTTACAATAATTATTTCCAGGACGTTGACATTCAATTACACGATTGGACAGTACAAAAGTGCTGTGGAAGATATAATATGTTGTGATTTATGTTAAGTTTGTTAATTACCTGTTGTTTTTGTATGTGTTTAAAGTTTATAATTTTTTTTTGGTAAAGTTTGTGATGTGACCGTGGTAACTTTTTAGGTTTTACTAATATTTTGAATAAGTGGAAACTAACTGGTCTATGTAACATTTGTATGTAATTGTATTTCGATGTACTGTATGTTTCCTTAAAATAAATGAATAAATGTATAATGATCCATTGTTCAGTACCATTTCAGCCAAGTTTAATTTAGGGTTAGATTATGCATTGTAGCTAATTATTGCAATATTTAAGAAAGAAAGAAAACATTTATTTGATCAATGCATAGCAACACAATCACATTTAGACGTATCACAATAACCAAACACAACAATAGAGATAAATTGATAAGAACACAAAAACAACATGTGCTACGATGCATAAATCAAACGGACTCACTCAGCATAAGGCAATTTTAATAATATTCATACCTTAAAGAAGCCATCAAGACGCCCTTGAGTAGTGCCAGTTCTTGCCTTCTTCAACTTAGCCGCACCAGCTCGGACGCGGGCTTCGCTGAATTGTCGGTCACCACACAGGAATTTCACCAGACCCTCCTCGTCTGGATCGCTCCATTTGATCTGAATGGTATTACTGAGTAATCAACATCAGCCTCATCATCATCAGTTCGTTAAACGTCCCCACCGAGGCGCATGAGCCTACCCGTGTAGGGTGTATAGGCCTTAGTCGTCCACGCGGGCCCAGTGCGGGTTGGACGACTATACGCACTACCTTTGATTTTCTTCGTAGGCGTGCGCTGGTTGCCTCACGATGCATCCGTTTGATGAACGTAGTATAATGATATAAAATAAATATGAACATCTATAGATGTATCAAAGTATTTTATTATAATCAACAATACAGAAAGGGAATGGAAATAAAAATTAAGTCATCATCATCATCAGCTCATTAAACGTCCCCACCGAGGGGCACGAGCCTACCCGTATAGGGTGATTAGGCCTTAGTCGTCCACGCGGGCCCAGTGCGGATTGGACGACTTCACACACAACCTTCGAACCTCTTCGCAGGCGTGCATGAAGGTTTCCTCACGATGTTTTCCTTCACCGTAAGAGCGTCGGATAACGTACATATATTTTTCGAAAATTCGAAAATACATTGGTACGTGTCGGGATTTGAACCTCAGCCCTGCCGGTAGGAAGGCGACAGTCCTCACAACTGAGCCACCGACGTTCTTAAGAAAAAAAAAATTAAGTACTTCAAACAAATAATATATCTAGCTGACCCAGCAAACATCTATAGATATTTTAAAATACATATTCTATTGTTATGATTACGTTCAGAAATAATGACAAATGATTAACGTTTACGCGTGCGTTCATAAATTAAATGTTTTTTACAATAGTTTAGATCATATACATAAATAAAATAAATAAATTATAGACTTCTTTGGAAAGTGCACTATTTAACCTTGGTAATAAATCTTTTAAAAACATTTAATTTATGAACGCACGCGTTATCATTAATCATTTGTCATTATTTCTGAACGCATGTCAACTATTACTTATAGTATTTGACAGGATAGACAATAGATGTTTGACAGGTACGAAACAAAGATAACATTTAGGAGAAATGATTCATCTTTAATAATTATGTACTCGTCAAGTTTTCATTATTTTTAAGATGTATTCTGCTATTGAGGGCGGGGACAAATTCAACGAACCAAAAACCATGAAAATTGGTCCAGCCGATCTCGAGTTATAAGTGTTGTAACAAACCCGACTTTGTTTTATATATATAGATAGAAGATTTAACCAAAACTCACCTCTAGCGTATCAGGATCAGCGACTTCCGGGTTCAAAAACAACCGTCTTGCCCCCTCATAGTCCCACCCCTCTGGCGGGGGGTACTTCGCGGTGTCGATGTTACGGAGGACCTCGTCCAGGGTGCGGTGCTGGCGGATCAGGTCGATGGCCCTTTTGGGGTCCCACACCACGGATGGAGCCGCAGTAATCGCAGCCCAATAGTATGCATAGATCTATGAACTGCAATAGAGATTGTAAAAAAAAAATTATGGTATTTAAGTGGACGGTCAGAACGCTCACCTGATGGTAAGTGATACGCCTGACCATGACAGAGCGGCATTGAAGGAGACCGACAACTGATGGACAGTTATTATCCTCTATCACTGCCGGTACCCGAGACAACTGATGTTAGGTCCCTCATACCCGGTAATTTCACTAGCTACAGTGCCCTCATCCTGAAACACAAGTGTTGTTATGCACTGTTCACGGGACGATATCTGGCACTGCAGTGGTGCTAACCTAGACAAATCAGTATCGAATCTACCACCTAGTAAAATTCAATAAGAATTCAATTCATTATAATTATCATCAGCTCATTAAACATAACCACTGAGGAGCATGTTTTCCTTCACTGTAAGAGCATTGGATAAACATACATATAAATTCGAAAGACATTGGTGCGTGGCGGGATCAAAACCTGCACCCTTTTAAAGGCAACGATCCACACCAATAAGCCACTGACGCTCTGGACAAATCTTCAGAGCTCTCACAAATAAAAAATCGAAATTTAACAGACACAAGAGGAAATTTATTGTTTCTGTTGGATATATCCATCATTGGTTAAAGAATAAAGGTAAATGTGATATTTTACCAGGCCGAAGTGCCTCTCTGCACAGTGTAGAGTGGCACTTCGGCTTACTACACACTAAATGCTTAGTTTGGGACTAGATGGCGCTGTGCGAATGTTAGTAGATATTTAAATAAATATCCTGTTCATATTCTTTTAATTTGATTTGATAGTTGTATCATCATCATCAGCTCATTAAACGTCCCCACCGAGGGGCACGAGCCTACCCGTATAGGGTGATTAGGCCTTAGTCGTCCACGCGGGCCCAGTGCGGATTGGACGACTTCACACACAACCTTTGAATCTCTTCGCAGGCGTGCATGAAGGTTTCCTCACGATGTTTTCCTTCACCGTAAGAGCGTCGGATAACGTACATATATTTTTCGAAAATTCGAAAATACATTGGTACGTGTCGGGATTTGAACCTCAGCCCTCCCGGTAGGAAGGCGACAGTCCACACCACTGAGCCACCGACGCTCTTAGTATAGTTAATATAGTTGTATCAGATTGTTGTAATTATTATTCAGGGAAACTTACTTCTTTCTGGTTGAGCTCCAGACTTTGGAGCACATTGTCAAGGTGGAACTCCTGGACGGGCATCTTCCTCGCCTCGGAGAAGGTCAGATGCCTCAGCAGCACGTTGGCGCCGAAGGTCAGGGCGTCCATATCCTCAGTCGCCGTCGCGTACACTTTGCCTGCTTTCACCTAAAAAAATACGATAATTTATTAATATATAAATAAATTAATTTCCACTGACATTCACACAGCGCCATCTAGCCCCAAGTTAAGCGTGAAGCCTGTATTATGGGTACTAAACAACGGATAAACATACTTATATACATTTTTTTTTGTAAATACATACATACTATACATAGAAAACATCCAGACCTTTACAAACAGACATGTTTATGCACACAAATGTTTGTACTGCCCGGGGATCGAATATGGAACCCTTGGTTTATTTTTAAAGATTTCACCCACACCATCTGGGTCCTTACTTCGCAAATTTTAAAATGCGCTAATAGGATCGTTAGGGAGCGTTCAAGGATTATGTTATGCAAAGTTTAAAAGATTTTAAGCCCTATGTAATGCACCGTAACGTTTTTGAACAAAATTAATGGTGGCATTCTATACAATCCTGGGATTCCCTGTAAACGTAAACGAAAAGAGTTGCCGGGATTGGCAAGTACCAAGGATATTTTTACCCAATACATACACTCTCTCGCCCTTGCACTGCAATTACAGTGAAGAAAAATATGGCGAGGAAACCTGCGCATGTCTGCAAAGAGATTCTAAGGTGGTTTGTGAAGTCGACCA
This sequence comes from Leucinodes orbonalis, assembly GCA_019425675.1. Lineage (NCBI taxonomy): Eukaryota > Metazoa > Arthropoda > Insecta > Lepidoptera > Crambidae > Leucinodes > Leucinodes orbonalis. Next base: position 37,203 of record PQWD01001812.1, on the reverse strand, counting down.
ATCCGCACTGGGTCCGCGTGGACGTCTCCATCGAGGGGCCCGAGCCTACCCGTATAGAGCCTAGTTGTCCACGAGGGCCCAGTGCGGGTTGGCCGACTTCACCCACAACCTTTGAATCTCTTTGCAGGCGTGCGCAGTTTCCTCACGATGTTTTCCTTCACCGTTAGAGCGTCGGATAACGTACATTTAATTTTGGAAATTCGAAAACAGAGTGGTAGATTTGAACCTCAGACCTCCCAGTAAGAAATATGCTGATTTCCTAAAGGTCACTATGTGATATCTGTCAGGAAATACCGCTGCTGTAGATCATTCCATATTTAGTTTAAAACCTATGATTTTTGAGAACCTTATGCCCAGTTAAGGGATTTATCTACCATCCCCCCTTAACCCCCCACTTACCAAAGCTGCACACTGTGCCTCGGCCTCACAGGGCGCCTGGACTGCTGGAACGCCCATCAGCTGTAAAAGCTCTCGAGCTTCTTCGCTGTGGCGCTTCGTCACTTTAACTAAACGTCGGTTGAACTTTTCTATGGAAGCCTGGTCACCTGCATACATATAATATTAATATTTATTTAGACATATTTATTTAGAGCGTCGGTGGCTTAATGGTGTGGACTGTTGCCCTCATACCAGGAGGGCTGAGGTTCAAATCCCGCCACGTACCAATGTGTTCGAATATTCGAAAATATATGTACGTTATCCGACGCTCTTACGGTGAAGGAAAACATTGTGAGGAAACCTGCGCACTCCTGCAAAGAGATTCAAAGGTTGTGCGTGAAGTCGGCCAACCCGCACTGGGCCCGCGTGGACGACTAAGGCCTAATCACCCTATACGGTAGGCTCGTGCCCCTCGGTGGGGACGTTTAATGAGCTGATGATGATGATCAAGATAATTATTATTTAAATAGGCACCTACTACAATTAATTATAAGAAAATTGTGATTGTGAAAATTGTGATATATGCTTAGATAAACAATAAACAAACCAGAATAAACACTTAAAAAAGTGAACTCAGAATTGTATCATATCAGTGTGTTTAATATGAATTGTATCATATCAGTGTTTTAATATTGAATTGTTCACATCAGTTTTATATTGAATTTATCATATCAGTGGTGTTAATATTGAATTTAATATTTCATATCGGTTGTTTAATATTGAATGTTCATATCAGTGTTGTTTAATATGGAATTGTTCATACAGTGTTGTTTAATATTGAATGTATCATATCAGTGTTGTTTAAATTGAATTGTATCATATCAGAGTTGTTTAATATTGAATTGTATCATATCAGTGTTGTTTAATATTGAATTGTATCATATCAGTGTTGTTTAATATTGAATTGTATCATATCAGTGTTGTTTAATATTGAATTGTATCATATCAGTGTTGTTTAATAAGATTGTATCATATCAGTGTGTTTAATATTGAATTGTATCAATCAGTGTTGTGTTAATATGAATTGTATATCAGTTGTTTAATATTGAATTGTATCATATCAGTGTTGTTTAATATTGAATTGTATCATATCAGTGTTGTTTAATATTGAAAGCACACACAAATTTAGTCCGTAAGTCAAATTCTAGATGTCACTAATTTATATATTCTGCATGACACTGTTAAGATTTTTATTAATTACTATTAGTTCTCGGCTTACTCTCCTTGAAATTACACATTCTGATACTTTTACTAGAAATCGTGGTTTTATTTATTTCAAGCCTTTTTCATAGTATTGGGCACTGTTCAGTGTAGTAGTGTGCTAGTGTTTTTGATTTTGTATTCTTTCAATGATGCATTAAGGTCAAAATTTAAACTAATACTTTCATGTTACATATATAAAAGTAACTATACATGAAGTCCTGTGGCTTGGACTTCTTTCGTTGACATTTCTTCGTACCAACATTTCTTTCCATTTCAGCAATCTAATCCCATTGACAGATTTTATACAACACAATACCTGCTTCAGTAGCCTTTTGCAGTTCCTTCTCAGCCTCCTCCCGCCTCTCGGTTCTCTTGTCAAGCTGGTGGGATTTCATGTCTGGTGGTTTTCCATCAAAAACGTATACTGGCTTGATGCCATTCTCTACCAGCCTTATTGTGCGGTAGAAGGTGCCCATGAGGTGAGAAGTTGTCTCACCATCAACAGAGGTTAACTGTGCTCCTGTGAGAATACGCAGGGAATATTAGAATCAAGTCTGGTCATTGTAAATTCGTAAAGAGCGTCGGTGGCTCAATGGTGTGGACTGTCGCCTTCCTACCGGGAGAGCTGAGGTTCAAATCCCGACACGTACCAATGTGTTTTCGAATTTTCGAAAATATATGTACGTTATCTACGCTCTTACGGTGTAGGAAAGCATCGTGAGGAAACCTTCATGCATGCCTGCGAAGAGATTCGAAGGTTGTGTGTGAAGTCGTCCAACCCGCACTGGGCCCGCGTGGACTACCTCAGTGGGGACGTTCAATGAGCTGATAATGATGATATTAAATTCAAAGATAATTAAAATAATGATGAAACTGGCAGAAAATTCTAGCAAAAAAAATGCGATGACCAGGGAGGAAAAAAACTTGGTCCCTGTTTTCAATAGAATATGTTTGAATTATTTGAAATATTTGCACATTGCAGTCAAAGGTTATGAAAACTGCCTATTTTTTGGTAAGAAAAAAAGAAAAAATTTTTCATATAAATCTGTTACAGATACTTTTGAACTGTCAATTGTTATTATTATCATATTTTTTGTGACTCTACCAAGATACTAAGGCTTTTTCATCCCTGACATTTCATTGCGTTTCTTCTGCTACAATTTTCTACCAGTTTCAGCCTCATATAATTAAAAGGGCAGTTTGAACATTAGAATGGTCATTGAAAATTTTGAAGTTAAAAATATTGAAGTGTTAATTGAGGATACTGTTTGAAGTACACTAAAAGCTGAAAAGAATACAGTAAGAATAGCAGTGTTAAATTATAAGATTTTTTTCTAAGAATATATTTTTTAATAAGAAATTTATATTAAATATTATGTTATTCATACTCAATGTGTTTGATTAACTTTTAGTGAAAGTAATAATGTTTAAGAGCAAACAATGCTGTGCTATATATGTAATCCTTTTTTACAGAAGTTGTGTAGATTGTTTTGATATAATTATTAGTATCCATATAAATATAACACAATTTAAATTATAATCGAGTAGTATTAAGAAGACAAGAAAGCACTATGCACTGCATTTTATTTGTCTATGAATTTATCAGTAAGTCTATAATTAGAGGTAAATAATTTCATGATAAAAGAAAACACATACCTTCACTTCTGACTGCTATAAGAAACTGGTACAGACTCATAGATGCATCGATTGCAATTTTTCTTCCTGTAAATATTACGTGGAACTTTAATATTATAAATATATACACTATCAAGATGGAAAATAAGTCAATCTGAAAAAAATCAATTTATTGCGTTGAAGAGGTTAAGAAATAACGCTTACCAAAATAGTTTTTTATTTCCATTTCTTTAACAGCTTGCGGAGCTATATCCGCAATCAACTTAGATAATCCTAGAATACCCATCGTGCACAATTTTTATAAAAAAAAGGAAATAAACACTGGATAAGTGGATTCAGTGGATTGACATAGATATGATGCAAAAAGATGAAATGAATTTGGCGGGAATTATTGACAGGAATGACATTCTTATTTTACTTCTTGGCATTCGCGGTTTGCGTTTTGCCACGGACGGGGTAAAAGGTAAGGAAACATTAAATTTTAAAAGAACCAGCATATTTTATTATTTAAAAAAAGAGTTAAAATAGTAAGTTCGAAATACATATAAAGTAAAAAATACCTCACTTAAAATTTTAGAAAACAGATTGAAAGGAATGTCATTCTCCCAATTTTTTTTACGTTTGGTATTTGTTTCCTCCGAGGTTTCCTCAAATAAATTGTTAGCAACAAACACCATTGATTCAATGGTAGCTAAAATATTATACATTTGAGATATTGTATAAATAATAGCACAAAATTTTTCAAATTGTTTCACCGATAGTTTTTATTTTATATAATCGTAAAATAGAAAATATAACCGTGCTGTCACAAAACGCATGTTATGTATGACAATTTGACAACAATCAGCTGTTTCAGACATTTCAGAAATTCTTAAACTCGTAATTTTAAATTACAAAGACAGCGCCCAAAAAGAGAGATAGTCTTTTGTTGTTATTATTAGTTGTAACCAAATTTTAAAATCATGGGAAACTATTTCTCAGTTAATATGGAGGAGAATTTTAAGAAAAATCAGGAGTTTATTCAATCAATAAACAAGATAAAAGTAAGTATTAAATTTTTAAATTTCCAACTTAAATGGACTATGAAAATCTACATAATTTTCATATTTTTAGATGGAGAGACAGATACAATTGCAATATCAAATGCAAGAGCGACAGATGGCAATGCAAATAGCTAAAAACAGGGATATTTGCCTATGGCTAACAACATTCTCTGTTGTATCTGCAACAGCTTTATTCACTGGGTAATACCTTCTATTATTAAGGTTGAGACTCTTGTACAATGCATACAAGAATAGTATATTATTAAAACACCTAACAAATAATATTTTGGGGTTTAAGGATCTTGAGTTCTTAATAATATCATTAAACCTTGTAAACTTACCCCTTATACTTAAGTCCAAGTAACTGTGTTACCTTTCTAGTTTTTAACACTTAACAATCCAGAGTTAGCCTGTAGAGTGGGTCATAACCCAATGTCCCCACAATTATGGGGAGGGGAGCTGACCCACTCATGGCGAAGGATGATTCTCCTACATTTGTTTCAACAATGCATAACTTTTACTGTTACAGTTTCAGGAGGACAAAGAGGGCATATTTCTTGGTACCTCTAGTACCACTCAGTTTTGCAACCCTGTACTATTGGGATCTTGCGTATGGAAATAAAATACATAGAATCAGAAGTAAGTTGCCTTGCCCAAGTAGAAAACTCATCAACACAATCTTTATTTCTTATGAATGTCAAATAATTTAGTGGAATTGATGCCCAGATTAAGATTGTGGACACCACAAAGCTAAAATGGCGTTAACTGCGGGCACAGTTTTTTGTCATAAAACCCTGTTTAATGGAAAACTACTTTTGTCAAGGCATTTCTTATATTGCTATTTATCATGACAAAGATAAAGAGGATTTTGCATGTAAAACATCACTAATAGTTTGTATAATCGTGCATAATTTAAATTACTTATCCGACTAAAAATTGTGCTTGTTTGTTAACAACATTTTAGCTAGTGTTGTGTAGATCAAGGCAGTTGTGGTCTACGATGTTACTAGCTGTTAGNACTGGGTAATACCTTCTATTATTAAGGTTGAGACTCTTGTACAATGCATACAAGAATAGTATATTATTAAAACACCTAACAAATAATATTTTGGGGTTTAAGGATCTTGAGTTCTTAATAATATCATAAAACCTTGTAAACTTACCCCTTATACTTAAGTCCAAGTAACTGTGTTACCTTTCTAGTTTTTAACACTTAACAATCCAGAGTTAGCCTGTAGAGTGGGTCATAACCCAATGTCCCCACAATTATGGGGAGGGGAGCTGACCCACTCATGGCGAAGGATGATTCTCCTACATTTGTTTCAACAATGCATAACTTTTACTGTTACAGTTTCAGGAGGACAAAGAGGGCATATTTCTTGGTACCTCTAGTACCACTCAGTTTTGCAACCCTGTACTATTGGGATCTTGCGTATGGAAATAAAATACATAGAATCAGAAGTAAGTTGCCTTGCCCAAGTAGAAAACTCATCAACACAATCTTTATTTCTTATGAATGTCAAATAATTTAGTGGAATTGATGCCCAGATTAAGATTGTGGACACCACAAAGCTAAAATGGCGTTAACTGCGGGCACAGTTTTTGTCATAAAACCCTGTTTAATGGAAAACTACTTTCGTCAAGGCATTTCTTATATTGCTATTTATCATGACAAAGATAAAGAGGATTTTGCATGTAAAACATCACTAATAGTTTGTATAATCGTGCATAATTTAAATTACTTATCCGACTAAAAATTGTGCTTGTTTGTTAACAACATTTTAGCTAGTGTTGTGTAGATCAAGGCAGTTGTGGTCTACGATGTTACTAGCTGTTAGACTGATTGTTTTATTTGTTTTAGTGGAGGCAGAACATATAATGACCCATGAAGCAGACATGTTGGAGTGGCCTTGTGGTCTCCCATCGCCATCCTCAATCGACTTGGGGCGCCTTGAAGAGGAGGAAAAGAAGAAAATTCATCCCCCACTGCTTTAATCTGAAGTTTTTTAAATGTAATGTGTGCCTTTACTCCACAGTAACAAGGGCAAGTTTGGAGTTGTTAATAAAATTGTTATTATTCAAGATAAGTGCGTAAGTACTTTAGTAAGTGCGTGCGTGTGTGCTTACGTGCGTATGTGCTTGCGTGCGTGTGTGTGTGCTTGCGTGCGTGTGTGTGTTGCGTGCGTGCGTGTGTGTGTGTGAGTGTTTATGTGCGTGCGTATGTGCGCGTGGTTGCATGCGTGTGTGTGTTTGCTTGTGTGCGTGTGTGTGATTGCGTGCGTGTCTGTGTGTGCTTGCGTGCATGCGTACGTGTGTGTGTTTATGTGCGTGCGTCTGTGCGCGTGGTTGCGTGTGCGTGCGTGTATGGTTGAATGACCGTAACTCATTTTGACCTAAGACAAACTTAGAAATTATTCCATGAAGAAAAATAATGGTATAAATTCAAAAACTCGAATTGGCCCTTGTAGTAGGCAAGCTAGTAGTGAATAGAAACTTTAGGAGTGGTAGTTATACTAAGTCATTTTTAAGCTATACTTTACATCATTATTCATTACTAATGATGACGACGAAAAAACCTCATATTTGTACAAAATAAGTGAAAGATCGTAAAAAACGGTCCATTGATTCGTCAATCATCGTGTCTATTGAAGTCATTCCAAATTAATGTGATTTTATCTCGAATCTATTTCCTGTGAATTCCAATTGATCTATTTCAATGTGTCGTGGGTTTACTAATTGTTAATCTCTTCTAGGTCGTAATTTTTCAGAAGATTTATATTTTATCTTCCAATAATAAGAATAAGGGAAGTTGCATTAAATTCTTTGTTTTCTATACTTTCAACGTTAAATATAAAATAATAGATACTTTTATAAAAATAAACTAACTAAATAAAACTAACCGTAACATTAATACTTAAGTTATTAATTTTATTTAAATTTGTGATAGTTGACGTGATATTTTATGAGGGTTTATATATTTTTTCAAATTATTTTTTATATTTTTTGTTGTTTATTAAAATAACTTGAGATTTCACATGGGTCAATTTATTTTTTACAATTATTTTTTATATATATTATTTGTTGTTTAGTTTCTAAGGATCATGTTAATAACGATGCACATGGCTTTATCAAAATATCGACCTTCTCTTAGTGTAAGTTTATTTCACCTTTTAAATAAACATGACGTTACTCATAATTTGTTTTGATTTTTAATGAGCAGATAATTTAAAATTAATAAAAACGTGTCGATGTAAGCAACGTTTTGCTAGTTATAATGACGTGTTTTGAATCTTAAATATTGAAGTATTAACGTGACAAATAAAATACATGTTCTTATTTAGTGAAACCATGTTAATGTTAAGTATAAAATAAAAAATAATACATAAGTGTGAAATTTTATTGCACCCAATTCTTATAACTTTCCAAAGACCTTGGTGATTTTAAGGCCATAGTGGGTACGTATTTCTTGGGTAAACATACACCACTAGTCTACTAGTTAACAAATCTTTTATATAACTATATAATCTAACCTAACCTTATGTTAGGATGGTATGGACCACAGACATCCGAATATACAATTAGACTGGACAAGCCGCCAAGTTTATAGGCAGTCCCAGTGTCGCAATTTCTTTTCGGTTCTTACCTGCGAAAAGTTATTCTATTACTTGGTAAATTTACTGATTCATTGCGATGATGGCATGTTACAATTGCACAGGATGGCATTTTGAAAAAAAACGGTAATTTCTTCTAATATTCGTGCGTCTTGACTCGTCTCACAGAGCGTAAACTGGCAGCCAGTGTATGCTCGTTGAGCTTACATTTGTCGCACTTTAAACGCGGCTTGCCCCATCTCCTGTATTGGGAAATCTGTGGTATGGACACTTGGAGCGCATGAGTGAAAGGAGAATTGCAAAGCAGGTTCATTGTGCGAATGTGGAAGGATACACGAGGCGGGCACGACCCAGAAGGACTTACATTGACCAAATTGGTCAAGTCCTTAAGAAGGCTGGGGTCCCAAGTAAAAGGAATAAAAGAGCTTGTATGAAAAGATTGATGGATGTGAATGAAGCTAGGGAAGTATGTCAGGACCGCACAAAGTGGCGTTCCATCGTCTCTGCCTACCCCTCTGGGACCAAGGCGTGAGCTTTTTTTTTATTATAAAGCTGAAGAGTTTGTGTACATGAACTATTGGTCCAATTTGATAAGATATTTCAGTATTATATAGATTATTTATCGAGGAAGGCTATAGGCTATATTATTATTACATTAAGTACAAACGGCGGAGTAGCAAGGAAGAATGTTTCAAAATAAACGGGGGATTTAAGCCGCGAAAGAGACCCCAAGTCCAATTAACCCATTGGACGCCGGGAATCCAGACACAAAAGAAAATCTATTGTGTTTGGCGCCGTAACGCGTTATTGGCGGTCAAAGGGTTAATTAACATCCATTGGCTACCCGCCACCCTAACCAAGTCATTGGACCACTTTGTAGGTGGTCTGCCTACACTTTTTTTTTCTTATAAATGTGCGTCAGGTACATCTTATTATATTATCTCTATAAATAAATAAATATATATAAATATCCACTGACATTCGCACAGCGCCATCTAGACCCAAGTAAAGCGTGAAGCCTGTATTATGGGTACTAAACAACGGATAAACATACTTATATACTTTTTTTGTAAATACATACATATTATACACAGAAAACACCCAGACCATGTCAAACAGACATGCACACAAATGTTTGTAGGTACTGCTCGGGGATCGAACCCGGAACCCTTGGCATTGCAGTCGACTTCTCAACCACAACACCAAATGGGTCATCGAAAATCTCTATATATTTGTGTTTGTGTAGTACCTAGCAAGTTGCGCGAGCGGAGCCAGATCTAAATTTTACATAACTTTTATGTCGCCAAGATACCTACAATTTTGGGAGGCCTCCTGATGGATGACGCAAGAGGACGGATTTCATTGCGAGGAAAAAAAAAAAACTCAAATTTTTAAACCAAAAAATTCAAAATTCTCATTGTAATTGTTTTAAAACAAATTGATGTGCAGTTAGTATTTCCAGATACTTGCTAGCCGGTTATTTAGACTGATGAATAATTATATATATTGCGATTGCGGGCCTTCGAGACGTGAGGCCCCTTGGTCCGCGAGGCCGTAGGCGAAGGTCCACGTCGCCCACACTTTACCCGGCCTATGGTTAAAAGTACCCTTACAGAGCATGTTGAATGTAGGTAGGTAGGTTCTTTAATAATGTTGGCCGCAGATAGTTTTTACCGCTTCACCAGGAAATTAGCGAACGCAGATAGCTCTCAGCCTTTTATAAGACCTTTCAAAGTAGGTACAGGATGTAAGTAATTACCAAATAAATAATAGCATCGATTCACTGTAATCGATCACACAAACTAAGACTCTCCTTTCAGTTGACATACGCAGTTGCTATGGCAACCGACAGCGTGTTTTATTAGGCGCCGTAAACAAATGAAATTCGGCTGCCAGACATCAAACGTGCTGATATTTTTCACCAATTCACATTAAATGAGACCAATATTGTGTTTGTCTGGTACAAAACATGGATTGTATTGAACTTTCCTGTATTGTTTTATGTAAGTACCTACCTATAACATTATTAGATCAAAATGGAATTCCTAATGATACCTAGTTGAAGTTGAAATGTGCGTGCGACAATTTCACACGGAACTCATCCAAAGTCATCGATCTATTTTTGTGGATGTATAATCAATAATTTAAAATGACAAGCGTCACGCTGGCCTGTATTCAAATTAGTAGGCACCAAAGCATTTACATTTCGTGACCTCGCAGTACAAACTTTTCGACAGCCATACAGTATGCCATCTCCATTTGCAGTCAAGAGTTTCGCTGCTTAACTCCGCGTTCGGAAACCAGTACAAATGAATCAAACACAGCATGCGGCTAAGAAAGATGACAGGAAAATGGACGCGCCAAAACAGGCGCCGAAGAAAAGTCCAGAGAAAAATATGTCTGAGATCGACGAGCATATCTTAAAAAGGTTTGATATAAAGAAGAGACTGGGGAAGGGCGCGTACGGGATCGTCTGGAAGGCGGTGGATAAGAAGACAAAGGAAGTTGTAGCCATAAAGAAGATATTCGACGCGTTCAGAAACCAAACAGATGCGCAGCGGACTTTTAGGGAGATTATATTCTTACAGTCGTTTAGAAACCATCCGAATATAGTGAAGCTGCATAGTATACATAGGTATGTATGTTTTTCTTTGAATAAAAATACCATGAGAAAAGCGGAGGACAGGGATATCTGGCGCAAAATGGGGAAGATCTGTGTCCAGCAGTGGACGACGCTAGGTTGAAGAGAGTGGTGGATTACAGCCAAATTTCCCCATAACTATGCTATGTGGAAAGGCTAGTTCTCTGCAGTTGTATCTACGATAGGTAAAGGCTGATAATAATGATGCATAGCAGTGATCCACGTATATCGCAGTTGCGATAGCCTTTTGATAAGTACTGGACCGCGTTTTGGCATGCGTAACGTAAAGACCAACGTCTTGTGAAACGTCGCTGGTCGATGTTGGATGAGGGAAGAGAAGGACCAAAATATCTGGTGCAAAATGGGTAGACTATTTTCATCAGGGGACTGCAAGAAGAGAGTGATAGGAGGTAGAACCTTTGACAGAATATCAGGGCAGCTTCCTACAAGTATACACTTAGAGTATATTTTCCATCCCTCCGTTCAGCTCAAGCACACGAGTAGTAGGACAGACCAACTTGTTGGGTCTACCTGTTTTAACTTCTACTAGGTACCTTTATGGCGAAAAGTGAAGGACGATTCCTTTCCAAAAAAGATGAATTTATTTGCGATGCTTTCTGTATTATGGATATTTCTTATGTCTACGTATTATTGTATTAAATATCTATTGATTTTAAAACAATCAACTCATACATGTCCTTTATTCCTATATTTAGTTACATGTACTTCAACACATACATAAAAAAAACATCATACGTAGTTCATTGGCACTAAGGTCATTCAACTACCCTCATAAGTATGCGAGTTATAAACCCTCTCCAGGTATCGGGTGAATCGCCTGACCGTAACCATTAACTTAACCATCAACTTGCTTATAATGGTTTTTTAACTGACGTTCACCTAGATAATATTTTTTGACTGTAAATTAATGGAATACTGTGTTATTAGCGTCTTAAGATCGCAAGATAACCACTGCTCTGTGGTTTCTTATTCAGGAATTCCTGAAAGCTGAAGCTTTAGCGTGGTGTGGTTATTTTGCCGAATCCCTTTGTCCCTCTTGATGAGAGGCTTTCCACTGGCGATGAATTGTCTTGGCCGATCTGGAAGTCTTTAAATAGGCTTCAGACTTTGACATGTCGCAGGTCGGAGTAGGGACAATTTGGCTAAATAGGGGTTTTCGGGTGGTCTTCATTTAGACTGTCTTTGTGGAGCGGCCAAAACGATGGTACATCTTGGCTCAAGTAGCTGTTCTCATCAGGATTTAATGACGGCTGCAGACAACGCTGTCACCGTAGCTAGTTTATCGGCTTCTACGGTTGATTATGGTTTTGCTCTCGATACGCTAAGAAGTTCGAGAGCGTCGGTGGCTCAGTGGTGTGGACTGTCGCCTTCCTACCGGGAGGGCTGAGGTTCAAATCCCGACACGTACTAATGTATTTTCGAATTTTCGAAAATATATGTACGTTATCGACGCTCTTACGGCGAAGGAAAACATCGTGAGAAACCTTCGTGCACGCCTAAGAGATCGAAGGTTGTGTGTGAAGTCGTCCAACCCGAACTGGGCCGCGTGGACGACTAAGGCCTAATCCCTATACGGGTAGGCTCGTGCCCCTCGGTGGGGACGTTTAATGAGCTGATGATGATGATGATGACGCTAAGAAGTTCGATTTATCACAAGACAGTTGTCATTCAGTGAACAGGGCGATCGTACCGCTCACTTATTTTTAGCTTATAGCTGACAAACACATAATCAAACTCTAGAAGCCTCTATGTGGAAGCAGGAAACATAAGCTGAACCTTCGTTTGGGCTGCCCCACAAAGTAGATCCAAATCGAGACTACTCGAAAATTCCTATCTAGCCAAATTATCTTCACCTCCGACTTGTCAGAGTCCAATGCCTACTTAAGACTTCACGATCGGTCATGACTCATGACAAATCGTTTCCAGAGGGAAGCCTCACATGGAAGGGAACGAAGGAATCTGGCAAAGCAACTATTTTACCTCTAAGTTGCAAAAGTCGGTTTTCGGCTGACTTATGTTAATGGAGAAACCTTTTTCTATCGAAATAAATATTATTTTTGACATTAGTTTTATAAGGTGTACTAAAAATATTTATTGTATTTTACTAACAAGAGCGTCGGTGGCTCAGTGGTGTGGCCTTCCTACCGGGAGGGCTGAGGTTCAAATCCCGACACGTACCAATGTATTTTCGAATTTTCGAAAATATATGTACGTTATCCGACGCTCTTACGGTGAAGGAAAACATCGTGAGGAAACCTTCATGCACGCCTGCGAAGAGATTCGAAGGTTGTGTGTGAAGTCGTCCAATCCGCACTGGGCCCGCGTGGACGACTAAGGCCTAATCACCCTATACGGGTAGGCTCGTGCCCCTCGGTGGGGACGTTTAATGAGCTTGATGATGATGATGATGATGACTAACAATGTCTCAAGGTACAGAACCTACCCATAGATACAAAAATGTACCTACATCACTTTTGGAAGGCCACCAAAGATTTTTATTTTCATTCGCTGAAATTGCAATGATTGTGTGATTCCGCAAACTGCTTACCCGTTGCCAACTAGGTCGGTTGAACGACCTACATCGGTTTAAAATCGTGCCGACCCCGTGCGCCCTTGAGGTATCGAACTTATTACATGGTAACATTTCACGACTGAATTAGGGCCGAATTTTTATGCTTTAAATAAATAGATAAATATTCACTGACATTCACTCAGCGCATTTAGTCCCAAGTTAAGCGTGAAGCTTGTATTGCGGGTACTAAACAACTGATAAACATACTTATATTTTCTAAATACATACATATTATACATGGAAAACACCCAGACCATTACAAACAGATATGTTCATGCACACAAATGTTTGTACTGCCCGGGCAACAAACCCGGGACCCTTGGTGTAGCAGCCGACGTCTCAACCGCTACACCAAATGGGTCGTCAAATATAAAAGATAGAAATCACCCAGACCAATACAAACAAACATGTTCAATTGTTCATGCATACAAATGTTTGTATCCCGGAGATCGAACCCGGAACTCTTGGCATAGGAACCCTTACAACACACGGGTCGTCAAACATTTGTTGTTATACTAAAGTCTCTTGTATCTAAATTCAGGGCGTTGAACAACCGCGACATCTACCTAGGCTTCGAGTACATGGAGACGGACCTACACAACGTGATCAAGCGTGGTAACATCCTGAAGGACGTGCACAAACGGTACATCATGTACCAGATGCTGAAGGCGACCAAATACATACACTCTGGTAACGTGATCCACAGGGACCAGAAGCCGTCTAATGTGTTGATCGATAGCGCGTGCAGGTTAGTCTTGGTGGTTTCTTTTCTACTAGCTGGTAGACTCGGTGCTAAGTCGTCTTGAGGTAGGTACCACCGCAGTGCCAGATATCGTCCCGTGAAATACCAGTGTTTTTCACTTATATGTTTTTTGGGATGAGGGCACTGTAGCTAGTAAAATTACCGGGTATACGAGACCTTACATCTGTTGTCTCGGGCGTAGTGCGGCATTGATGGAGCGTCATAACTGTTTATCGGTTGGGGTCTCAATCAATGCCGCTCTGTCATGGTCAGGCGTATCACTTACCATCGGCTGAGCGTCCTGATCATCTTGTACACATTAGAACATAAAAAAACTAGCTGGTGCTCGCGACTTCGTTTGGATTATTCCTTGTCTAAATGGTGGAGCGTGAAAGACAATTCATCATGATCAGCTCATTAAATGTCTCACCAAGGGGCCACCCGCATAAAGTGTAGGTCTTAGTATAGGCCTTAGTCCTCCACGCAGGCCCAGTGCGGATTGGTCGACTTCACGCTCAACCTTTGAATCTATTCGCAGGAGTGCGCAGGTTTCCCCACAATGTTTTCCTTCAAACTATGGCTTTCTTATCATATAACCACCCTTTGAAGTAGGTATGCCTCTTTCCAATAAAAAAAAGAATCATCAAATTCGGTTCATAAACGACGAAGATATTCACGAACAAACACAAAGATATATATATATATATACGGTCGTATTAAGTAACCTACTTTTTAGAAGTCGGTTAAAAATGCGGAAGATATCGATGAGTCTGTTCCAGGGTGAAGCTGGCGGACTTTGGTCTGGCGCGGTCGGTCTCCAGCGTGTACTCTGGTAGCGAGGATGGCGCCGACCCTTGTCTCACAGACTACGTGGCGACGCGGTGGTACCGGGCGCCTGAGATACTCATTGCCAGCAAAAAGTGAGTCACATGTCCAGTGTTATATTCTTCGGAAATCCTCGTTTCAGGGGGTTTCAGTACTTGGAGCTGAGTCGACTATTGAACAAAGAATATAGAGGAAATTTTCCACCGTGTCGTAGCCATTTGAGGAGGCCTAATGATTTCCATGTGGACCATCCTCTAGTTATTTTTAACATCATTATCTGGAAGATACCAGTTCTATGATATCTACAGTAGTATCTAGGACCTGTGGATTAAAAAAAATATGAATAATTTGACTATCTGTATAAGATTGAAGAATATTTGCGATGTGTCCTTTTCACAACTGTACTTCAAGGCAAACTCAAAATCTCATCATCGCACCTGGATGAGTCTTCCACAGTGCGTTTTCGTTCTGCACAATAAAACGTTATCACTTTGTACCTTTATAATTACCCACAAGGGTACAATGTGATATCATAAGGCATCTATCTACCTTGAACAAAAAATGATTTCTCAACAATTTTCAGTTATTCACTATATGATTAAAAAAAGGAATTTTTTCTTCATTTATTAATCCACATGGCAACGTAATCTAAGATCTATAAGTGTCTTAGTAGATTCAAATGCATAATGAAGAGAAGTCTTGGTATATTCATTTCCATCCCAACAGTTACACAAAGGGCATAGACATGTGGTCACTGGGCTGCATCCTGGGTGAGATGCTGACGGGGAAGCCGCTGTTCCCTGGCACCTCTACCGTCAACCAGGTGGAGCTGATTATGGCTGCGCTGCCGAAACCTTCCTCGGAAGGTAATCGCTTTGGTGACTTGTTGGAAACTTTTTGTCACATTTCTGACATAAATTAGCAATGAAGCGAGCTATATTTAGGTTTACTCTTGAGAATAAAATCAGAAGTTATTCGTGAGAGAACTAAAGTTATCGACATTGCTCGCCGGATCAGCATGTTAAAGTGGCAGTTACAGCTCGGTACTGAATCGTCTAAATAGCGTCGTCTGGGTATGTTCCACCGCAGTGCCAGATATCGTCCCGTTAAGGTGTTTTAGGATGAGGCCACCGTAACTAGTTAAAATACCGGGTATAAGATACCTTATATGTGTCGTTTCGGGTGACGGGCGCAGGGCAGTGTTGACGTTGATTATTAATTTATTTGACACGACTTTACACTTGCATCTATCATACTCACGCGTATCACTTACCACCAAGTGAGCGAAATGTCCAACCGTTCACTTAGTGTCATACAAAAAATCTTTACCGGACTCAACACTATAATCCTTGCTCACAGATATCTCAGCAGTCTGCAGTGGGTACGGATCAGCGTTAATCCGCGAACAAGTGTCCAGTAGCAGTGGTGGGACATCACTGTCGTCGCTGGTGTCTTGTGCGCCACGGGACGCCGGCGAGCTGGTGCAGCGGCTGCTGGTGTTCAACCCGGCGCGGAGGCTCAGCGCTGCTAAGGCACTCGACCATGAGTACGTGGCGAGGTAAGGGACCAGGGCGTTAGTTCACTATAAATATAAATATCCACTGACATTCACACAGCGCCATCTAGCCCCAAGTTAAGTGTGAAGCTATGAGTACTAAATAACGGATAAACATACTTGTGTACATTTTTTTTTGTAAATACATACATATTATACATAGAAAACACCCAGACCATTACAAACAGACATGTTCATGCACACAAATGTTTGTACTGCCCGGATATCGAACCCGGAACCCTTGGTGTTGCAGCCGACGTCTCAACCACAGAACACTTATGAATGTCAAATGAAGCTACCACTGGTTCAGACGGTAGTTTTCTAAGTTACAAGCAACGGACAAGTTTTGTCTTTCTGGTGGATGCATTTTAGTATATTGAGTTGTCTTGTTAGTATATATCTGTGCAAAGGTTAAGCGCTGCGAAGACACTAGACCGAAGCTACATGGTGAGATCTGTGTTGGAGCTTGTTGGTGGACGTGTTCTATCAAGTGGATATACCAAGGCATTGGACCACGAATATGTGGCCAGGTAAGTGACAAGTGTGTCAGTATACGTGCTGGTGCAGCGGCTGCTGTAGTTCAACCTAGCGCGGAGGCTCAGCGCCAAGGCACTCGACCATGAGTGCGTGGCGAGGTAAGTGGAGCTGGCTTTGGCTCGCTGGTGGACGCGTCTTAGCCAATTTTGTTTTGCAGGTGGACTACGAGTAGTTTTGTTGCTTGTGGAAAAGATTTAGCCCGTTAGAGCGTCGGTGGCTCAATGGTGTGGACTGTCGCCCTCCTACCGGGAGGGCTGAGGTTCAAATCCTGCAACGTACCAATGTGATTTCGAATTTTCGAAATTAAATGTACGTTATCCGACGCTCTTATGGTGAAGGGAAACATCGTGCGGAAACCTTCATGCACGCCTGCGAAGTGTGCATGAAGGTTTCAGCACGATACGGGTAGGCTCGTGCCCCTCGGTGGGGACGTTTAATGAGCTGATGATGATGATGAAGTTTTCGACATGTTAACAAGTTCTTATTCATCATCGGAAAACGGCTTCATGATATAATTATTTCAGCATTTTTAGATCAGAAAATCTTTTGATGCTCAATCTAGCCCTTTTTACCTTCTCAAAAAGCCCTTTTTCCAAAACTCAGGTGGCAACACGCTCACGCTTCGATATCGTCCACTGCTGAGCATATGTCTCCCCCAAAGATCAGCAACCTTCTCCTGAGCAACCCGCAACCATCCCCTGCTCGCAACCCTTCGAGTAGTCTTAATCATTCTAATGTCGTACAGATTCCACCGGGAGCGCGACGAGCCAACTCTACCCTCGGATGTACTATTGCCGCTGCGCGATGACAAGCAGATGTCCGTGGATGACTATAGGAACAAGCTGTACAGCATCATGGCGAAGGGGTCGCATGTAAACGGACACGTGAAGAAAGTCCCAGTCGAGGTATGAATGGAACGGCATCAAAAATGTCCGTTACACCATGGGTTGGCGAACGTCGGTGGCTCATTGGTGTGGACTGTTGCTTTCCGATCTGGAGGGCGCTGGTTCTAATCCTGCCACGTACCAATTTCTTATCCAACTTACAAAATTTATTTGTACGTTAAATCGACGTTGAAGGTTCGTGAGGATACCTGCGCACACATACGAAGAAATGCAAACGTTGTGCGGTCCTTGTGGACGACTAAGACCTATAAACCATATATGGTAGGCTCGTGCCCTTTGGTGGGGCTGAAAGCGAGTTTATGACGATGAATATTATTTTTGCTTTATACTAGTGATTTGGAACCTCTATTTTAACACGAGAAGCCTGTGTTAGGAGGCCTCTTGCCTTACTTATCATAGATTTTTACTTTCGCGATAACTATGTACACATTGATTCAATATTTCCTATAGTGCAAAGACCCACACGATGCCAGCGACACTGTCGAAGAGCGTTAAGTCGTTTGAATCGGAGATGCCGCGGCCGAAGCCCAAGCTTCCAGCTCGGCCGACCAGAAGACCAGGGTGAAGCTGAACAGACCTGCTGAGAGACCGGTTAAGGAGTACAGGTAAATTCAGTGTTGCCACCTTAGCCCTTTTGTAGCTAATCTAGCACTTTTTAGCATAGGTGAACTCCTTTTTTACAATTTAGCCCGAAAAGAGCAATCTAGCTCTTTTTTACTGTCTAGAAAATATTACCAAATTATGAAGATTCGACATGCTAACAGGTACGTTTTGCTATTTAATCGGTCATGATGACGTTTTTTTAGAAGCTCTAAAAAACGACTTCATGACATGATTATTTTAGCCTTTTTTAAAGGCTGTCTACAAGGTGTTCTGAATTGGCACCTCTAACTTAATCTTTCGACCCATTTGGTGTCATGGTTGACACGTCTGACGTCGGCTACTACACCAAGGGTTCCGGGTTTTGTGTGCATGAACATGTCTGTATGTATTGGTCTGGATTTTTTCTATGTATAATTCTCTTTATAAATGCAGATCGGATCAAACAATAACGAAGCCGTTGCGAGCGACGCGTACCTACGAGACCCAATGGCTGCAGGGCTCCCACTGTCACGGGGACTACTTCCAGCCAGTGTCGAGACAGTCGCCATCAGAGGCTGCCTTCATGAGCGGCAAGAAGTCTGCGGCCCACCGGCGGAACTCGACCTCCTTTTCCACCGTCACGATTGGCGGGGACGCGGACTATAACGCTTTTGTGGGCAGACACCAGAGGCACGGTGTCATTACGGCCAGCGCGCTCATGGACCTCAGAACCAGTATACGGTGAGGGGCGTCTGTAGGTCTGGAGTACACCTTTTATGTGTGGTCAGTATGCAGTTTTGTAGGTATGGTAATGGGGTTGAGTTTTTCAAAATTAGGGCTTATATTATATTATTTCTATGGAAATGAGAATGATTGTATCAAAATTATGGTTTGGTTTAGGTTTGTAGGTGTATAGTAAATGGTGTGCAATAGTTTGTGCACTCTCTCAAAATTATGGTAACTATTTTATGCATATGGCAACAAGTGTGCTGCATGATTTTGTATGGTCGCAAGGTTGGCTGTCTCGAAATTTTGGTTTTTATCTTAAATTTTATGCAGAATTTAACAATTAGAGATTCCGTCGCTAAACTATGGTACCTAATAGTTTATTTTCATAAACACCAGTATAAAGTGTCTCAGTGTAATGAGGCAGCCATTTGAGGTTTTCATAAGCGACAACAAGTGTGCGGCCCACCGGCGGAACTCGACCTCCTCTTTCACCGTCACGATTGGGGGGGACGCGGACTATAACGCCTTTGTGGGCAGACACCAGAGGCACGGTGTGATTACGGCCAGCGCGCTCATGGACCTCAGGACCAGTATACGGTGAAACTGTTTCACTGGGGTACACTTATGTATAACAGCCAGGGCTGTATGGTAATGGGGTTGAGTTTTTCAAAATTAGGGCTTTTTATTTCTATGGAAATGAGGCTGATTGTCTCAAAATTATGGTGTCATTTAGGTTTTTATAGTTAATGGTGTGCAATACTTTGTACAGTGTCGACGTTCACTCTCTCAAAATTATGGTAACTATTTTCTGCATATGACAAAAAGTGTGCAGTATGATTTGTGTGGTCGCAAGGTTGGCTGTCTCAAAATGTTGATAATTTTGGTTTTTATCTCAAATTTATTGCAGTATTTAGTAATTAGAGATCCCATCCCAAAACTATATACCCATAAAGTGTCTCAGTGTGATGAGGCATCTATTTGACGTATGCTAATATAATTTATTTTAAAAAAGTGTGCAGTAAGTTTTCAGTGGTAACGAGGATGGCGATTTCAAATTTTTATTATATTTCGGTTTTTATGTCACTAATTATATCATCATCATATCATCGTCAGCTTATTAAACGTCCCACCGAGGGGCACAAGCCTACCCGTATAGGGTGATTAGGCCTTAGTCGCCCACGCGGCCAGTGCGGATTGGACGACTTCACAACACAATCTTCGAATCTTTTCGCAGGCGTGCATGAAGGTTTCCTCACGATGTTTCCTTCACCGTAAGAGCGTCGGATAACGTACATATATTTTCGAAAATTCGAAATCACATTGGTACGCTGTACTGTTGTACGTACCAATTATATGCTGAATTCAATTATAGTTAAATTTAGAACAATCTCATATATTTTGGCACTATGGTATGGTAGGGTAGGATAGATTACGTCGCTTATAATAAATAAAACTATCTCTTTCACGGCTGTGTTATATTTGTTTGTGATCCTTTTTTTATCATTTGAATATTATTATACCTACAAAAATGTCCACTAAATATTTTAAAAGGAACGTTTTGCATTATTGTTCAAATTAATTCGCTATAATACATTCAATTGAACTTTTGCAATTCAGCTAATGTGCTGTTCGAGGCTTATTTTTTACCCGACTGCAGCAGAAGAGTTATTTGGTATTTTATGATGATATTATTAAATTATCCTTTATTACTTATTTAAATAATGTTTTCTTGTGATAACATCTAGTCGTTGGTGAATTTTATTGATATCTGTCCACAAATTAGTTATTTGCCAGTAAGGTTTTATTGTTATTTTTAATAGGATTTTGAGTATAAAATTATTAGTGATAGGTATACATATATACATTTAGTATTTCTATGAGGTATGTATATGTTATATATAATATGAGATCATCAACATAACTTTAATGGTATTTGAATCTTTTACTGCTGTCGTTATACTTTTTGAGTATGTTAAATAAACCTTTCTTATAAATATCACAATACGAGTAACATTAGTACCTTTACATTTGAAATCAACTTTAGACTGGGATTTGATTTTTGTGTACACAATTTCGCTATTTATGTTTTGAATAATTTTTAAGTTTTTGGTTTATAATCATAGGAAGGTATTAAGAATTCCCGGATTGATTATCTTGGCACTACGTAGTTGTCGACTTTTATATAAAACCTAGAAGAAAGTAGGTGCCTGCTTATGTACTAATCAAATTTGGTAGTTCCAATTGTACGTCATAAACGTTACATAATTTCGTCTAGGCTAGATGGCTATTTATGCCGGCGGCCATTTTAGAATGTTACTTTGTAACAAAATGGCGTCAATGGTTTTCATATTTTTTATCAAGTTTAAAAATTTGTTTATCGAGTTAGTACCTATAACAAATGTTAAATTAATTGCACTATGTGTGACTCAAAGTAGTTTTTAAGTAAATTACTTGTAATGTGTGTTTAATATTTGACTGTACGGGCCTTGATAAGGCTAAACTACACTGCCAATGTAATGTAAGTACCTACATTCTTGTGTTTATAGGTTAAGCCCTTAAAATAGGGGTGACGGGTGACGACTAAATCACGGCTAACTTTCATCATTAAACTATTTTGAATCTTTCGTTGCAAGAAATGAAATTGCTTATCTTATTTATTAAGTTTGTCTCTATACATTCTAGAGATATATATTTCTGCTCACGATTTTTAGTTTCTTGTAAATACAATAAATCGTAGGTACTATGAATATTATGTAATGCAACTTTGTAAGATAACTTTGTCAGATAATGCAAAAATATTACACTGTCTAGAATATTTAGGAAATTGATTTCGATGGAGCATTGACAACGTAGATATCAATTTATCAGGTGTATGGCAATATGTTCGCTTTTATCCTTTTAACCGCCAAGATTCCAGACACAATGGAAAATCTATTGTATTCGTTGGATATGTCTGTCAGCGGCGGATAAAGGGCTAATTTCGCAAAGCTCCTATTTTAATGATACAACTTTAGATTTTTCTTGTATTTTTAATGTTATTTGATGATTGTCTGCGGTGTCATAGCGCTCCAAGTGTGACTCAAGCCTTAGAGGTCGTTTCACTTAACACTTTTTTATATATTTTACAAAGCTCAAATAAATGGTTGTACTAACTTGGGTTTTTTTTTGTTTTTAATGCCTTTTTTTAAGCTAAGATTTTTTATAAATGTATTACTTGACATTGGGGGTTCATAAATTTATCTTCACATACTTTTTAAAAGTACATTCACGACAATAGGTATGGAATCACATACATGAAATAACTCTGAGATCTTGAGTACATATTAACAAGTTAGTGATAACATTACTTAATGAACAAACCATTTTATTGGTTAGATTTAACTGATACCAAACTATTTTAAATCACATCAGTGTTTAAGGAGCTGTTCCTGGTTTTGTAAAGGGGTAAACGAAGAATGTAGAAAATTACACACCTACGTGATGGAATTGGAGGATGACGGACTTTTAAATAGGTAGTTGTTTTAGTGGTATGTCATCTGGCCTATGATACTTTTTTCGGAATCATTTATCGTTGGTGGGCTTCACAGCTTCACCGGACAATTGACGAGCGCAGATGGCTCTCAGCCCATAAAATTTATGCAACGAGCCTGGGGTTGTCACAGAGTGACACTATGACCCAGGCGGCCCAATCTTGCCGAAGCGTGACTCTCCTGTCTTAATATATGAGGTCATTTCCACAATTTCTAGTTTGGCTATTGGCTTATATTTTTACATTAGAATGAAAAAAGAAAACATTTTTATTTGGTATATATCCAAAACATTGTATAAGTATATAATAAAAACAAGGAAAACAACATTAACATATCAATCATATTTAACACTATGACATCAATATCATATCAACAAAACTTATGTTCGGCGTGTCCCTAGCCCCAGTTTAATGGTTATAATTTATATGTAACTTATTAATGCTTTTATTTGAAAAAGTTAACTAAATTGCACCACATTTAACCAAGGGGTTCTAATGGGTTATAGTCACAGATTTCTTAATACAGGAGGATGTGGTGCAAGCCGCGTTTAAAGCTCGCACAAAATGTAAGCTCAACTATGCATACACTGGACTGCCAGTTTACGCTGCTGTGAGACGAGTTCAATGACGCACGATATTAGAAAGAAATTACCGGTTTTTTTTTCAAAATGCCAATCCGTGCAAATTGTAAACATACACATTATCTGCATGAATCAGTAAATTCTTACCAAGAAATATAATAACTTTTCACAAGCGTTTAAGAAAACCGAAAAGAAATTGCGACACTGGAGCTGCCTATAACATTGGCGGCTTGCCAGTCTAATTGTATATTCGGATGTCTGTGGTTATAGTCATGCAAGCAAACAACTATTGTTTATTAAAAAGTGAAAAATAATTCCAGTCTTTAATCACAATGATGTAAAAAGAATGGATTCGTGATATGCTCATAGAATACTCGAAAATAGTGTTCCGAAATGCAGTGACGCACACATACAATATTTAGAAATTTCGAACACATTTACCTAAACAAAAGAGTACAAACTACCTACTCTCTTCGGCGGTTCGTTTTTGAGGCACGTATGGCGTATCTGCCTTTATATATACAGAATATCATTGTTTAATCACAGTTACAGTATGGGATGTTTTTAAAAAATGCATTGTGGTGAGAAATGGTAGCACCGTGGTAGCACACGGCAAGTTACTGACTGTCGACCAAAAGTTAACTATAAAGTTTCAAAGCGATTCAAAAAAGGTGTTTTGTTTCGTATTTTTTCTCATATTCTCCAATAATATTCTGATATTCTCGTTTTCGTTATTGTTTTCTTTTTACCACCAAAGGTGACAGAGGAATGTCTTCTGTCGCTTTGGTAAAACGTCACAAATGCCAAATAATTTTCTAAAACGTTCGAATGGCGGAAAAATTGTAAAATGACGACGAATTTGTTTCTACTTTTAACCGTGGTTTTCCAGCTGGACCTTCCAGTGTTTGCTGGAAAGAGCGTGGTACCAATTCTGTCACTGCATTCGACGGATAAAGATGTCATGAACAAATCTGTGAAGGCTAACTTGGAGGTGATGTTATTCTATTTATTTAATTGTATAGTGGACTATAATTAAACGATTACACATTTATTAAGTACAATGTATTTAGTGCTTATAAGTCTACCTACAGTACAGTTCCCCCAGCGAAATTGATGCCTCAAATGAGTCAAATTGTGGATGTCTTCTAAAGGGCCTTTGAACGCAATTGGGCAACGCACAATGATGTAAAAAGTATAGATTCGTGATATGTTCACAAAACAACTGAAAAAAGTGTTCCGAATGCAACGACAGCACACATATACATATTTCGAATGAGCGTACATTTACCTAAACAAAGAGTCTAAATCTGTATTCTCTTTGGCGGTTCGTTTTTTGAGGCACGGGTGGCGTCTCTACCTTTATATATACAGAATAGCATAGACAACGCATAACTATATGTTCCATGGTTTTGAGCTTCTTCGCCACAACCACATAGGTCCGAATCTTGTCAACCCCATTGTTTCACTGCTCTTTATCTTTGTCAATAGACACTAAAATAACGTAAATGGAGACCATTTTTAGCAATCACTTTTTACCACGCACGAATAACTGTGTAATACAGTCTACAACATTTTCCTAGTGATACGACCTGGCGACCTTCAAGAAAAGGGCGTTCTCCCATTTAAAAGGACGGCAACGTATTTCGATGCGCTATGATATGCAAGTGCACATGAGAGACGGTATCATTTACCATCAATTGAGCCGTCAGCTCGTTTGAGGTAAATCATCTGCTCATTAAACGCCCCCACCGAGGGGCACGAGCCTACGCGTATAGGGTGATTAAGCCTTAGTCATCCACGCAGGCCCAGAGCGGGTTGGATGACTTCACGCACAACCTTTGAATCTCTTCGTAGGCGTGCGCAGGTTTCCTCACGATCACGACGTTTGACGGTTATTCTCATTATGGTTATTCCATATAAAAAAAGTGGCGTAGGAAGCCCCATACACTGACGACTTACGAAACGGCACTGGTGGCAGCTAGATGGGGAAAGCGGAGGACCGGGCTATCTGTCGTAAAATGGGGAAACCTATTTCAAGTGTTGCGGGCAGGGGAATGGATGCGGGTTATTCAGGAGCGGAATGGTTGGCGCTCTTTGGGGGAGGCCAATGTTCAGTAAGTAGTGGAAGTAAGTTGGCAGATTGATTGATACATGACACGTGGAAAGCCCTGTGCTCTGCAGTAAGGCTCTATAGGCTGGTTAATGAGACATCTAGGTAGGTACCACCACAGTGTCAGACATGATTCCGTAAAATACGAGTGTTTTGCACTTCTGTGTTTCGGGATGAGGGTACTGTGGCTAGTAAAATTACGGGGTACCTAGCATCAGCAGGTAGACCTAACATCTGCCGTCTCGAGTGACGGGCAATCAAGTTTGGCACACACAGTGTTGGCGGAAAATAATAACCACAATCCTACTAATTATAAACAATCTTCAACACTGCACGGTCAGGCGCATCTCTTACCACCAGGTGAGCGAACTGACCGTCTGGTTGTCTGAAGTGTATGTCATATTAAAACTGATATACATTCACAAATAACATTTTGGAGATACCGTAGTAATCTCTACTAGGCAACTTCTGCGTATTCCACATTTTTTTGCTGATTTAATATATCCTATTTTAGTACCTCCCATTCATAACCCTGATTGACAAAGACAAGGACACTAGCGAATACTGGCGGGAGACGGAGATACTGTCGCTGGTGCGCAACAAGGACACGGAAATAGGTGAGATTACAGTAACGTCAATAGGGTTACAAGATAAAAAAAATCGAAGAAAACTCCTGGTTTCCATGGAAAAGTCTTGAGATTTTATACGACTTGCATACATCGTACAAAAAGCGGCGTCGTGAACTTTTAATTAGAGATTTTTAAAAGTTACCGGTGTTGATTAGAAAAGTCGGAAAATCCTGAAATCTCAAGACAAATTATCAGATATAACTTTAGCATAACAATACTCGTATACGTATACGTTAGGCAAGGGAACAGAATACTGCGTACGCTGAGAATAATAAATAAATACAAAAAAAAAAAACCTACCAAACCACATAGAGCCCACGTGTTGGGTTACGATCCAGTCTCCCCATGATGAAAACCTGTTCCTTACTAATGGATAAGAAAGAAAGAAAGGATAAAAATACCTTTTGACGGGATTTAAGCAGCTTTTATTTACTTTGGAAATTATTTTTGGAAATACATAAAGTATAGATAGATCATACAAACTCACATGTTTATGCACAAATATTTGCACGGGTATTGAACCCAAAACCCGTGGTGCAGTATCTTACTTCTTCAACATTACACCACTTGGACCGACCGAAAAAAAAAATTATTGTGCTTCCGCCGGGAAGCACAAACCTTTGTATAGCCGTATCGAACCCTCGGTGTAGCTGATGCCACGACCATTACACCTCATGGGTCATCGTTATAGAATACTCGCAACTATATTTTCTCCAGATTACGACAAATGCGAGCAAACCCGGCCTGCTGCAGCCTTGGGAATAGTGCAGATCCCCACCAGAAGGACAGTGAGACCCATCTGCAAGGGCAGGGTCGGTGAGTCAACATTGCGTTCAATTTATAGGGTCAGACAATATTTGATTTCTCTCCAGCTGCCTTTCGGAGATTCTTCTCTCTCCTCTCTCTTCTTCTTCTTGCTGCTCTCTGTCCTCTCTCCTCTCTCTCCTCTACTGCTTCTATCTTCTTCTCTCTTCTCTCCTACTCTCTCCTCTCCTCTCTTCTCAAAAATATAAGCGGATAACAATATAAACGTACTTCCTATTATGTATCCATTAGCTAAATCACGCAAGTATTAGTTGTACAAAAGCATTATTGCTGTGTAATTTGAAGTGGCACTGGGCCGGTCACGTATGCCGCAGAACCGATGGCCGTTGGAGCAGACGAGTTCTGGTGTGGAGACCGCGTCTTGGCAAGTGTAGCGTAGGACGCCCGGACCGATGGAATGAAAACTTGCGGAAGGTAAGCTGGTCGAGGCTAGATGAGGAAAGAGGCGGACCGGGAATCTGGCGCGACCGCCGACCGCGAGCGAGAGGGCGAGGAGAGAGCGACTGCGAGAGGTTGAAGAGAGAGACATAAAGAAATGTTCGATATATCCGTTTGTGGGCGTTAAAGTAATTATGTCTGAACAAAATATTAAACTTTCCCGTTTATATGTATAACAGATTACCAACTGTGCCCCCAATGCTCCCACTTCAATAACCACACGGAATGCGAGCTTTTCCAGGACTCCTGCAGGTATGAAATAGGAACGTTTTATTTGATTTCGTAAGGCTTAGTGTAATGCTTGCGAAGTTGGCTTGTACACTGTTGTACATTCTTCTGGGCAATACAGACTTTGAACATTTATTGATCGATTGAACATTTATTTATTTAAGGATAACCAACATAACAAACGATAATAACATTTAGAATAATTCACTTAAACGTAACATTACAAATCGCTATTATACTTAAAGGCTGCTACGACATGCACCATTTTGTGCCTTTTAAAGTATGACTATACATTTGAACAATTAAAAACAATGAATATATATGAAGCTTTTTTCCGGACATAATTTGGCTACCATGATTTAGAATTTATAGAGCGTCGGTGGCTCAAGTGTGTGACTGTCGCCTTCCTATCCGAAGGGCTGAGGTTTCAAGATCCGAACACATACCAATGTATTTTCGAAATTTTCGAAAAAACTAATGTACGTTATCCGACGCTCGTGAAGGAAAACATCGTGAGGAACCTTCATGCACTCCTGCGAAGAGATTGAAGGTTGTGTGTGAAAGTCGTCCAATCGCACTGGGCCGCGTGGACGACCTAAGACCTAATCACCCCTATAATGCGGTAGGCTCGTGCCCTCGGTGGGGACGTTTAATGAGCTAGATGATGATGATGATGATGAGATTTAAATTAGCGCGCTAAATATACATATCTTTGCTACTAGACGTCTTAACCATATATCCATTAAATTCTAGTTGCTTGAAGGTTTCAAAGCAGATGACTTATTCCGGTTTTCAATCGGGTGTGACATAATGTTGCATTTTAATGAAACTTACAGCAGAGAGACGTGTTCTTCCATCGGAGTACAATACGTATTGCGATAGAAAATATGGTAAAATGGCGCACGATGTTTCTACCAGCCGACTACTCGCAATGCGATGCTGGATGAGTTGCAATATTCATAGAGGTTGTTTATTTTTTGATTACTCTCTCACTACAAATAGTATATAAACAAAGTCAATTTTTATGTTCCCTATAACCATCTATACTGCTTAAATCTTTAAAACTACGCAACGGACTTTGATGCCGGTTTTTTTTTAGTATGAGTGATTAAACGAAGCGTTTATATTATAAACATAAAATTCCAAAACAACGACAGTGATTCTCACAGTTTATTACTTCTTCATCTAGACTTAGAATGCCGTTCAATCAATCAACCGGGCTCTTTATAATACAAAAAGTTAGCAGTGAGGGGAGGCCCGTGCGCCAATAGAAAATCACGACGAATCACAGTCAAGCTGAGAAACTGATTAGTCGTTTCACCAACTATTTAATCGATACGACTGCAAAATACAAAATACCGTTAAATAATTAATTAAATAAATAAACATAGTAAATTATTCACAATCAACATTTTAGTTATTAAATCATTACATAAAAGCGTACATTCGTCCATCTGACATTATGTGCGTCCTCGCCACTTGACTATATTATTACCATACTACTATGCTAATGCTATGCTGTTATACAACTCTTAGACCAACGTTTGTGTAACGTTTGTACCAACTACACTGCTACATACTTTTAACACTGCCTACAATCTATACTGCTGCAACAGCTAAATACCACATTACCTACAGATATATATATAATATTTTTAATACCTTTTGTGGAGTAATATGGTCTTATAATTAACCATTGTAAATGATCCAAACCATTAAGTCCCAAACTTATCCCACAAAACCATATTAATATTATTCACTCACTTCAATCACTTTTAGTCTGCTATCATCGCTCTCATAAGCCCTAAAGGAATAGCAGGTGAATTCTATCAACCGATATACTCTCTATAAAGAGGTTTTCCTTTCTTTTTTTTTGTTATGGGGTATCTTCAAAAATTTCGTACGGTCGTTTGGTAACACATTAATTATAACGATTGGGCCCAGACATTTCATACCTATGTAGTTTTTTTACTCTTCCTTCACTCCTTACAACTGCCTAAATTGAAATTGACGAGGTGGTGTACGAGATTTATCATAATATTTCTTTGTTTCTCCTGGTTAATAAAATTTGTTGTTTGCTTCGTCTCTAGTTTTCTTTCTATATCTAACAGTTTAATTATCATGAAGTAAACGACAGAAAAACTTTAACGCGACTTTCTGACTCTCGCAGTAAACTCAAGCCAAAATAAGACCTCAGAGGGTTTTAAAACCTGAGCTTATTTAATGTATTGTTGAGAGCCCACTGAATTGGTTGTAAGTGATTCACCCCATTTTCGTTCATCATACTCGTGATTTTTGGCGGTTAGTGCAATGCTAAAAACTGTACGGCTTGTGATCTCTCATTGGCCATTGGCTCTTGTGTTGCTACCGCATTAAGAAATATGATAAATACCCGTGCATGTTATGATTTCCTTAAATTTGAACTTGTAAAAGAAGTCCATCTATCAGTAATAAGTCTATGAGGACTCGAACAAAGCAAAAAATACTCTTTAAGAACATTAATGGTATATGTACTTTGTATTTGACTGCTTTTAGATATATGATATTAGTGAATGCAGAATATTATAACTAGAATATATTTATTTCTCTTTGCTTTCAATTATAATGACTAAAGATCGGCAAGGCAAGTATGAAAGGTTAGGTTCTTTAGGAATAGGATTAATAGCACTCCAGATTTTTCCCAGGTTTCCATGACCGATGTAAACAAGCTAGCTACAGTATTTTTTATAAATTTGTTCATTTTAGGGGAACAGTAGTCTGACTTGACTTTACTCTAATGTTTGTTTTCTATAAGAAAAATGTCAATGATCAGGCACGGCCTGCAGAATTTGCCATCTTTACCCTTAGGACCTACCTCTGTTCTACATTTGGCCTTGATCCTGTACTGTCTGGTAGAGCTGTGCAGGTTTACGCTTTAAGACAGTATTGTTGTGTGATTTCAATAACATCTACCGACCGTGATTATTAGACAAATTTTCTTTATTTGTCCACGTTATGTTTGAAGTGCGGCAAAACAGTCTTCTTGAGGTCGTCAAGGCCGTGCCCATCCTACGTTCGTCTACGTGAATTTATCCGCTTGGCGTACTTCTTCTGAGCACGGTTCGTTCTCTTGTAATGGTTAAGAAAGGACCCATTGTTGGGATCTTCGATGTCTGGTAACATAAAAGACGGTAAAGTGGACTTGTATGAAATTATTATTGGTGAAAAGTTAAACAAGCGTTACAATCTCTTAAGACTACGAGGCAACGACCGCCGCGCGCATCGAATTATTTGGTAAAATCCTCCGCTTAGAAAATACGACTCACCCGGGTCGAATAGCGAGATACTTTGTATCCAATTATTATATTACGGATGCGACTCTAAAGCATGCGC